>PGCI01000082.1:0-310679 GCA_002873125.1 Puccinia coronata f. sp. avenae | reverse complement strand
TGTACTTAGCTTTGGATAAGCAGGTGGGTAAGGAGGTTCACAAGTTAATTCTAATTTAATATCATGTCCTATGACATTGCCAATGGGTTCTTCAGTGGTACAGAAAGCTTCCTTGTTGTTGTAGCATACTTTAAGAACATCTAATATTTGGGCATTGGTTAGTATGTCACTTATAGCAGCTTGGGACATATATTCTTGATTAAAATCTTCTAATCCCTTGGGGTCAGGTTCCTGAGAAACAGGGGCAATAGTCTCAGAATGAATATTGCAAATTTGGTATTTCCTTTTCCAATCTCCTCCAATGGTAAAATATCTATCTTTGGACTGGAAAATGTCAATACCATACATGCAAAAGGTATCATTACCTAGTATAAGGTAGTCACAAATAGCATCAGAAAGTACTACAAATTCTACACTTAATGTCAGCTTGCTACTATGACAGAGCCAACCTGACAAAAGTAACATAAATAGAGACATTATTCACTACAATATTAAGACCCATTTATATGACTAATAATGTACAAAAAATCAGTTTACTTATTTTTATCCAATAAAGCTTAGCAAAGTCCTGGCACCATAAAGATAAGTAATAAATTAAAATAACAACTACTTTTTACAAAAATACTAAATGACTTCTAAAACTTGAGGATAACTTAGAATATTATGTCATATTCTGAATCCTCATGCAAATTATTGTAGGGTCCCTCACTGGAAGTACCCCTAAATTCCTACTCCTTCACCTTGACCAATCACCCGTAAGAATTGGCCACAAAAATATGTCACAGACATTACACACGTATGTACTTGTTATGTACGCATACTATATGTGAAATGACCAATTATGGACTTATAATTGAGGTGTTGTGTATAGTTTGGGAGTTAGGCCCAATTGGGGTTTAAACCTCCAACCCCGCGCGTGGATTATATAATCCAATTGGAAATTGGCCAAATGCGTGGAAATAGCTAATCCCCTAGTTACCACATATGTACAAGTGTAACTAGGGTAAAAGTAGATTCTACGTGGTTTATTTACAAGGTTTTATTAATAAAAACCTTGAATACATAAGAGTAACATAGCCAGCGTGGCCTTTAATGATTGGCCTTAGCCATTTGTGGCCCATTTGCGTCATTTGTGGCCCATTTCAGATACAATTACACGTCAGTGTTGCTATGTACCTTAGTTACAATAACTAAATAGGTTATTAAGGTATAAAACCAGCTGTGAACGCTGAATTAAATGACCAGCAATGTCATTGGGATGAGCCTTGTTAGTGCCAATCTCCCAAATTGGCCACATTGCACTGAAAACTAGTTACTACACGCACACAGGCAGAAAGGTCCTCCACTATGAGTGAAATTAGTATATATAGAGCCCTCTTTCCACGCCAAAAGTTGTCGAGGATCATCAATTATTATTACAGTCAATCAGTTACGCCGTGTCCTGTCCTTATTTCAGTTACTCTGCCCTGTTTTGCCTGTTTTATCCGTGGTGTTCTCATTAAATCAACCATTCTACGTGTCCAGCTCCTGCGCAGAAACCCTTCAATCTACCCAGCAGCTCTACTTCACCCTCCTACATGGCTTTTTGGCTTGAAAGAAGCAATAGTGAGTACTCCTTTCATCCTTTTGTCCCCATTCTGGTTCCTTAATTGGAAAAGCACTTTGGTACCACCTTCTGTTACGCAGAAACCCATTGTTTGCTTAATCAGATACCACCCTGCTTTGCAGATCTCTGATTTAGAGGGCACCTACAAACACCCCTGCGCCAGCAGGCCCCTCTATAAAAAAGAATTATACCTTTTTGTTTCTTTCCTACTACTTTTCTACGTGAAATTATCCTACTCTACCCTTATTTTGCACTCTTATCACCTTGTGTAGCTAAAAGGTACTAGCCCTTGGCATCACAGAGGCTGACATTGCGGCCCGCGACCACATGTCCAGAGGTTTCCCGAACCTGTCACATTATTGGAAATAATGGACTGTTGATCAAAGCCGGGGTGGATTGGATTGGACGGCTGACTTTTGTTGAAGTGTGGTCTTCACGACGGCCAGCCTATCCTGCTACACCACCACAACACCTTGTGTTTTCCTGTCAAAGACAACTCGATAACTTTTGGCTCAGTATGGATAACAACAAAATTATCGAGTGGCTTGATGATGAAGACGAAATGCTGGCCGCTGTTCAAGTTACGATCACATTGCTATTGAATAAAAAAATCAGAACCCAAAGCATGGGGGATCAACTATTGGTTGACAAGAAATCTGGCGCAATTGGCTTCAAGGACACAAACAATTATACAATGATTATTTTTCAGACACACCCAACTATCCTGAAGAATATTTCCGGCGACGTTTTTGGAGGAAAAGCTTGCTTTTCCTCAAGATTTTTGAGTCTCTCACCAAGCACAATCCCTAGTTTGTCCAGAAACAAGAAGCTGCCAAACGACTTGGCTTTTTGCCTTTGCAAAAGGCCACAGCAGCTATGCGAATGCTGGCTTATGGATACAGTGCAGACTCAGTTGATGAGTACCTGCGAATAGGTGTGTCCAATTTTTTTTATCTGCCTGGTTTCATTCTTGTCATTCTGATTGCCATTCTACATCCCTTCAGGAGAGAGCACTGCTCTTGAGAGTTTAAAGCGATTCTGCGTGACAATAGTAGCAATCTATGACGAAATGTATCTCCGAAGCCCGAATGGAGAAGATAATCCCCGTATTCTTGCCGTCTCTGAAATGCAAGGTTTCCCAGGAAGGATGGGTTCTCTCGACTGTATGCACTGGACGTGGAAAAACTGCCCCGTTGCCGAGCACGGACAGTACAGTGGGAAGGAAGGCAAACCTACAGTCATTCTTGAAGCAGTCGCAACTCACGATTTGTGGATTTGGCACGCATTATTTGGCCTTCCGGGAACGCTAAACGACATTACCGTACTCAATAGATCTCCCATTTTCCAGAAAGCTCAAGATGGCCTAGCTGTCTCGTTTCACTACCAAGTCAATGGAAACAAATACCAGCATGGATATTATCTCACCAACGGCATATATCCAAAGTATGCAACATTGATTCAATCATTTCAAAGCCGCGGGGAAAAAAAAAGTACATTGCCAAGCTTCCACTACAAACATTTGTAATTTCACCTAAAGAAAAAACTACTGTTTGGGTTAAGCAAAAGGTTAACTTTTTTCAACAAAATGGCTCAGTAATAAAAACTGAGCAAAAATGAGCATGCTCAGCAAAATCCTCCAAAGTTGCCATAATGTATAAAAATCATTTCTGCTCAGTTTCTAAAAAAAAAAAAAAATTGCTGAGCATGCTCAGTAAAGCTTATTTTTCACTTCTGACCATTTTCTGTAAAATTGGGTATATGTTTTGCCCATCCCAATTTTTCATTTTCTTTCTGGGCAGAGTTGCAAATGTTTGTAGTGTTCAAGAGGCGTATTGCAAAGAAGTGGAATGCGCTTTTGGGGTTTTACAAGCACAATATGCCATCATCCAATACCCCGGACGTCTTTGGCAACACTCGGACCTCAGTTTTATTATGAAGACAGTTATAATTCTTCATAACATGACAATTGAAGATGAGCAGGGAGCGATTTTGAGAATGAATACAAATACCATCAGATTCCACAAACTCAAATGGAGGTCACAACACCTGAGTCAGCAAACAGCGACTTCAATGCTTTCTTATTGCGTTATCAATCACTCTGCAACATCTATACCCACAAAAACCTCAGGAATGACCTCATTGAACATCTTTGGGCAAAGCATGGCAAAGATGAAAATGAAGCATAAAGAATTTTCTTCATTGTGTTTCTATTTATCATCAATCAATTGTTCTAGTTTCTCTTTGCTTTTTTTTTCTCTTTTTTCTCTTTTTTTTTTGTAAATAATGAAATTGAATTGTTATTTTATTTCTTGATAACGAGCTTCTCTTTGCTTTTTTTTCTCTTTTTTCTCTTTTTTTTTTTGTAAATAATGAAATTGAATCGTTATTTTATTTCTTGATAATGGCATCAAATGAAACACAAAAAAGAAGAAGTAAACCAAATTGCTTCTCATTTCTTGACTGACATAAAATGAAAGAGAAAAAAACAACCAGAAATTGAGTAATGAAAAAAAAAATTGTTCATAAGCCAACTCAGAGTTTGGTTACTATTCAGGTTGATCTAAGATTGCTCTTTTTTTTTGCCAATATTGCGTTGATTCTTCATCCATACCCAAAAGATCCATAGCCATGATGCAATCATCAGATGCATTTTGCATGGCCGCCTTGATTGAATCGGACCTATCTTTGGAGATCTTCAATCGCTCTTCCTGAGTCTTGAGAACCTTCTTCAATAAGTTGTTGTCAGTTCGCTTTTGTTTAGCCGCTTTTTGGCCTTTGGGTTGTCCATCAGATCCAAGAAGTGATTGCTTGTGTTTGTTGGCCGACTCTTCCTCCTCCTCATCTGGGTTGTCAGCTTGAGAACTCGGCTCAGATTTTTAGGGACACTGCTGGAATCTTGTGATTTCTTTGGGTCTCGGGCGGCCTTCTTTGTGGATTTAGACTCAATCTCTGCTTGGACGGCCTGCCATTTCGATGCGTCCTTCAAGATCCCCCAGCAATGATCAAGATTTAAAGCATGATAGTGTGTAGCGCGGTACAACTCTTTGGCCTCCGCAAGCTTGAATGAAAAAAGTGAATCAATGATTTATTAGCTTGTCTATAGTGTATCAGAGGGAAAGCAGGAATACTAACAACGTTGTCATGACTTCTGCCGCTTTTCATTTGCCCTTTGAATTGAGAATAACAGCTGCCGAACTTGTTACAGGTCTTCATGATATGGCCCCAACAACATTCGATTGCATTTTCCAAACGTTTGGGGAGCGGTTTGAACTTCTTGTTTGTTTTGTTTTCTTTGTTGAGCTCGTCCACAAGATCAGTATAGAAGTGGTATATTCTCTCCCAAAAAGTCGAACCTTTTTGGCCAACTCCGATGACACTGTCTCGGCTGGTATTGAGCCAGGCAACACAGATCTGCTTGTCTTCTTCAATCAACCAATTTGGATTCTTTTTCTTTATTGGCTTGGGTTTTGGGGTGTCATCCGTGTTGTCCTTTTCAGTAAAACAAGATTTGTTCTTGGGAGTTTTCTCTGGCAAAGCTGGGGGTTCTGATGTGTTGGGGTCCATTGATTCAAGCAGTGGATCAAGAGCGATTTCTTCCGCTGGCATTGGGGATGTGATTGATGTCCGGAGGTGTGGATAAGGTAAAATTCTGGACAGTGTGTCAACAGAAAGGTGGATGTGGCAGCTTCGGGAGATGGATGCCAAAGCTGCCAAGAGTGGCAGGCAATGGCAGTTCTGATTGACCCCCGGAGCCTTTTGCGGGTCTGATAGCAGCTCCGCTGGAAGGCAAAAAAGTGTTGTGGGCCGCCAAAATTGGTCCCGGCCCGCGCAATAGCAGGACCGTTGGAGATGCTGTGAGCTGAGGGGGGGTGGGACTGTCCCGCACATGCGTCCGACTGGTCTAATCCATTTTGAGCCCCGGAAGAATTGGGTTCAGGCCGGACCAGAGTGGTGGTGGACTTGAGCGGGTCAATCAATGCTTGGTAGCTACATGGATTGGTGGCTTGTGGGTTGGTGGGGGGATCTCGGGGGTTTTGGGGGAAACAGGGGGGGCAACTGGCAGTGGGGCCAGGGGCTTGAGGGGTATAAGTGGCAGGTGGCGCAGCCGCCTTGTCCTCTAGTAATACATAATACATAATGCATAATCTATGATTCCCAGTTGCTAATACATAATACATAACCAATATAGTACATAACCAATATAAAGCATAAACAATATAAATACATAAACAATATAATACATAACCAATATAATACATAACCAATATAATACATAACCAATATAATACATAACCAATATAATACATAACCAATATAATACATAACCAATATAATACATAACCAATATGATACATAACCAATATAAAACATCCCATAAACAACAATGGGCAGATACGTTACTTTACGTTACAGCAGGGTTATTGGATAACATAACTTGTTTTTAGTTATCCACTTGTGGTGTTTTTGTAATGTAACTAAATTTGGCTGTAATTTAATGTAACGTAACTTTTCTATTTTTTATTTTTCTTGGGTAACATAACCTTCTGGGGTTATGTTTTCTGTGTGATGTGTTGTTGAAAGTTTTGTTGAATGCAAAGTGAATCCCAGTTTATTAAAGCAACACTTTTGCCAAAACTGGGATTGTGGGTTTGGCCTGGGCCTTTCTCCTTTGCAGGACCCGCCCATGCTTGCGCAAGGGAAGGGGTGTGGATCGGGCCCCGGTAAGTCAAAGACTCATCAGGGGGGTCACCTGAGATTGCCCCCTCCGTGCACAAGCTACGGATGGGGTTGGGGCGACCTGGGGCAAAATCAGACCAGCAATGGCCCCTTTTGAGGACGACCATCTAAGACACACAGACATCAGTCCTGCAACATCACCCCTGCGTTGCCTTGATTTTCACTTGTGTTGCTGCATTTTTGGCAGCTCCATGTGTTGCCACGGCTGTAGCTGTGTACACTTTGGCTGACACCAATATTTTTGCTTCCCCTCCTTGCACCCTTACCAACGGCCCAACCAGGGACCTCTGGCTTCACGCGGCATCCCCGCCCAACGCAAGCAATAACTGAGGGCATTGCGTGTCATCTCACCCCAAAAATACCAGGGTCTTGGCAGGCCGCGCCACTGTTGCATGGCGTCAGCGACCCCTTGCTTGTCGCAGCCTTGCCCACAACTACCGTAACCTAGACCAATGCCTCGCTGCAACACCACAGCCCTCATGGCTTGGCCGCTCACCTCCCAGATTCTCCAAACCGAGTTACACAGCTCTACGAGGCAACGCTCTTCAGCCTTGCAACCTTCACCTGATGCAAGAACTAACAGCACTAGAGCTCCTATCGGTAGGCGGGTAGCCACCTGCTGCCTGGGAGCTCTCGGCGAGCAGTGAGCCATATGCTGTCTGGGAGCTCTCGGCAAGCAGGTAGCCATACGCTGCCTGGGAGCTCTTGGCGAGCAGGTAGCTATATGCTGCCTGGGAGCTCTCGGCGAGCAGGTAGCCACCTGCTGCCCAAGAGCTCTTGGCGAGCAGGTAGCCACCTGCTTCCCGAGATCTCTCGGCGAGCAGGTAGCCACTTGCTGCCCCAGATTTCTTGGCAAGCAGGTAGCCACCTGCTGCCCGAGAGCTCTTGGCGAGCAGGTAGCCACCTGCTGGCCGAGAGCTCTCGGCGAGCAGGTAGCCACCTGCTGCCTGGGAGCTCTCGGCAAGCAGGTAGCCACTTGCTGCCCAAGAGCTCTTGGCGAGCAGGTAGCCACCTGCTTCCCGAGATCTCTCGGCGAGCAGGTAGCCACTTGCTGCCCCAGATCTCTTGGCGAGCAGGTAGCCACCTGATGCCCGAGAGCTCTCGGCGAGCAGGTAGCCACCTGCTTCCCGAGAGCTCTCGGCGAGCAGGTAGCCACCTGCTGCCAAAGAGCTCTCGGCGAGCAGGTAGCCACCTGCTGCCCGAGAGCTCTCGGCGAGCAGGTAGCCACCTGCTTCCCGAGAGCTCTTGGCGAGCAGGTAGCCACCTACTGCCCAAGAGCTCTCGGCGAGCAGGTAGCCTCCTCCTTCCCAAGATCTCTCGGCGGGCAGGTAGCCACCTGCTTCCCGAGATCTCTTGGCAAGAAGGTAGCCACCTGCTTCCCAAGATCTCTCGGCATGCAATCAACCTGTTTCCCAAGACATTGTGTGAGTAGGTAGCCACCTCTATATCACACAAGACCTTATCCATGGAAAACAGTTAGCCACCTGTGTCCTGAGACCTCTTGGTAAACAGGCAGCTACTTGGGGCCCTAGATCTGTTGGCATCTGATAACTGCCTAGCAAGTAGCTCCCTGAGATATCCCGACTGAGTATTTCAGGCTTCAGGTAGCCACCTGCTTTCTTAGAGTTCTTGGTAAGCAGTTTTGCTCACTTTACAGCACAGCTTTCACCCATTACTCATCAATATGCCCTTTCTTTTTGGCAAGCCAACACATTGCGTGACTGTTCATTCTTACACTGCCAGAAAAGCTGGCTCGAATGTTTTCATCCAAGTTTATATTGGATGTGGCCATCCAATTCAAACTTGGGCGCCAGGCCACCGAGTAAATCGTTGACCGATTCAAACTTGGTGGCCCTGGCTTTTGGCCACCAAGTTTGAATTGGTTCTTGATTCAATCGGTTGCCCGGCTCCTGATTTTGAATCAGATGGCCGCATCCAATGTAAACTCAGATGCAACCATCCAAGCCAGCATTTCTGGCAGTGTTACTTCTGCCCAGAAGAAAGCTTCTCTTCAGCTTCAAGCTAGCATTTTTTGGTGGTTGGTAAAGAGCCAACCTTTTCCTGTGGGTCAGAGTAGCAATGTACCAGGGAAATTCCAGCCTCATTGGTAAGACATGCGCGCGCCGGAGCTGATTGGGCAAAGCTGTGGGGAGGGGGGGGTTGATGTTTGTGAGGCTAATTGAGAGGGGAAACCTTGGATTCAGTTTTTCAGTTGTTCTTGAAATGTGGCTCTATCATATTTGGATTTTCAATGTGACTTGATCTTGTTAAAGTGAATGAGCACAAACTTTAGTTTGGGAACAATGATAATATGAAAAAAGTTCAAGAAAATAGTAGCAAGAAAAAAATGCCTGAGAAATATGTAATTAAAATCTATTGCACTGCAAAATGAATTTTGTGACCCATCAATTCCCCAATCTGCACTCTTCAATTTTTTTACATATATCAAATTTTTCAACTTTTCTTCTATGAATTTTGAATTAGGTTTTGTGGGGGTGAAAGTCACAGTACACAAAGACTCACAGCTCATTTCTCAAATTTAACTTTGTTTCTTTTATTTGCCTATTTGGGGGGGGTTGGCTGACACTTGGATGGGTGGGGAGTGTGGGGAGGCAATGGGTTTGCAGCAGTGGGGGGAGGGTTCATGTTAAGGTAGCAGGCCTGTTCAGGGTTATAGCACTAGAAGTACTGGGCGGCGTAGCCACCATCATTCAATCAACCATCCAAATTTCAAATCAAGATGTTTGAGAGTTTGAGGTTTTGAGACCAGAGTTTGGCAAATGATCATAAAGACAACCCCGCATGGTGGCGGGCAGCGCAGCCGCCCTATCCTCTAGTCTAGATTAATGGTTAAAGACTCTCTTACCTGTGCAGTGCAAGGTTGAGGTTGTGGGTTCAACCCCCGCTCTGGTCAACTTGGGAACTGGCTATATGGGGAAACAAAACTTGGCAAACAGTTGATTGGACAAAGTGAGCACATTATCTTGCTCATATTGTCAAAACACTCACTGGTCAAAGTTTCACCTGCTAAGTTACATGTCAAGTTAAACAAAAGTTATCCAAATTTGGTAAAAAAGTAACGTAACCTGGTTTTGCATAAAATGCTTGGAAACGTAACTAGAATAGAAGTTGCCCCCTTGGTAAAAAAGGTATCGTAACTAAAATAAAGATATCTGTAACTATCAGATAACGTAACGTAAAAAGTTATGTTACAGGCATAGTTCTCCATTTGGAGAACGTATCTGCCCACTGTTGCCATAAATAATAAATCCTCACTGCTCACAATGAAAAAAAATTTATATATCACTGCAAGAAAATCTGCTTCAACTGCCACCAGTTGACATGCAGGTTAATCCCATCTTACTACCCCTTTTACTTCCAAGTTAATTCAAAAAAACTTTTCTTGCACAGTCACTGTGCACAATTCACAGTGACTGTGCATTGAAGTTGTTTTGAAGTGTTATTTGAGTAAGATTCAAGTAACAGCAGAAGTAAAATCAAAGTAACTGCATGTCAACTGGTGGCAGTTGAAGCAGATTTTCTTGTAGTGTACGCATCAGCAAGGAAATTGAGGTTGAATCTTCATGATCTGTGACAGTGATTTTAATAATAACTTCATGATCAAAAATTGTGATTGCCTGGTGAATTTAGTGATGATTTTATGATCCAACATGGTGAGCTTTTGAGGAAACTCTTTTTTACAACAAAGTCATTCAAGTGATTTTAATAACCAACTCCCAACCATATTCAGTGCAGAAAAAGTGACTTGGAATCACTTGTCATCCAGTGAGCCCAGATTTCCCATGGTGTAAGCTGTTGTAGAAGATAGTTATGGCGCTGCTGATATTGGCCAATTTCTTCCACTTCTGGGGATTGTTGTAATGACGGTTGTTTATAGAAAGACTGCTCATATTCTTTCCCTTGTTCTTGTTGGCTGTGTGAGGAAACAATACTCTCTTTTCCTCCCAAGGGTTCCATCTCTTTGTGTATTCCTCCACCTCTTTTTTGGAGATAAGTTTCTGTAGTTCTTTCTGACTCTTCTGGGCTTGTCCTAAAAGATTCAGCATCATCTCCTGGGTGGCCTTGGATTTCTGGGCTTCCACAAATTTCTGATGGTTGGCCACGTGTACTTTGACCAATTTGGCTATCTTGTCCTCCTTGGACATACCTATCACCTGAATTTCCAGGTCCTCTTCCTCCTTCTGGGGTTTCTGGGTACTGGCCAAGGAGGTGGATGGGTTTGGTTCCACGTCAACGTCCATGGCTTGAGGATTGGGGTGACTGGGGGTTGTCCTCTTGAAGGCCAAGTTCAGGGGCAACTTCTCCGCTCCTAGGTTGTCTAGTGGGCGGGGGTAAGGGGCCGTAGAGATCAGGCTTGTGAGCTCTGGTAGACTTCCTGACAGGACTATTTTCACGGGACATGTTAGTGAAAAGGGCCACAAAATTTATTTAAAGGTAAATATTAAGCTTACTGGTTGGAGGAGCCGTAAGTGGAGCAATGGAATTGGTCACAGCAGTAGCTGGGGCTGTGGTAGAAGTGGTGGAAGTGTTGGAAGTTCTTGGAAAGGTGATGGAAGACACTAGAGAAAAATTAATGCGTAAGAATAAGTATTTTTTGGTGATTTTAATAATTTTATTTAAGATAAAGAAGAATTAAACTGACTGTTATGAAATTTTTGTTTATATTCCAAAGTTCTTTGAAGATCTACATGTCTCTTTTTCTCTTGATTTCTCCTATTGATGGCGTAGAGTTTGATAAGAACCTTGGTGTCCTTTTTAGCACGTTGGTGAGAGTGAAAAATAGCAAGTTGGAGCTGGTCTGTTGGTGTAAGTTTTTCCCAATCAGAAGGTTGATAGTTAGCTATTTCCTCTTCTTTGCGCAATCTGAGGACTTTGAGATAATGTTTGACTAGTTCAAAGTGGGCAATCGGGTCAAAAGGTAGATGAACAAATTCAAGCGTGGAGATGAGAGTTTTAGTGTATTGGTTCACTAAAAGAAAGCGTAAAAAATAAGGGAGAAGGATACTTTTTGGGTCAGGCTAAATGCACTCCAAACTTTTACTACATGCACTCCAACATTTTGGAGTGGGAAAGTGTCCACTCCAGAAAAATAGGAGTGAACAGCTGTCCACTCCAAAAAAATTGGATTGGGCGGTTGTTCACTCCAAAAATTTGACATTTTTGGAGTGGAATGTTGTGTACTCCAATTTTTTTGGAGTGGACTTTGAGTGCACTCCAAACTTTTTGGAGTGGACTTCAAGTGCACTCCAAAAATTTTGGAGTGGACTTGAGGTGCACTCCAAAACTTTTGGAGTGGACTTCAGGTGCACTCCAAATTTTTGGAGTGAACTTTGAGTGCATGATTGTTTACTCCAAGGTAGTGAAAAATTTTGGAGTGGAAAGTTTTCCACTCCAAATATATTGGAGTGGACAGCTTCCCACTCCAAAAAAATTGGAGTGCACACTTTTCCACTCCAAATTGGAGTACATGAAGTAAAAAGTTGGAGTGCATTTAGCCTGACCCTACTTTTTAGTGGTTTTATTTTTATAAATGATTTTTTTATTGGTTTGGTAATTTTTGCGTGAGTGAGAAGCAAAAGTAGAAAGAGTAAGTACCAGGAGTTAATGACCACAAATGGTTCTTGGTAATTTCCCGGCCAGAACCCTAATTTTTAGCCTCTGTGATTCCAAGGACTAGAACCTTTTAGCTACACAAGGTGATAAGAGTGCAAATGATGGGTAGAGTGGGGGATTTTCACGTAGAGAAGTAGTAAAAAAGAAGATGGAAAAGGATATAATTCTTTTATAGAGGGGCCTGCTGGCGCAGGGGTGTTTGTAGGTTCCCTCTAAATCAGAGATCTGCAAAGCAGGGTGGTATCTGATTAAGCAAACTATGGGTTTCTGCGTAACAGAAGGTGGTACCAAAGTGCTTTCCAATTACGGAACCAGAATGGGGACAGAAGGATAAAAGAATTACTCACTATTGCTTATTTTAAGCCAAAAAGCCACGTAGGGATGTGAGGTAGAGCTGCTGGGTAGATTGGTGGGTTTCTGCGCAGGAGCTGGTCACTTTGAAGGGTTGGTTGAAGAAGGAACACCACTGATAAAAACAGGCAAACAGAGCAGAGTAACTGAAAATGGGACAGGACAAGGCGTAACCGATTGACTGTAATATAAAATGATGATGGGGAACAACTTTTGGCGTGGAAAGAGGGCTCTATATTTACTACTTTCTGCCTGTGTGCGTATAGTTACTGGATTTCTAGCGCAATGTGGCCAATTTGGGAGATTGGCACTAACAAGGCTCATCCCAATGACAATGTTGGTCATTATTTCAGCATCACAAGTGCTCTTCATGACCTTTATAACCTATTTGGTCATTGTAACTAAGGTACATAGCAACACGTAATTGTATCTGAAATGGGCCACAAATGTCTATGGCTAATCTTTAAAGGCCATGCAGGCTATGTTACTCTTATGTATTCAAGGTTTTTATTAATGAAACCTTGTAAATAAACCACGTAGAATCTACCTTTACCCTAGTTACACCTGAACATATGTGGTAGCTAGGGGATTACAGTGGGAGACACCATATTACTGTAACAGATTTTGGGTGTCCCAAATGTGAGGCACCAAAAATTTCTGAAAAATCCCCCAGGGGAAATGGGGAGAGCGGCGGTCAGCCGGAGCGCGGCATCTGTGATGTAGGGAATTTTTTCATTAATTTACAAACACATACTAGAAATGGTCACAAAAAGGGCCTCAAGATCCCAGAAGAAGCAATGGAAGAGGGAAAAATTGAAGCTGAAAAATAGTCCATCCAAACCTGTGAGAATTGCAAGACTAAAGGATTGTTTTGCATTAGATAAGAACAGTGAAAAGTAATATGTACAATGTGTAGACAGAAGAAACAAGAGAGAGAGAGAAAACGGAGCGGGCCTTACCTAAAGGCAACGTAGGCTTTGCCGATAGAAAGAGGGGACAACAGAAAGTTGTTCACGGATAGTTGAGAATGAAGAGGAGAGATGTGTGCTGAGACACTGAAAAAAAAAGATAAACGAGGAAGAGAAGAAAGAGGCGCTCTAGCGCAGCAGAGAGCAGAGAAGGAAGTAGATGACTGATTCAACAGTAAGAAGGAGAATACAGGGGTCGGGGCCTGTGTAACAAGGTTTAAGAAGAAGAATATAAGTTTGATTTTGATTCGGTGGAAAAGCTGAAGGAAGAAAGTGCGACGACGGGAAACACTGTCTGTTAGTTTGTTCGTCTTATATAGATGCACAGGGCGCATGAGCTTGCTTACTTGAAGCACCAGTAGACATCACGTGCCCTAGGCCTTCGAGGCTGCTAGGGTCTGTTTGTGGTAACTTGGTCCTGGCCGACATGGCCGTATTCATCCGAGGCAATTTCATCGCCTAGAGACGGTAGCAAAGTGGCCCAGGTAAGTTTGACATCCGTTCCTGTATCAGGAACAGGTAGAGTGAGGGACTTACAAATGTCCTGCATGACGGAGTCAGCAGTAATCTGACAGGCTGGCATGCTTTGAGCTGCTAGGCTTGAAGCAGAGAAGCTCGGAAAGCCGCCGGTGATTTGCTTGAGGGATCGATTGATCTGGGAGCGACCAACCGGCTTGGTTAAAAAGTCTGAGAGATTGTCTTGGGTGCCGACGAACTTGAGGTCGATGAGCTTCTGAGTGATTAAGTCGCGTATGAAGTGGAGGCGAAGATCCATATGTTTCGTTCGGAAACCATTCTGGCTAACCTGGCTGAGTGCTAGGTCGATGGCGCCGCGGTTGTCAACGAACACGGTGGTTTTGAAGGAAGGGGAAGAGTCAAATATTTCAGAAGAAAGGTTTTGAATCCAGACTGTGTCTTTACAAGCGTCAGCAAGTGCTTTGTATTCAGCTTTGGTGGTGGAAAGAGAAACGGTGGGTTGCTTTGTCGATTTCCAGGAAAGGAGATGTTGATTGCGTAAAACAAGAAAACCGGAATGAGAGCGGCAAGTATCTGGGCAGTTCGCCCAGTCGGCGTCAACAAAGACGCGAAGCTGAGGATTTTCAGTCTTGGAGTAGAACAATCCTCTGTCGGCGGTGCCTTTGAGGTAACGGAAGACTTGCATTGCGGCTTTGTAATGAGTCAAGCTCGGATGTTCAAGATGTTGCAATAGCTTGCTGACTGAGAAGGAGATGTCAGGTCGGGTGAGAATGCTGAGATAGTTTAAAGAGCCGATAAGCGCTCGGTAGTTGATGTTGAGGGCAAGGAACTGAGTTTGGTCAAGATCAGATGCTTTCTGGAGGTGAGATCGTGGATCAAGAGGACATGAGGAGACGGGAAGGTCGACAACGGAGAATTCAACAAGTTTGCGTTCAACATACTGTGACTGGTTGAGTAGAACTCCATTGTCACAGCGGTCGAGTTTCATGCCAAGGAGGAAGGTTGCTTCACCAAGGTATTTGATCCGGAATTCCTTCTCGATCTGGGAGCGAAAGACGAGGGGATCCGACCCAAAGATGATGAGGTCATCAACGTGTGAGAAGATCCAGAGGGGGCTGGGGGAGAGACGCCAAAAGACGCAGGGGTCGGCAACAGAAATGGTAAAGCCAATGGAGACCAGAAAGGAGCTGAGTCGGCGATACCAGGCAAGAGAAGCCTGCTTTAAGCCGTAGATGGCCTTGCGCAGCTTGAGGACGATGTTATCCCCGGAGCGATAGCCAGGAGGAGGGAGCATGAAAACCTCCTCGTCAAGATCGCATGTGAGGAACGCACTTTTGACGTCGAGTTGATGGATAAGGAGGCCGTGGTTGACCGCGTGAGAGATGAGAAGTCGGAGGGAAGTGGGTTTACCAGTAGGGGCATACTTGAGGTCAAAATTCAGACCATGGGTCTGACGAAAGCCCTGCGCACAGATGCGGGCTTTGAATTCAACGACCTTGTTATCGGAACCAAGTTTCTTCCGATATGCCCAGGTGGAGGGGATGGTGTGGTGGTTAGATTGGCGAGGGATTTCGTCCCAGACGCTGTGACTGAACATGTTTTCCAATTCTTTGAGCTCAGCCTTGACCCACTGGTCTCTATTGTCGCTGGACATGGCTTGGGCACGATTGCCGGGCTCGACCGAGGAGACAGAGAAAGCGACAGCGGATCGGGTGCGGCGCGCTAGGATGTTGGAGGGGTTGATGGTGCTTGAGATCTTGGTGGGATGAGGTCCAAGACGAAGAACAAGGCGGCGGGGTTTAGGGGATGGAAGGGGAGAGTCGGGAATGGGAGGGGAGTCGTCCTCAGATGAGGAGTCATCATGATCAGGCGGGGCGTCCATGTCCACATCATTGTCAAGGAGGGGGAAGAAGGGGGGGGAGTTCTGACATCTGAGTGCGCGGGGGAAGAGTCATCATTGTCAGAGTCATCGTCAAAGGGAAGCGAAGCAGCTCCGGAGAAGTCAGGGAGAGAGGAGTGGGGAGAGATATCAGAGCTGGGGCGAAGAGCACGAAGGGAAGGGAAAGTGGATTCATCAAACCACGCGTGTTTGACGTCGACAAGGGTCATGGTGTCTAGCTTGACAATGCGGTAGCACGAGTAGTCATTGCTGTACCCAAGGAGAATACCGTCCCAAGCAATTGTGTCGAACTTAGACGCTGAGCATGGTTGGGTTTGACGATCCAGGCCTTGCATCCGAAAGGGCGGAAGAATCCGAAGTTGGGTTGCTTCTTGAAGAGCTGCTCAAGAGGGCTGATTTTGCTTCGACTGAGGGAAGGAAGGCAGTTAGTTGTAGCAGCCGCAGTCTGGACTGCCTCACCCCACCACTCCTTGGCAAGGTTGGATTGAACCATCATGCAACGGGCCATGTTGATGATGGTTTTGTTGGCTCGTTCAGCTACGCCGTTGTGTTGAGGAGTGTAGGGTGGTGCGACATTGTGTTGGATGCCCAGTCCTTGAGGTAGTCAGAGAGCGTTCGATTGCAAAACTCTCCGCCACCGTCCGAAACAAGCCTTCGCATGGGGAAGCCGGTTTGCCGTTCAAAGAAAAGTTGAAAGTCGAGTATGGCGGAGGTGGCGTCGGATTTCTTTTTTAAAAGAGTGATGCTGATGTAACCAGTGTGCTGGTCAACCAACGTGAGAAAGTAACGCGCGCCGGAGTTGGTCGATGGGGAAATAGGTCCAACAAGATCAGCGTGGACAGTCTCAAGGGGCTGAGAGGTTCTGTCAAAGTGTCTTTGAAAGGGTAAGCGGGAGATCTTTCCCTTCATACAGGCGTCGCAGGAGGCAGATGAGACGAGATGGATGTTGGGCAGGACAGCTTTGAGGCGGGCTAGGCCAGCGTGACCCAGGCGATGGTGCCAGGTTTGGAAGGGGGTGGTAGGATGAGAATGCGAAGATGAGATGAATGCGATGGAAGGGGAAGGGACGGGGCCGATGGTCCCAATGATTTCAAGGACGTTGTTGCAATAGCTGCAGTTGAAGCGGATGTCGTCGTCAATTAGGACTTGAATGGAGTCGTCCCCACGGGTGATGAGGGTGGTTTTAGTGGAGAGGCGGAGCATGGAGATTAAATTACGGCTAAGCCCAGGGACGTAGAGAGAATTGGGGAGCTTGAGAATTGTGCCGTCGGATTGGACGATGGCAGCGACACCGGTCTTGGTTGCAGTAAGGTCGGTGGAGTTCCTACCGGTGCTGATGGGGATACGGCAATCTTCGGACGAGACAAAGAATGAAAGGTCATTAAACATGTGATGTGAAGCGCCAGAATCGAGAACGGAAGGGATGGGGGTGGTTAGGGAGATGTGGCAGGATGCGGTAGTAACAGAGGCAAAGGCGGGGGTTTCATGCTGGGAAGGAGCCTTGGTTTTTGCCGCGGTGTGGTGATGAGCCGGGGCAGCACTGCGACGGAGGTCGAATTCCTTCTTTTTGTCAGGGTACAGTGCCCAGCAGTTGTGTTCCGGGTGAGTCGCATCAGGTTTATGCTTGTTGTTAGTGCATCCAGAGGGAGGACGAGTACGACGAGAGTTGGTGGCAATGGCAGCGGTGACTTTCTCGGATTGAAGAGGTTTCTTCCTGGTGCGTTTGTTATAGGCAATGTCACAAAGCTTTGTCAGGAGAAGAACGGGATCGTTCATTAGAGACTCATTGGTGAGTATGGGATCTGTGAGGCTACTGCGACTCTCGGATAGTGCCGAGGTAATAACTCCACATATAGCCGAGCCTTCTTGTTTGTAGGAGATAGAATCAAAGGTTGCGAGACAGGCTTCAACTTGATCCAGGTACTCGGTGAGGTTTCCATCATACCGGATTCAATGCCATTGGGTGAGGCATCGGCTCAAGCGCAACCCGGTGCGTTTGGCATATAAGTCTTTGATGCGAGTCCAAATTAGGTATCCATTGTTGTCATTCTCGTCGGTGATGATGCGGTTGTATAGCTTGTCGCTGATTTTGGTGAGGAGAATGTTAGCAGATTCTGAGAGTTGCTTGACTGCGCGAGTAGTGGGAACTTCGGCGGGTTCAACGGTGACGGTGGTGTACAAATCGCGGTGCTTGAGGAAGGCAGAGATACGACGACTCCACATGGGGTAATTATCGTCGCCGTTCAGGGTGGGGAGAGTGGATAACTGGTCCTTCAAGCTGATTTCGTTAGCCATGATAGTCTGCGTTGCCTTAGTCTTGGGGTGAGGTTTTTAGAATGATCCGTTTGTGGAGGAGCGAAGATCGAGACTGTAAATCTGTGAGAATTGCAAAACTAAAGGATTGTTTTGCATTAGATAAGAACAGTGAAAAGTAATATGTACAATGTGTAGACAGAAGAAACAAGAGAGAGAGAGAAAACGGAGCGGGCCTTACCTAAAGGCAACGTAGGCTTCGCCGATAGAAAGAGGGGACAACAGAAAGTTGTTCACGGATAGTTGAGAATGAAGAGGAGAGATGTGTGCTGAGACACTGAAAAAAAAAGATAAACGAGGAAGAGAAGAAAGAGGCGCTCTAGCGCAGCAGAGAGCAGAGAAGGAAGTAGATGACTGATTCAACAGTAAGAAGGAGAATACAGGGGTCGGGGCCTGTGTAACAAGGTTTAAGAAGAAGAATATAAGTTTGATTTTGATTCGGTGGAAAAGCTGAAGGAAGAAAGTGCGACGACGGGAAACACTGTCTGTTAGTTTGTTTGTCTTATATAGATGCACAGGGCGCATGAGCTTGCTTACTTGAAGCACCAGTAGACATCACGTGCCCTAGGCCTTCGAGGCTGCTAGGGTCTGTTTGTGGTAACTTGGTCCTGGCCGACATGGCCGTATTCATCCGAGGCAATTTCATCGCCTAGAGACGGTAGCCAAGTGGCCCAGGTAAGTTTGACATCCGTTCCTGTATCAGGAACAGGTAGAGTGAGGGACTTACAAATGTCCTGCATGACGGAGTCAGCAGTAATCTGACAAAACCAAAAACCAAACCAGCAAAGAAATCCCAAAGTCCAATCCTTATTACTGACTCATTCAACAAACAGCGGCTACACCGCTGCACTTTCAGTGCCTGACATTGTCGCTCAACTACCACTACCAGAGTCTCAATATTGATGCAGCGCAATGGTCACATTTAGATGGTTTTCTCTTTCCAATCAAATAAGTATTATGATAAATTTCCAGCCCATTATATATATCCTCCAATGCTTATTTCTTCTGACACTCCACATGTATAAACCATTCACTTCTCCCAACCTCAACAGCACCAACAATCCACTTTTGATTACACACAACTCACCCTACAATCAATATCAGATCCAGATACTCAATTGAAGTATGTGACCGGCAACTCACCCCAACAACCAATATCCCCGTCGTGTGCTTGATCTCTCTCAAATTCCCCAAATAATGGATGTTTTGGCCAATCTCAATTGCTCTATCAACCTCCTCCAACCTCAAGCCTTGTTTATTAAAAACTCGTTCAATATCACTTTGCCTCATAGCCATCAAACTACAACCAAAAATATCAGGCTCTTATCTCAACGGCAGTATGATCTTAGCCGGTAACAAAAAAGGAAAATTAAGAATCGTTGTCGTCGGACTCAGGATAATCGACGGAGGACAAGACACCGTTGCGGTTGAGTGATTTTGGGTTCTCCAAATCAAGCTGAGAGTGCAGCTTGAACAGGTCCCGGAACACGCTCCGGACACCTGCAATTAATATCTCTTCTTTGTTTTGTTTGTTGAGGAGATAAGAGAACAGAGACACATACGACACCCAAGTCTTGACTGGGGACCATGCTTAGCATCGCTGTGTGGAGGTTGTTGCTGCTGCTGCTGCTGCTGTTCTTCTGATGGTGGCTGGTAATTATGATGAGACTGGCCGACGGCGTGGTTTTGCGGGTGCGTAAAGCTAGTACTGGCTAGACTTGCTTGAGGCTTCCTACGTTTCTTGGGGCGGATAGCAAACCCTACCAACCAATAATTGCAAGCGAGGTCAGTTTCTTTGCAGAGAGAGGGAGACATAGAAGACTCAGGGATGATAGATGGAGGTGTGTGTGTATATGTGTGTGTGTGTGTGTGTGTGTGTGTGTGTGTACCTGGAGAAGCGGCGCCCAACCCGATGCTCAAGCCTCGGACGGGGGTGACCTCTCCCTCGACGAGGAACTGGCGGATGAGCTGGTTGAACGGGTGCGAGGTTCGGCGACTGGCGGGGTGCAAGGAAAATCCAGATGAGGCGGTGTGCTGGTGCGAGTATCTGTGCGGGTCGGAAGCGCGCCCCTCGGGGGGCTCTTCCGGGCCGTACGACTCTTCCATCTTGCGCGGGTCTTCCGTGTACGTCGGCTGCTCCTTCCCCTTGTTTTCGTCTTCTTCTTCCTCTTCCACACTTCCAATCCTTGAGGAGGACGGCAACAGTGGGATCTCCTCGTCTTCATCCACCACCAAGCCGTGGCTTGATCCCGCATCGTTCTTGACTTGAAGGCCGCCCCGCTTGTCTCCTCCCTCTTCTTCTGCGGACGCGCTTTGCTGTGATGAGGCGTTGTTGCTGCTGGTTCCAATGCTCGCCACCCACACTCCTCCCAGCAGAATAATGGTGCCCAGCGAGATGGCAAACACTTGAAAGGTGCTCAACAGCTTCACCTGGTTGTAGTAAACCGGCCCACTGATGATGCTTGAAAGGTTGTAGAAACAGAACGTGAGCGGACATATCAGGGTGGGGTTCACCAGCCGCAAGGCTTTGTTCAGGTACCACAGTTGCAGGAGGGCCGAGATGAGGAGGACGAAGAGGATGAGCCAGGTCTGGATCTTGTAGAATTCGTTGACGGTTCCCCTGAGGCTTCTGATGAGCAGTTCCACGCCGGTTTTCGCAAAGAGCAGACATATCCCAGACAGGGTTCCTGAGGTGGATCCGTACGCGATGCCGATGAGTAGTTTCAGACAATGAATATTTTGGCTCGACATGAGCCCGTGGGAGGATGTGTCATCGTCGTGGTCTTTGTCGATGGGGAGCTGGAAAGAGCCGGAGGATGAGTAGTGCGAGTTGTTGGAAAGTGCAAGAGAGACGGGGATGAGAAGATTTGGTCTGGTAGCAGCTAGAGTGATTGGTGAAGGGTGGGGT
The DNA here is from genome assembly GCA_002873125.1 of Puccinia coronata f. sp. avenae. Lineage (NCBI taxonomy): Eukaryota > Fungi > Basidiomycota > Pucciniomycetes > Pucciniales > Pucciniaceae > Puccinia > Puccinia coronata. The sequence goes on along the minus strand of PGCI01000082.1, from coordinate 289,785 downwards.
GAGTGGTATGTGGGAGTCAATGATGGCGATGGGTTGATGAGGAGAGGATAAAGAGAGTGGAAGCTGTGGATGATGATGATGAGTAGGGCTGCTGAGTGAGCGTGGTTGGTAGGCTGGATAGTGGTAATCCTGTTGATTCTTTCTTGGTGATTTTTTAGTGTCATGAGAGTTTCTAGACTGATTTTCGAGGGGGTTCCTCGACAGGAGTTGATCATGCTCTTCTTGATCACAATCCATGGAGTGGTGCCCGTTGATCAGGTGAGGGGATGAGGTGGGGGAGATGGTGAAAAGGGAGATAGTTTCTAGTGATTGGTTGAGCCTGAATGAGTAGATGTGAGCAAATGAGCAGACAACTGAGAAGGCGCAACCGGAAAATTTCCGCGTCAAAACCAATTGTCAGCTTGCTACCATGACAGAGCCAACCTGACAAAGGTAACATAAATAGAGACATTATTACTACAATATTAAGACCCATTTATATGATTAATAATGCACAAAAAACTCAGTTTACTTATTTTTATCCAATGAGCTTAGCAAAGTCCTGGCACCATAAAAATAAGTAATGAATTAAAATAACAACTACTTTTTACAAAAATACTAAATAACTTCTAAACCTTGAGGATAACTTAGAATATTATGTCATATTCTGAATCCTCATGCAAATTAATGTAGGGCCCCTCACTGGAAGTACCCCTAAATTCCTACTCCTTCACCTTGACACAATCACCCGTAAGAATTGGCCACAAACATATGTCACACAGACATTACACACGTATGTACTTGTTATGTATGCATACTATATGTGAAATGACCAATTATGGACTTATAATTGAGGTGTTGTGTATAGTTTGGGAGTTAGGCCCAATTGGGGTTTAATGTCAACTCCGAGGAAATCCGGCACAAACGAAAAATCCGAAAACCCGAATTCGAAATTCCTCTTTCTCATTTTTATCTCTTATTTGATATTATGTTGTATTTGAAATTTCTTTTCTATAGTTTATATACATAGTATTTTGTTTCACGACGCGCACACGGAATCACGACCACAATCCTTTCACGCGTTGTACGCGACGCGTAGAATTTCTACGCGCGCACCTTGTCTATAAATACTCGACTTTGTTTGTTCCTTTTTGTTTTCCCTTATGGGATTTATTTTGTAAACATTCTCACTTCATAGAAATACTATTCTGCTCCATTTTCTCACTTGCCAAGTATCTGAGCTCAGTCGCCGGATACAGATCCCAGTATTCCTTACATTATAAATCCCACAAACAAAATTTGGATTTTTTCTTCTCCGCCGCTGATATCATTCGCCAAAACAAAAGAAATTAAATTTAGTATTCCTCTTTCTGCCGCCGAGAACACTCCCCGAAATTTATTAACTCCGCTTCAACACCGCCAAACTGTCTGACACATCCGAAGATCCGTTATCTACCTTTTGCCCCATCGACGAAACCTCTCTTACTCCCCTCCCAGTCGCCTCTACTTCTCAAACCTCTATCTGGAACATCACCCGCTCCGGAGAACAACTTGCCCAATTCCCTACCTCCTTATCACCCCCTTCCTATCCATTGCAAGTTCGACGCAAGCGCCTCCACGATCGAAAGAAGACCACGGTGCCCGCCGGTTCTGCCATGTCGGACGACCAGAATTCCAACCCTCCCCCCCATCCCACGCACCACCAACAAACCCAGCCGGATTGTGTCGAGTCGTTGTCTCAGGAAGTGGCGGGCTTGCGTGGTGATATGGCCCGATTGTTTTCTCTTCTGGAGGCTGGCAATGCCAGAGCTACAAACAATTCTCAGCACAATAATGCTTACGCTGCCCCTTCCAATTCGAACCAGAAACAGTTTTCTCAAGATGCTCCCCCTCATCTAGAGGTCGGGGTCCCTCCTCGGATGGAACCTCCGCGATTACAAGACGTTTGGTTTTTGGGAGACTCAGGACAGCTCCTCTCATTTCTGCGGACGATCAGGGATCATCTTCGACCGCGGGTGTCTTATTTCGAGTCCGACACTCAACAAATCATTTGGATCTCCCGACATTTCGGTTACGGTCCCCAGGCCCAACGCAAGAGTTCCGCCCCCTCGCCAGCTGAGAACTGGTACACATCTCTCATCACCGACAACGCCCGCCGACAAGGTCCCTTCAACCCGTACGGTGATCTTGATGGGTTGCCCTTTCGCATCCCGGCTCTTCTCTCCGTCAAGGCCTTCCTCGATGCTATGATTGCGGTGTTCGGCGACAGATTCATGAAGGAAAATGCCAAGCGTGCTTTGGCGGCCTGCAAACAGGGACAATCTACCATAGGAGAATATAATTCGCGTTTTTCTTCTCTTGTTTACTTGGTAGAGGACGTCGAGGAGGCCAGGGTGGAGCGTTATGTATTGGGACTGAATCCACGGATTATTTTGCAGGCCATGAGCAGGGAGTGGCGCAGCGCCGACACCTTGGATGCTCGGATGAATCTGGCAACAGAGGCAGCGGCCCAACTCGATCTTCTTTCCCTCCTCCCGACCGAACCCCTTTTCCAACAGCGTCAGCGTCCCTTCTCTTCGGCACCGCCCCCAGGTCTGTCTTTCCCCCCACCCCACCAGTCTCTCCCGCAGCGTGATCCGAACGCGATGGAGATCAATGCCGCTTCCATCAGGCGCGGCCCCAACCTCTTCGACCTCTCCCGTTCCATTTGCCGGCAGAAGAACCTATGTTTCCGGTGCCTCAAACCCACCATCCCGGTTACTCACACCGGTAGTCTTGACTGCCCAAATCCGGGAGTCACTTGGGAACAGCGCAAGGCATTTGTTCAGCGCCATTGCCCCTCTAGTATTACATCGGTTTCGGCCATCGTTTCCGCCCTTCCTGTCTCCTCTTCCCACCCCGCCCCTCATATCCCCTCCCCTCTTACCTATTGCCCCCCTATTCATTCCTCCGAAGGCGAGTTGCCTCCACAGTCGCATCACTTGGTAGACGTAGATGTCCCTGTCTTGGGCAATGTTCAGCTTGGTCATGGTCAGGGATACGACGAAGAATATGAGGATCTTGACAATACTGCCTGTGCTGCAGTCGAGATTCCAATTGCCACGGTGCATGTCCGTCTTGACTGCTCAAAGAAGGGACGCCTCCTCGTTCCGGCTACCTTCAAATCCTCCACGGGCTCCTGGGTATCGGCTAATGTACTCGTTGACACCGGGGCGATGGCGAACTTCATCAGTGAAGAGTTCGTTTGTCGCCACGATCTCCCCCTTCGAACTTGAAAGTTTCCGGTCCGATGCATGGGGTTTGATGGACGGGAGGGTGTTGGTGGACTTGTCACTCAGGATTGGGCGGGTATAATTTGTCTCTCGTCCCTCGATTCAAAACCTATTCCTCTCGGCAGCTCTTTCAGCGTAACTCGACTCGGTTCCATCGACACCATCTTCGGCCTGCCCTGGCTAGATTGTCAGGGTTGGATCGCTTCAGGTAGTCTGAAGGGAGGTCACCAATTTACGCTCGGTTCTACTCCTCTTTACGTGATGGAATCATCACCGACGGAAGGGAAACCGGGAGGTAAAGTGTTGCCCTCTCTTCATTCATCTCCTTCTCCCCCTCCAGTTCTGATTATCCCTGATGAGTTCAAGACATTTGCTAATGTGTTTTCTCCACAGATGAATTGTGCACTCCCCCCTCATAGAGAAATGGACATTTCCATTCATCTTAAAGAAGGAGCAATTCCCCCTTTTGGGGGCTTGTACAATTTGTCTCGTGATGAACAGCAGCAATTGAAACATTATATTGATGATAATTTGAAAAAGGGATTTATTCGAATCTCTTCCTCCCGTGCCGCAGCACCTATCTTTTTCGTGAGAACCCCGGGTAAGAAACCGCGCCCTTGTGTGGATTATCGCGGATTGAATTCCATGACTATCCGTGATAGTTACCCAATCCCGATCCTGGGACAGCTTCTTAATCAGCTCCAGGGGTGCAGTTTCTTCACGAAAATCGACCTCAAATCGGCTTTCAACTTGCTTTGGGTTGCGGAGGGCCATGAATGGAAGACGGCTTTTTGCACCCCGTGGGGTTTGTATGAGTATTTGGTTATGCCGTTTGGGCTTGCCAATGCTCCAGCTTGCTTTCAGCGTTTTATACAATATGTATTACGGGAATTGATACATCTGACATGTTTCGTTTACATTGCTGATATCCTCATCTTTTCCAAAACCAAACAGGAACATCAACTCCACGTTTCACAGGTCCTAACTAAACTCCAAGAACACTCGCTGTACGCCTCCCCCGAAAAATGCGTTTTCTATGCGGATCAAGTCTCATTCTTGGGTTTCACAATTTCCGCGAAGGGCATAAAGATGGAAGATGACAAGCTGAGTACAATCATGGATTGGCCGTACCCGACGAATAGCAAGGAACTGAATAGATTTTTAGGTTTTCTAAATTTTTACCGCAAGTTCATTAAGGGATTCTCTCGGATCGCGGCTCCCTTGACGGACCTGACCAAGGAGAAGGTGGACGTAGTTGCCGGATTAGCCAAAGCTGAGTCAATGTCCTCTTTCAAACTTTTAAAATCATGTTTCCAAAGCGCCCCTCTGCTGTGTCACTTTGACTTTGCGAAGCCTAGGATTTTATTTGTAGATAGCTCAAAATACGCACTCTCGGCGGTTTTGTCTCAGCGCGATGAAAACCTTCAACTTCGACCAGTCTCTTTCCTTTCGAAGAAGTGGAGTTCCAAGGAGTCGGCTTGGCAGGTCCATGATCAAGAACTTGGCGCGGTGGTCCAGTCGTTTATTGAATGGAGGGCCTGGCTCATCGACACGCCTGAGCCGGTAGAGGTGATGTCTGATCATTCTAACCTGAAATATTTTATGAAAAGCAACAATTTGTCAGATAGACAAACAAGATGGGCAGCCTTTTTAGCTTCTTTTAACTTCGTCATCAAGCATATACCAGGAAAACTCAATCCCGCGGATCCAGCCACTCGACGTCCTGACTTCATTCCTGACAGGGAAAGTCCAAACGCCGAACGGACACTATTGGTCAAGTCGGCCAAAGGTCTAAAACTACAGGAGACGACTCTCGAAGATGAAGGCACTCAGGCGGAAATTTGGGAAGTGTCCACCTCGGTCTCCCAAACTCAAGCGGACATTGATTATTTTTTTTGCCCCCCGTCTCAAGAGTTTCAGAAACTATTGTTGGCTTCATATTCAGAACAGGTCCCGGTTCCTAGTACAGACTAAGAATTGACATGTCGCAATGGTCTTTGGTGGACTCGAGGTCGCATTTTTGTCCCCGAAAACTTGCGACCTCGGGTCCTAAAGGAGTATCATGATGGGGCGTTAGCGGGACATTTGGGTTCGTTTAAAACTCTCGAAGCAATAGGACGCACGATGACTTGGCCGGGCATTCGACAGGATGTGCTAAAATACACTAAGTCATGTTTCTCTTGCCAAAGAGCAAAACATTCAACTCAAAAGACACCGGGAGTAATGCATTCTTTACAGGTACCGGACAGACCATGGAGCTGCATCGGAATCGATTTCGTCGTCAAGTTACCACCTTTGGAAGGGTTCGATTCGGTCTTGGTGATTGTTGACCATTTCTCAAAAGGCATTCATCTGATCCCGGCGCTTGAGACGTGGACGGCGGAAGAATTTGCGTATAGTTTTTTCGATCGTTTTGTACGCTATCATGGGCTCCCGGACAAGATTGTTTCTGATCGCGGGGCGCTCTTTGTTTCCAAGTTCTGGAAAGAAATGCAGCGCCTGCTACGAATTTCAGCTGCTCCGTCTACGGTGTGGCACCCCAGGACGGATGGCCAAACGGAACGGGCGAATCAGACCTTTGAGACGTACCTTAGACACTTTGTCAGCAATTGACAGGATGAATGGGCTAAGTTGCTCCCTATTGCGGAACTAGTTTTCAATTCCTCCGTTTCCGCTTCATCGGGTTCTTCCCCTTTTTTTTCTCAGTTTGCTTTCCACCCTAGAACGAATATGTTCAACAAGGGCTCTCGGGTTCCAGCGGCGGACCAGTGGTTAGAAAATCTAGTCTCAGTTCAAGAAACCCTCTTAGATAATATACATTCGGCAAAGGAGTACCAAAAGCGTTATTTTGATCTGAAGGCACGCAATGTCCCTACATATGAGAAAGGGGATTGGGTATGGCTTCTTCGGCGCAATATCGCCACCACCCGACCTTCCACCAAGTTGGATTTCAAGCGTCTGGGACCGTTTAAGGTTGTGAGCCTGGGTCTCTTACGTGACAACAGGACACAAGGATGGGAGGCAAAAAAGTTTATTTCTAGAGAAATAAAGGAACAAGGAAGAGAAGGAGGAATAGAAAGAAAACTAGTATGTGTATCCTTTTAGGATAAGTATGAGGGCTCAACCTTTAGTAGGGAGAAATGCAGAACCGGGCAGAGCCACAGTCTCTTCAACCTGAGAAGCAGGAGAAGGTACAGTCAGAGACTGCCTTATTTTTTAGGCTTAAGGCCAAGGTTACTTATAAGGAAACCTGAGTGGATGAGTAGCTCCACTGGACTAGGATAATGAGAAGAAAAGTTCTTTGGGAGTGAAGAAGGTGAGGTGCCTCTAGAAGAAAGAGAAAGAAAGAGGAAAAGAGAAGATCAAGCTCAAAGTGAACTTGAAGAAAAGAGAAGTTGGCAAAGCTGCTTACTAGTCAGACAGATGACACCAAATGACCACGACGATACGACGAGGGGAAATGATGGGACCTTGGATGCTGAGTAGTGAGGAGTGGTTGTCCAGTGATTCTATTTTCTTCTAAGTTGGTTGATGAGTGATGATGAAAATTTTCATCAGCTCAACTCTGAAGATGATGAACCATGTTTATCAAAATGAATATGCAATATAGAGTTGAACTTAGTAAATGAGTGGATGTTATGTGGACTTCTATGTTAATTACTTCACACTTATATTATTCCACACTTATACACAACAAGTAGGGATATTATGATATGAAAATACTCGTATTGAAAGAGGAATAAGAAGAGAACATTGTTGAAGCCTTTTGGGCAACATTGTTGTCTCTAAGGCTGACATTCCCTACCACCAAAAGAGGTTATGTTCTGAATAGAATATCAGCTATACTAGTCCATTCAAGAGGATCTTTTCTCGCTTCTGAATCTCCTAAGGAGTGTGGGAGCTTCAGGTATTTCTTGCTCCAGTAGCCACTCGTCCTGATCAGCTCCTAGTCCTTTGTATCTGGCAAGGTACATCTTAACATCTCTGTTGTCAACCCTAAGTCTTTTTTCTCTGAGGATCTTCAGGATGACCTTATGTTTCTGGGGCTGTTCAACAGGAGGAATTACTACTCTTACCTTCTGTCTAAGTGGGAACTTGTCAAGGTCAGGTGAGTTGTAAGGTTTAATCAAGCTAACAGGAAAGGTGGGGTGTTTCCTGCTGAATTCTCCAGTGAGAATAACTTCTACAGCATTCTTGCCGTGCAGGGCCTTAATTACAAATGGTCCTGCAAAGGAGTCTCTCATCTTCTTTGGACCAGCTAAATTGGTGAAATTGGTAGTGGAGATAAGAACTTGGTCGCCTACTTTGAATTCAGGTTCTTTGTGGCTTTTGTCCCATCTTTCTTTATTGTAGTTGGTTGATTCCACTATGCATTGTTCAGCATGCTTCCTTGCATTGTCAAACATCTTGGCATAAGTTCCAGCAGTAGGATGAACGTCTATCTGGCTTTGTTTAATGAAGTCCCTGGGCAAATTGGGGATCCATCCTTTTTCTAACAAGGCAGGTTGTTTTCCAGTTGTGGAGTGGATGCTAGTGCTATATGCCAATTCTAGGATTGGGAGTAGTGAGACCCAGTCGTGGGTATAGCCATCATTATCTTTGAATTCCAATCCATACGAGCAGAACCTCCTGATCATGTCCTCTAGAGTCTGAATCATCCTTTCAGCTAGTCCATCAGTTTGTGGATGATAAGCTGTTGAAAAGGCTAGTTTGGTTCCTAGCATACTATGGAGGCCAGTCCAAAACTCAGATGTGAATTTGGGATCTCTGTCGGAGATAATTATCCTGGGGATGCCAGTTCTGGGCATTACTCTATTCCAGAAAAGGATTGCAGTGTCCATGGCAGAATCTTCTTTAAAGCAAGGGACAAAAATGGGTGTCTTGGAATATCTATCAACTATAACAAGACAAGCATTATAGCTTGTGGCTCCTCCAGGTGATAGAGAGGTTACCCAGTCCATGTTAATTATGTCCCACGGCTTAGAGGGCTCTTGAATCTTTTGAAGCAGTCCAAACCTTTTCCCAGTAGCTTTATTTGCTTTCTGGCATCTTTCACATGAGCTGCAGTATTCGGAAGAATCTTTCTTCCAACTGGGCCACCAAGCTGTGTCAGCTACTCTTTCTAAGGTTCTGTCTTCAGAAAGATGTCCTGAATAGACACTATCGTGGCATTCGTGAAGGATGGTGTTGATGGTTAGTTTGTCAACTATAACCAAGACTGAGTTATGTTTTTCCCTGTGGTATATGAGGTTGTCAAACAAGGAAAATCTGCCTGCCATGTAAGAGGTCTTCCAGGATTCATCTAATCCATTAACTAGTGCTTGGTCCTTGAAATCTTTCCTGAGTATTTGGGTTAAGATGATTGCGTTGTTATCCTTTTGATAGCCTTCTCTGACTGAATCAAAGAATTCTGACTTGAAGGTGGTCACATGGATGCCCATGATTCCCATTATGGGGATTCTGTCGTCATCTTTCTCCTCTTCAGGGTCATAAGCAGGGTTGCTAGGGTCGTTAGGTAGTGACCACCTGCTGAGTCCATCAGCATTCTTATGGATATTGCCATCCCTGTGTTGAATTGTCATGTTACCTCTGTACTCTTGAATGGCTATTTGCCATCTTAACATGTGTCTGTTAGGGGTTTTCATGTTGAGGAGGGATCTCAAGGCAGTGCAGTCTGTGATGACTTCAAAGACACTACCATCTAGGTAATAGTGTAACTTGTCTAGGGCCCAAACTAGGCATAGGCATTCAAGTTGGCTAGCTCCATATCTGCCTTCAGAGTCTTTCAGCTGTCTTGATATGAAGACTATTGGTCCTTCTTTCTTAATACCATCTATGACTTGTACTTGATGTAGGGCAGCTCCAAGGCCAGTCATGCTAGCATCAACATACAATTTGAATGGGAGTTTCCAATCTGGGAACAACAGAAGGGGGGCTGTAGTCAATTTCTTAACAAGGAGATTGTAGGCTTCAAGCCTCTGGTTTGTCATTTCAAAAACAACTTCTAGCTTGCACAGCTCAGTTAAAGGTCTAGCTACTTCTGCAAATCTATCAATGTGTTGTCTGTAATAACCAGCAAAGCCAAGGAAAGATTGGATCTCTTTCTTATTGGTGGGCGTACTCTTCTGTAGTACAGCAGCAACCTTATTCTGGTCTATACCTATGGCTATTCCGGAGACAACATGACCAAGGGCTTTGATCTGGTGGAAGCCAAAGTTACATTTCTTCAGAGAGATTTTCATGTTCATGTTGATGACAATCTTCAAGATTCTGGCTATCCTCTGAAGGTGTTCTTCCCAGGTGTTGGACATAATTATGATGTCATCAATATAGATAATAACCCATTTTTCATCCAGCTCTCTTCTGAATTCAATGTCCATCATCCTTTGGAAATGGGAAGGTGCATTTTTGATACCAAAGGGCATTCTCAAGTACTCGTAGATCCCTTTGTGGCATATAATTCTCAAGTACTGTCTAGAATCAGCGGCTATAACATTCTGATGAAAACCTTTTAGCACATCCATGCTAGTAAGGAACTTGGCTTTGGCCAGATTAGTCAAAGTCTCACTGATCTTGGAATGGGGTACCTGTCTGCTGCAGTGTAAGTGTTGAGGGCTCTAAAGTCACCTACCATCCTGGATTTCCCATTGTGCCAGGCTATGATGACTGGAGTAGTAATTTCAACAACTTCGTTGTGTCCTACCTTCCTTAGAACATTCAACCTGACTAATTCATTGATGTGTTCATCTAGGGCTTCTCTACTCTTAGGGCTAGCAGGGTAAGGAGGTCTTCTCAGAAGAGGGGGGTATGGTCTTTCTGGTTGTCAGCTTGATGTGAACTTCATGGCCTTTAACTGCTCCCAGGGGGTGAGTAGTATCCGCAAATGCTTCTTTGTGTTCATAGAGTGTTTCAAATAGAGACTCTTTCTGTTCTGTTATCAACTTCTCATATACCTTTGCTTCACAGAGTTCTTCGTTGACAAATTTATCTAATAGGGGATCAGATTTCTTAAGAGCAGATATCTCAGAAGACAAGGGGGTTCTGTCATGAAGATCTGATTTGAAACTGAACTTCTTTTTCTTGTTCTCATTCCCAATGGTGAAGTATCTTTCTTTACTATTGGTGATGTCAAAACCAAACAATGATTGGTAGTCATTACCCAAGATTAAGTAGTTCATCTTAGCATTTTCCATAACAACAAATTCGGCTACTATTCTCACAGAACCTTTGGTATGAGGGAAGATGAGGGCCAGTTCAATAATTCCCAAAGCCTTCAGTTGATCACTACAGCTGTGGAATCTGGCGTGGGTAATGGGCAACAAGGATTGTTTCCAATCAGGCAGAATCTTATTCAACATTTTGTTACTGATTATAGAACAGGAAGCTCCACTGTCTAGTAAACAAGAGTATTCAGAGTTGTTGATCAACACAGGAGTAATAGTTTGAAAACCAATCAAGTGAGCTTTTCCTTTTTCTGGCTTACATCTCATGAGCCTGGCGTCTTCAATGTGAGAAGTCTGGCAGGTGTTGCTCCAAGTTTGGGGCTGATGGGATTCAGCCTGTATCTCAGCTATAGAGTATTCCAGTAAGGGCTCACATTCAATGGCGTACTCAAAGAAATCCCTGTTAATTGGACCAGTGGGATCATATGCTCTGTCTTGGTCTAGGGCCAACACAAAGTGGTCATCATCTGGCTGATTGGATGGTTCCTCAGATGGATCCTTTGGTGAATTATTATCGTTATCACCTTCAATATCACTGAGGTAAGACTCATCAAGGTTTTCCATACCTACTTCATTGATCCTTTGCCTTCTCTTGGGGCATTCTCTGGCAAAGTGACCAGGTTGTTTACAGAAATTACAATTATCTCTGGACCTAGTGGCTTGGGCTGGGGCGGCTGGGAGTCTCTTTGCATCAGCTTCTGTTTTGCTGGGTTCTACCTTGGTACTGGAAGGGTTACTTCTCCAGTTGTTTCTGGAGTACTGTTGCAAGAGTTAGAAGGAAGGGATCTGGGTTGTCTCATTGCTCTGTCAAGCACTTCTTCAATGATGATAACCATTTCCTCAAAATTCATTGCTTCAGCTTCTTTCTTGTACCTGCTTTTGACAGCGTGCTCCAAGCTTCCTGGACATTGTTTCAACACTTTCTCACAAATCAAGTACTCACTGATCTCAGGTTGAAAAGCTCTAAGTCTCTCTCTTTGAGTATTAAACCACTTATGCACTTTCTTATTTCCATGGTAAAGTAGTCTTTCTCAAATTCTTGTTGCATTTTCCACCTCCAGTTGTGAGTGCCAAACTTATTTCTGATGGTATGTTTCCACCAAGCCCAAGATTTCTTGCTATGGCTATCTCTGATACCAATGTACCAATTCCTGGCAGTGTCGGTGAATAAAGCAGTCAACCTACTGATTACCATGTGATCCAGCATGCAATAGTCTTCCACGAATACATCAATGTTCTTCAACCAAAGTTCGTGGTTATAAGGTAATTGCCTGAGAATGTTTCCCAGTCGCTGGTTTTTGGTATGGATTTCCATAACTCTTTTCTCATTTCAGGATCAACATCTTCATGTTTAATAAAAGGGAAATCCTTTTCCAACTGTGGTACACGTTCTCTCGCAATCTCAGGTGCTCTGTGCAATTCTTCATGGCCAACATGATTAGGTGCTTCATTCTTGGGCTCAGGGGCAAGACTCTTACTATCTGTGACATGATGTTGGGGCCTATCATGCATAAAGGGGTTGTTAAAGGTTGCTTCAGGGGGGTCATGTGGGTGGAGGTTATTGACTAAGAAATCAAGCTTGTGATTGATGGCGTTCAGAGAAGTATGGAAATCACTCATTCTTCTCTTGTTCTGTTCAAATCTCAGGTCTTCTTTACTAGCAGCTTCATCTAACTTGGACTTCACAGAGGATAAGTTCTGAAACATGTCTTGCTCTAAAGACTTGACTGAGTTTTTCACGCAACTCAGCTCAGAAGTGTTATCATCATTTAGACCAATGATGATGTCTTGGAGGCTATCCAGTTTGTCATTAAAGAGATCTTCAAGTTTCTCATTCTTATCATGAGGCACTGGGAACTCACTCAAGTGTTTAAACACTTTATCATACAAGGTAGGGATCACTTCTGAAGATATAATTTCCTGTATAGTAGAATTGATAGTAGAACTCAGTTTGGAAACACAAGACTCAAGCAAGGTTCCTGGAAAGGAATCTATTGTGCCTGATAACTCAGACATGAAATTATAAAACAGGGTTTTAAGTTTTTCATCAATGACCTGGAGAGCATCATGATACATATCAGCATTAAGGCTTTTAACAAAATATTCCTTTAAAGAATTATCAGAAAAGGTAATCAAAGATGCTTCACCTGATTTCACTGAGGGTTGTTTGGAGGGAGGTAGGCTGGAGGGGCCATTCTGCCTCTGTCTTGGCGACGTTGGGAGCGGTTGATCATTCTCTCCGCTCTCATGAAGAAACTTCCTACCTGAAGCATCCCTGTCATGGGATCGGCTCGGCGACGACCCCTCGGGTACGGGGGGTGGAGCTGGTCTCCATTTGAGTAAGGTCGCGCGTACGGGTTGTATGCATGCGGTGGATGTTGCGGCAGGTAGTAATACTCGTCCTGGTCGTAGTAGGCCTCCTGCCCTTGGTACTGAAGAGGGGGGTAAGCTCGCTGCGCCTCCGGTTGGTGGGTACCGGGCTGGAGTTCTATATTGGGAGGCGTCTGCACGGGGACTAGCGGTGGCGCCATCAACTGGTTGGCCGTCTGAGCCTGGGCCTCTTGGGTATGCGGAGCAGGCGGCGGCGGCGGTGGCGGCGGTGGCGGTCGCTGGTGTAGCGGTTGTCGCGCTGAATTCTGAGGCGCTAGATGCTCTGGGTGAAACGGTCTGGGCAGAGGAGTGGAGTGTGTTTGCTCCATGACAGCTGCGACCTGTTGGGGCGGCGCTCGCGTTGCTGGTTGCTCCATAATGGCCTGAGGCAACGGTTGTGGAGGGATGTGGAACATCCTTTCCATTCTGGCTAACTTGTCCCGAGCCAACCACCCGTCTGACACCTCCAACATACGTTGCGTACCGAAGAGAGTCGTCAACGTGTCTTGGGTCGATATTGCTTGATTCAAAGCGATCCTCATCAAGCGGTAGTTGTTGCTCTCCTTCGCGTTGACAAAGAGGAGCCACTGCCCTTGAAATATGTTCGAGATGGTAGTCAGCTCGTCCTGAGCTGGTATATTGGTGTCCACTGACATCTCTTGTCCCCTGAGAGCGATCTGATTGAGGGGCGAGGGATCTATTGACATTTCTCTGCCCCTGGGCTGAACGTTCGTAGGGGCTGAGAGGCGAGTCGCGGTCGGCGTCGTAGACCCGGCCGTCAAGGGGGGCGGGGCTTCCCTGCTCAGACTGAGAACATCTGTCTCTCCACTGGGTGGGGGACAGGCGTCAATCTGCAGGAGTCGAGGGCTGTGGAGGTCGCTCGGGAGAAGACTTCCGAGGGTGCTATTCCCTGGTCGGGGGGATACGCCGGCTCCAGTTCGAGCTGGTCGATCTCTTCTAGCCCCATGAGCATGTTGCTCCCTAGATCTTCGTAGCCTCTCAAGGGCTGCGGGGCTAAAGGTGTAGCTAACAGGTCGTTGGTCACCTGAGGGGTCGAAGTGGTCGACCGCGCGGCTCTGTCCGACGGAGCTAAGGGGGGTAGACATCGCCTGTTGAGTAGCCAACGCCAACAGGGTGTTCGTCGGTACCGAGGTCGTTACTGGGGCTGAGAGGCTCGACAAAGCTATCTCTGGCGACGATCCTTGCGGCGCACTGCTGTTGCTTGCATCGTTCGGTTTCTCTTTTGACGGCGCGGAGTTGCTCAAAAGAAAGGTCCTTGCCATTTCTTAAGTGAGAAGGCATGGTGAAGAAATAGCGGTGGATAAGAAAGAATCAAATAAACAAATAAGATGAGTACTTGCTAGAGGTACGCGCAAGATAGAGAAAAGGAGGAGGAGAGTATAACGGAACCTTTTTTTTGTTTTTCTGGTTTTTTCTGATTTTTTATGAGTTTTTTAGGTTGGGTCACGCGAATCCTAGCGGAACGGCGGCTAGCTGCTTTCTTCTTCGGAACGAAAGATCTGTCCACCTTGTGCTCAGGGGGAACAGGTTGGGGAGGCCCGGTAGAGATAGGCGTCCAAGCAAAGGGATTGATCAGGTTATGCTCGGCAGCTACTACAGTAGGCTGATCGGCAACGAGCTCAGGTTCGCTAGTAGAGTCTTCTTCGGAAGGAGACTCGGAGAGATCCAAAGAAACTAAGAGATCTTCGGCAGTGAGGTCCTTCACTTCTTGGCGAAGGAAGAATGGCAAGGAGACAGATAATAAGAGAAGAATTCAGGAAGATTAGTTCTGAGTAAGAGCAAAAAAAGAATTTTGCAGCACTTCTAGAGGGAATTCTTCAAAGTAGAGGAAGAAAGAAAATTTTTGGCAGCACTTCTAGCTGTTTTTGAAAAAAAAAGGAGTAGGGAGGCCTTATGAAAGAATTTTTTTTTGTTATTTATATTTTAAGGTTATGATTCCTTTGGAATGAATATGAAGAGAGGAGAGGTCTTTTTTAATGAGATATTTCCCGATGAGGCCCCCAATTGTGAGCCTGGGTCTCTTACGTGACAACAGGACACAAGGATGGGAGGCAATAAAGTTTATTTCTAGAGAAATAAAGGAACAAGGAAGAGAAGGAGGAATAGAAAGAAAACTAGTATGTGTATCCTTTTAGGATAAGTATGAGGGCTCAACCTTTAGTAGGGAGAAATGCAGAACCGGGCAGAGCCACAGTCTCTTCAACCTGAGAAGCAAAAGAAGGTACAGTCAGAGACTGCCTTATTTTTTAGGCTTAAGGCCAAGGTTACTTATAAGGAAACCTGAGTGGATGAGTAGCTCCACTGGACTAGGATAATGAGAAGAAAAGTTCTTTGGGAGTGAAGAAGGTGAGGTGCCTCTAGAAGAAAGAGAAAGAAAGAGGAAAAGAGAAGATCAAGCTCAAAGTGAACTTGAAGAAAAGAGAAGTTGGCAAAGCTGCTTACTAGTCAGACAGATGACACCAAATGACCACGACGATACGACGAGGGGAAATGATGGGACCTTGGATGCTGAGTAGTGAGGAGTGGTTGTCCAGTGATTCTAATTTTCTTCTAAGTTGGTTGATGAGTGATGATGAAAATTTTCATCAGCTCAACTCTGAGGATGATGAACCATGATTATCAAAATGAATATGCAATATAGAGTTGAACTTAGAAAATGAGTAGATGTTATGTGGACTTCTATGTTAATTACTTCACACTTATATTATTCCACACTTATACACAACAGGGTAGGGATATTATGATATGAAAATACTCGTATTGAAAAGAGGAATAAGAAGAGAACATTGTTGAAGCCTTTTGGGCAACATTGTTGTCTCTAAGGCTGACAAAGGTTGACCTCCCCATGGGGAATGACGTCTACAAGCTCATTTTGCCTACCAATCTTTCGCGATTACATCCAGTATTTCATGTCTCACTGTTGCTTCCTTTCGTTGACCCACGCTCTTTTCCCGGTAGAATAGGTTCCAAAGCCCCACGAGGTCCATCCTCCTTGACTCATAAGTTTTGGGACAAACATGATGTGGAGGCTATCTTCGGATACCGCTCACCGGCAAAGGGTCGCCATGAATACCTGATACGTTGGCGCGGCGGTTCTACGGCGGACGATTCATGGGAACGAGGGGGTTTTCTTTCCCCAAATCTCCATCCTTACTTAGAACTCTTTCATGACACATTTGGCGGAAAGAACATCATACTCCCTCCTGACAGATCTGTGCGTATCCTCTGTTGACAGACATTTAACAGGGTATATGGCAGGGCATTTTGTCAACTCCGAGGAAATCCGGCACAAACGAAAAATCCGAAAACCCAAATTCGAAATTCTTCTTTCTCATTTTTATCTCTTATTTGATATTATGTTGTATTTGAAATTTCTTTTCTATAGTTTATATACATAGTATTTTGTTTCACGACGCGCACACGGAATCACGACCACAATCCTTTCACGCGTTGTACGCGACGCGTAGAATTTCTACGCGCGCACCTTGTCTATAAATACTCGACTTTGTTTGTTCCTTTTTGTTTTCCCTTATGGGATTTATTTTGTAAACATTCTCACTTCATAGAAATACTATTCTGCTCCATTTTCTCACTTGCCAAGTATCCGAGCTCAGTCGCCGGATACGGATCCCAGTATTCCTTACATTTAAACCTCCAACCCCGCGTGTGGATTATATAATCCAATTGGAAATTGGCCAAATGCGTGGAAATAGCTAATCCCCTAGTTACCACATGTGTACAAGTGTAACTAGGGTAAAAGTAGATTCTACGTGGTTTATTTACAAGGTTTTATTAATAAAAACCTTGAATACATAAGAGTAACATAGCCAGCGTGGCCTTTAATGATTGGCCTTAGCCATTTGTGGCCCATTTGCGTCATTTGTGGCCCATTTCAGACACAATCACACGTCAGTGTTGCTATGTACCTTAGTTACAATGACTAAATAGGTTATTAAGGTCATGGAAAGCACTTGTGACGCTGAATTAATGACCAGCAGTGTCATTGGGATGAGCCTTGTTAGTGCCAATCTCCCAAATTGGCCACATTGCGCTGAAAACCAGTTACTACACGCACACAGGCAGAAAGGTCCTCCACTATGAGTGAAATTAGTATATATAGAGCCCTCTTTCCACGCCAAAAGTTGTTCATCATCATCAATTATTATTAAAGTCAATCAGTTACGCCGTGTCCTGTCCTTATTTCAGTTACTCTGCCCTGTTTTGCCTGTTTTATCCGTGGTGTTCTCTTTAAATCAACCAACCTACGTGTCCAGCTCCTGCGCAGAAACCCTTCAATCTACCCAGCAGCTCTACTTCACCCCCCTACGTGGCTTTTTGGCTTGAAAGAAGCAATAGTGAGTACTTCTTTCATCCTTCTGTCCCCATTCTGGTTCCTTAATTGGAAAAGCACTTTGGTACCACCTTCTGTTACGCAGAAACCCATTGTATGCTTAATCAGATACCACCCTGCTTAGCAGATCTCTGATTTAGAGGGCACCTACAAACACCCCTGCGCCAGCAGGCCCCTCTATAAAAAGAATTATATTCTTTTTTATTTCTTTCCTACTACTTTCTACGTGAAATTATCCTACTCTACCCTTATTTTGCACTCTTATCACCTTGTGTAGCTAAAAGATATTAGCCGTTGGCATCACAGAGGCTGACACCAATTGAGAAGGTATCCAAATGAAAAGAGTAACAAAAAAAAAGAAACGGGAATCTACTTCCGTTTTCTACCTTGAACGTGGGATCCAATCCTCCCAACCTCTCGTTTATGCAGATGAGCCTTATGCCCCCGCAAAAAACTTTGTCAAAGATCCAAGTCAGCCCTCCACGAGAGGGCTTGATTTGCTATATGTGTGGGAGTAAATCAACCTCTAGATGCCTCAGCTTAATCAGTCTTGATTTAAATTTCCGAACCCCCAACATACTTTTCCTCCTGGCCAGGTTCCTACCTTTACCTTCTTCTTGCTCCATTTGCTTGAACGGATGCCCATCTGTGTCAAAGTAATGAGTGTTACTCATGACGGTAGCGTCACTGTTACTGTTGTTGCATATGTTGCATTGTTGCCAATTAAAAGACAAGCAGGGCCGACTGTTGGGCCCTTGCATCAATTTTTTTTCTCTGTTTGTACAATTTTCATTTTCTCTCTTTGACGGATTGGTTTGCACGCGGAAAATTTCAGTCACGCCTGAGAAGGTGAGAATGAGGATGAGCATTTCAACAATGAATGGGGTGCAAGAGTACAGGTAAACGAGTTGGTCTAGGTCGTGGCTGGTGGATTGGTTGGGGAGGAGACCGTATAAAGCAATGAGGAGAGCGCCAAGAGCAATGAGGATAGTGCCGAGGATGAGGTGGCCGGGCAAGAAGCAGTTGGCAAGCAGACATTGGGCCAGGATGGCATTCCAGAGCAGCGAGATGGCGCCGAGGGGCCCAAGGATCATGAGGGGGAGGGTACCAATCTGAAAGAGGGAGCCGAGGATCACCTGTGTCAAACCAACTCATCCATTGTAAATGGAGGAAAACTAGATCACATCTTCCATTTATAATGGAAAAAAGTGGAGCTGGCACGGCCCAGCTCCAGCACGTTTGGGCCAAACATTCAGCACCCCCACCCAAACTTTAAGCTCACCCAGCTCTACCCACACCCAAATTTTCAGCTCACCCAGCTCCATCATCACCAAGAATTCCAGCTCATCCAGCTCTGCTCCCAACAAGAAATCCAGCCCACTCAGCTCCGCCCCCACCCAAATTTCCAGCTCACCCAGCTCCGTCCGCACCAAGAATTCCAGCTCATACAGCCCCGCTCCCACCAAGAATTCCAGCTCACTCAGCTCCACCCCGACACAAATTTCCAGCTCATCCAGCTCCGCACCTACCCAAATTGCCAGCTCATCCAGCTCCGCCCCAACCAAGAATTCCAGCTCACTCAGCTCCGCACCCACCCAGATTTTCAGCTTATCCAGCTCTGCACCCACCCAAATTTCCAGCTCATCCAGCTCCGCCCCAACCAAGAATTCCAGCTCACTCAGCTCCGCACCCACCCAGATTTCCAGCTCATCCAGCTCCACCCTCAGCCAAATTTCCAGCTCACCCAGCTTTGTCCCCACCAAGAATTCCAGCTCATCCAGCTCCGCTCCCGCCAAGAATTCCAGCTCACCCAGCTCCGCCCCCACCCAAAATTTCAGCTCATCCAGCTCCGCCCCCACCCAAATTTCCAGTTGAAAGAAATTGATTGTAGAATCATGAGATCATTTGGTCCTTGCAGAAGACCGCATTAGGGGAGAACCTGCACCATGAAAAAACAATTGTCACTTGATATCAAGTGACATCTGGCTAACTCCAGCCAGCTACCCACAATCTATCCAGACCTTTTCTTTTCCTAAAACTATGTAGAATTAATTTTTCTCAGTTTCAATGAGAACTGATCTATTTCATGGGGATCCCTGAACTTTGGTACAATGGGAGCTGAGCAATGCCACAGTAAATGCCAAGCTCCTGGCCACCCTGAGCCCTGAACTGCACCAAAGTTGGCTATGAGCTGAACTGCTGCACAGGCTGAGCTTTACTGCAGCAAGCGCTGAGCTGATGCTCATTTTTTGCTGAATTCTTTCAAAATGAACATTAAGAAGACCAAAATTAAATTATTAGTAGGAATGAAGTAGCTTTGAAGCTGTAACCAAAGTTGAGTAATGTCACTTGATATCAAGTGACAATTGTTTTTGGGTCAGGATAAATGCACTCCAGCTTTTTACTTCATGCACTCCAATTTGGAGTGGAAAAGTGTGCACTCCAATTTTTTTGGAGTGGGAAGCTGTCCACTCCAATATATTTGGAGTGGACAACTTTCCACTTCAGAAATTTTCACTACCTTGGAGTAAACAAGCATGCACTCAAAGTTCACTCCAAAAATTTGGAGTGCACCTAAAGTCCACTCCAAAAGTTTTGGAGTGCACCTCAAGTCCACACCAAAATTTTTGGAGTGCACTTGAAGTCCACTCCAAAAAATTTGAAGTGCACTCAAAGTCCACTCCAAAAAAATTGGAGTGCACAACATTCCACTCCAAAAATGTCAAATTTTTGGAGTGAACAACTGCCCACTCCAATTTTTTTGGAGTGGATGGCTGTTCACTCCATTTTTTTTGGAGTGGACACTTTCCCACTCCAGAATGTTGGAGTGCATGTAGTAAAAGTTTGGAGTGCATTTAGCCTGACCCTTGTTTTTTCATGGTGCTGGCAATCAAGTCAACCAGCAATGTTTTGGTTTTGGAGACTGCTTTTGTTTGTTTGAGATGTGTGCTGGAAATGAACCAGGCAGGATATTCAGAAGAATCAGTCAATAAAGAATGTAGAGAGGTGAACTGGAAGATGATTTGCAAGATGATTCCTATAAAGGTGGGGCTTGGGGCTTCATGAAGAATAATTCAGCTCTGTCAAACTTCCGTGGCCAATGATGCGTAGCTGGAGAATCCCAATCTGCTACGCATTTTGACTTTCAAACGTTCAGGGCCAATGGTGTGTAGGTGGAGAACCCCATTCTTCTACGCATCTTGGCTTCACATTGGAAAATTCTAAAGCCAATATTTTTTGTTGTCAGATGGATAAATCCATAAACAACATTTCAACTCCATGGAGTAAAGAATGGAAATGGACCAGTCTGATGTCAAAAGATTTTGGCTGCAGGAGTTGGTCCAATAGGGTTAAGAGAGAATCAAACAAACAGTTGACAGGAATGGAGATCAAAACTAAACAAAGCAATTTTTTACTAAATTTGATTCATTTCTTCAACTTTTAATCAGCTGATGATGAACAACTCAAAATTATTTCCTTTGAAAAAATAATTTTCACTAGTTAATGAAAATTCAATTAATTTTGACCATATATGATGACTGATAGATGGTTTATAATTTTTGGACAAAGTGATTAACTTGGTTATTTCAGGGGTTGAGTTCTGGGTTCACAGTTCATCAGTTTGCTGGTTCTGGTGTTGTTATTCTGGAAGTTATAATTAGATTTTTGCTCTAGCCTTTGTATGAGGTGATGAAATCTGATAATGCAACTGAGTGGATGTTGGCATGTACCTGTAAAAATTATATCTTTTCCCTCTATTCAGTAATAATAAAATTGTAAACCCCCTTTCCAGTTGAGGTTTCACAATAAAAATTACATGATGTTTAAACTCAAAACTATTCAGTTAAGCTCTCTTCTCACCCTCCCAGCTGAGTAGAGACTTTCTAATAACTCCTGTGCTTAAATTCCTGAACCAGATTTTGTTTTCATATTGACAGACAAGTTTTTTTGGGTGACAGATTGAGGTGTCATTAATCAGTAGGGGAAACTGTGGCTGCACTGCCTGCCAATATTTAATATTTTTACTTCAAATTGAACCTATTAATCAAATGAAACTGGGTCTAAACACCAAGCAGACCACAATTCTACATTTTCTGGAACTTTCAGCTGTTAAATTTATCCTGATCAAGTTTTCAGATCTTTCAGGATTTCACCTCTCCATTTCAGACATGCATTTTCAAAAAAAACTTTACAATTTTTGCATCAGCTGCTGAGTTGGCTGTAAATTAAGATTAAGGAACCAGTTTTAAAGCCCAATTTCAACAAGTCTTCTATTCTATGTGAAGGTACTGAATAGAAGGTGATTCTTGCTATTTTGATTGAGTATTTTGGGCTGATTCAAGAGAATCCAATGGAATATTATGCTTTTTGACAGCAGTAAAGAGACAGCAAGGGTTGAGTAGCCTCATTTCCATGCCAATTGAAACATCCATTTATCCATTGAAATTAAAAACAAACAACAAGAATTATGAAATGTTGAAGGTGGAGTACTGAAGTGCCCATGAAAACTTATTCATTTCAGCTGAACCTGTGGCATTTGGAAAGAAAGATAGTTGGCCACTGAGAAGGATGAAAGGTTGATTTTTTTGGGTGATTCAGGAAACTTCTGGGCTAATCAGGAAACTTCCCTGAGCTAGCCTACATGAACCCTGTTGGTCATACTGGCTGCCCACTTTTTACCACTCCTTTTGATTTCTCCCCACTCCAACTGTTGGTTATTTAGAACCTGACACCACGAAAAATCAAGTTTTGCTTGTATACAAGTGACATGCCAGAGTACAAAGGGGCCTTTGTACTTTGTGATGTCACTTGTAGACAAGCGAAAATTGATTTTTTGTGGTGTGATTCTCTTGGCATTGTGTTTTTTTTTTGGCTCAAGGCCAGTATCACATAATATTTACTTTTCTCTGAGGGGAGGGCCACCTGTGGCCCCCCTTCTGAATTCTCTGACAAAGCAGGGCCTGATCCAAGATTTTAGGTGTGTGTGGCCAGCCATGTATCAAAAAATACTGAAAGCTCTAGGGGAAACCTATTATCCTGCCTTTCTTGAAATTGTGGGCTTCTTCAACTGCAATAATAATAATATCATATTTTGTCACAACAGATTCAAATTTGCTAGTTTGCAACTTGATGATATTTCTTCAAAGAAGAGATGTTTTTTTGACTGGTCATTGGCCCAGTGATGAATCAAGCAATGAATCATGTTAAGCCTCTTCATGTAGCTTGACAAGATGTGAAATCTGAACATTATTTTTCGAAACTGAACTGTGTTAGCTTGAGTGATGGGGGATCTGGGTGAGTTTTTGTTCCTGTTGAGGGAGTAGGGACCTTTTTTGGTTTTTGAGGTTGATTTTCAAACTGGTTTGATTCCTTGATCATCAAATAGGAGGGCCTGAGGGTCAAAATGAGAACCATTGAAAGGCTTGATTAAGCTTTAAATAGCTAATGCAAGTGAATATTTCTGAGTGACCAATTGAACAACAAAAAACACCAAAGTGAATGACAGGCCACTCTGATTGTTCTTTCTTGGAATTTAATGGTTTTGATTTCCAATCATTTTGGGAGGCAAATTGTATTTTAAAATTGTGTACTCATTGTTGGAGTGGCAATTTCTGCACTTCACAAATTTGGAGCCATTTTGGTGAGGTGAACTCTAAGGGCACAAATCATTGTATACTCAACAGATTGAAAGGTTTTGGTTTTATTCCTCCAAAAACAAGATTTTTCTGGAATCTAAGCATTCTGGTCTACTTCCCCCACAAACATTTGGGCCCCTACAAAGATTTGGGCCAATTTGAATCTTGAAAAGGTGATCTAAGCTAAGATGGAGGAGCGGGAATTGAGGGTCAGAGTGCGTAAGGGCTGGAAAGCCTTTCACTGCACATCTCTTGGGTGCACACTGGAAAAGCAGTGAGCTTGGCAATCTTCTAGTACCAGGCTTTCCATTGCTAGCATTGGTAGTTTCTCAGTGAGTGACTACAAGCTAAGGGCTAAAGCAGACAGAAAATGTCAGCCTCTGTGATGCCAAGGGCTAGTACCTTTTAGCTACACAAGGTGATAAGAGTGCAAAGGATGGGTAGAGTGGGGTATTTTCACGTAGAAAAGTAGTAAAGAAAGAAATAAAAAGAATATAATTCTTTTTTATAGAGGGGCCTGCTGGCGCAGGGGTGTTTGTAGGTGCCCTCTAAATCAGAGATCTGCTAAGCAGGGTGGTATCTGATTAAGCAAACAATGGGTTTCTTCGTAACAGAAGGTGGTACCAAAGTGCTTTTCCAATTAAGGAACCAGAATGGGGACAGAAGGATAAAAGAAGTACTCACTATTGCTTCTTTTAAGCCAAAAAGCCACGTAGGGGGGTGAAGTAGAGCTGCTGGGTAGATTGGATGGTTTCTGCGCAGGAGCTGGTCACGTAGGATGGTTGATTTAATAAGAACACCAAGGATAAAACAGGCAAACAGGGCAGAGTAACTGAAATAAGGACAGGACACGGCGTAACTGATTGACTGTAATAATAATTGATGATTATGAACAACATTTGGCGTGGAAAGAGGGCTCTATATATACTATTTTCACTCATAGTAGAGGACCTTTCTTGCCTGTGTGCGTGTAGTTGCTATATTTCAGCGCAATTGTCAGCTTGCTACTATGTCAGAGCCAACCTGACAAAAGTAACATAAAAAGAGACATTATTACCACAATATTAAAGACCCATTTATATGACTAATAATGTACAAAAAACTCAGTTTACTTATTTTTATCCAATAAGCTTAGCAAAGTCCTGGCACCATAAAAATAAGTAATAAATTAAAATAATAACTACTTTTTACAAAAATACTAAATAACTCCTAAACCTTGAGGATAACTTAGAATATTATGTCATATTCTGAATCCTCATGCAAATTAATGTAGGGTCCCTCACTGGAAGTACCCCTAAATTCCTACTCCTTCACCTTGAACCAATCACCCGTAAGAATTGGCCACAAACATATGTCACAGGGACATTACACACGTATGTACTTGTTATATATACATACTATATGTGAAATGACCAATTATGGACTTATAATTGAGGTGTTGTGTATAGTTTGGGAGTTAGGCCCAATTGGGGTTTAATCCTCCAACCCCGCGCGTGGATTATATAATCCAATTGGAAATTGGCCAAATGCGTGGAAATAGCTAATCCCCTAGTTACCACACGTGTACAAGTGTAACTAGGGTACTAGTAGATTCTACGTGGTTTATTTACAAGGTTTCATTAATAAAAACCTTGAATACATAAGAGTAACATAGCCAGCGTGGCCTTTAATGATTGGCTTTAGCCATTTGTGGCCAATTTGCGTCATTTGTGGCCCATTTCAGATACATTCACACGTCAGTGTTGCTATGTACCTTAGTTACAATGACTAAATAATTTATTAAGGTCATGGAAAGTACTTGTGACGCAGAATTAATGACCAGCAGTGTCATTGGGATGAGCCTTGTTAGTGCCAATCTCCCAAATTGGCCACATTGCGCTGAAAACCAGTTACTACACGCACACAGGCAGAAAGGTCCTCCACTATGAGTGAAATTAGTATATATAGAGCCCTCTTTCCACGCCAAAAGTTGTTCCCCATCATCAATTATTATTACAGTCAATCAGTTACGCCGTGTCCTGTCCTTATTTCAGTTACTCTGCCCTGTTTGCCTGTTTTATCCTTGGTGTTCTTATCAAATCAACCATCCTACGTGACCAGCTCCTGCGCAGAAACCATCCAATCTACCCAGCAGCTCTACTTCACCCCCCTACGTGGCTTTTTGGCTTAAAAGAAGCAATAGTGAGTACTTCTTTTATCCTTCTGTCCCCATTCTGGTTCCTTAATTGGAAAAGCACTTTGGTACCACCTTCTGTTACGCAGAAACCCATTGTTTGCTTAATCAGATACCACCCTGCTTAGCAGATCTCTGATTTAGAGGGCACCTACAAACACCCCTGCGCCAGCAGGCCCCTCTATAAAAAAGAATTATATTCTTTTTATTTCTTTCCTACTACTTTTCTACGTGAAATTATCCTACTCTACCCTTATTTTGCACTCTTATCACCTTGTGTAGCTAAAAGGTACTAGCCCTTGGCATCACAGAGGCTGACAATTGGGGGTCTGGCCGAGAAATTACCAATATCCACTCGTGGTAATTTACTCCTGGTACTTACTCTTCTTACTTTTGCTTTTCACTCACGCAAAAAATTACCAAACCACTAAAAATCTTTTATAAAATAAAACCACTAAAAATTATCCTTCTACTTTATTTTTTACGCATTCTTTTAGTGAACCAATACACTAAAACTCTCATTTCCACGCCTGAATTTGTTCATCCACCTTTTGACCAAATTGCCCACTTTGAATTAATCAAACATTATCTTAAAGTCCTCAGATTGCGCAAAGAAGAGGAAATAGCTAACTATCAACCTTCTGATTGGGAAAAACTTACGCCTACAGAACAGTTCCAACTTGCTCTTTTTCACTCTCACCAACGTGCTCAACAGGACACAGAACTTCTCATCAAACTCAACTCCATCAACAGGAGGAATCAAGAGAACAAGAGGCGTGCAGATTTTCAAAGAACTCTAGAATATAAACACAACTTTTACAATAGTCAGTTTAATTCTTCTTTATCTCTAAATAAAACTATTAAAATTACCAAAAATACTTATTTTTACGCCTGAATTTTATCTAGTGTCTTCCACTACCTCTCCAAGCACTTCCAACACTTCTACTTCATCTACCACGGCTCCAGCTACCTCTGTGGCCAATTCTATTACCCCACTTACGGCTCCACCAACAAGTAAGTTTATTATTTACCTTAATTAAATTTTTGTGGCCCCTTTTCACTAATATGTCCCGTGAAAATAGTCCTGTCAGGAAGTCTACCAGGGCTCACAAGCCTGATCTCCACGGCCCCTTACCCCCGCCCACTAGACAACCTAGGAGCAGAGAAGTTGCCACGGAACTTGGCCTTCAAGAAGACCACCCCCAGTCTCCCCAATCCTCAAGCCATGGACGTGGACGTGGAACCAACCCCTTCCACCTCCTTGGCCAGTATCCAGAAACCCCAGAAGGAGGAAGAGGACTTGGAAATTCAGGTGGTGAGCACGTCCAAGGAGGACAAGATAGCCAAACTGGTCAAAATACACGTGGCCAACCATCAGAAATTCGTGGAAGCCCAGAAATCCAAGGCCACCCAGGAGATGATACTGAATCTTTTAGGACTAGCCCAGAAGAGTCAGAAAGAGCTACAGAAACTTATCTCCAAAAAAGAAGTGGAGGAATACACGAAGGGATGGAACCCTTGGGAGGAAAAGAGAGTATTGTTTCCCCACACTGCCAACAAGAACAAGGGGAAGAATATGAGCAGTCTTTCTATGAACAACCGTCATTACAACAATCCCCAGAAGTGGAAGAAATTAGCCAACATCAGCAGCGCCATAACCAACTTCTACAACAGCTTAGATTAGGTTTTTCTGTCCTAGATAATTCTCTTACAATTGCGCATAATAATATTCTTTTGTTAGACAAAAATGCTAAAACACGTCACAAAACTGTTTTAGAATTTTTAAATAAGGCTCCTCCTCCGCCTGAATCTGTAGAAAATTATATGTCTAGCTCCTCTCTCATTTTAAATCAATTGTCCAAATTTCTTAACTCACCTAAGTCTGTCTTTACTCATAATGAATCTGATTTTTACGCCAAAAATTGTGAGCCAAAGCTTCTTAATGTGCCCAAAAAATTAGAAGAACTTGAAGAAGAACATTCCAAGTATTCTAATGATGATTTGGCGGATAAAATCAACAGATTAGAAGACATGTTCCACGCTAATACTGAGCATATAATTAATAAAATTAATAAAAATGCTATTAGCACTTTACACGCCCAAAATGTGAAATTAGAACTTGAACAAATGGATTTAAAAAGAATGATGGTTGAATTACAAGCTCAAGTAGCTTTAATATCTGACCAAAACAACAAGAATGTTAATGGAAATTTAGTATTAAAACATCTGTTAGATATAAAATTTGAATTAACAGATTTAATTAAAGAAATACCTTCCAGAACTGCTCCTGTTAATAACACTACGCCCAAATATAACAATCCTTACATGGAAACAATACTTGAAGATAAGGTAGAGGATAAGGACAACTATCCTCATAACAATCAATCTAATTATAAATACAACAATAGTTCACCAATGCCCCCTAATAACAATTACCCTCCTAATAATTCACCTAATTATAATAACCTTAATAATGGGAGTCAATGGAGTCATGCTCCTTCACGCAACAATGTAAACAACAATGGTAATAACAACTTCATAGATCCCTCTCTTCTGAATAAATTGTTACCACCAATTAAAGAATGGACTAAATTTTCTGGAGAAGGAGATTATGACCATATTAATTTCATCAAATATATTGATCACATACTAACAATATATAGAGCTCCTGATGATGCCATCCTTACTAGGTTGCCTAGGTTATTTGAAAGAGTAGCCTTTGATTGGTTCATTGGTAAACAAGCTACCATGAGGCAACAATCTTGGCCAGCTTGGAAAGAACTGATCAAACAACAATTTGGCACTAGACTATGGGAAAAGAAAATGCGCAGAGCTTTTGAAAATGACTACTTTGATCCTATCAAGCATAATCCTCATCAATGGTGCTTGAACCAGAAGAAAAGGATTGAATGTATCTACCCTAAATTAGATCAAGAACAAATAAATGATTTAATACTTAACCAAACTAAAGGCAGTCTAGAACATAATGTCAGATGTAGAATCAATGACATGGATTGTGATTTATCAACACTTATAGGTGTTATGGAAGAAGTATTAGAAATGACAGGAATTAATAAAAAACATATTCCTTCTGAAAAAAAGGATTACACTCCTAGAACAGACCCTTCTAAGAAGTTAGAACCTAAAGCTGCTGAACCCATTAGAAAAGAAAAGACTCCTACGTGTTGGAATTGTGGAGAAACTGGCCACAGAAGCACTGAATGTACCAAACCTAGGAGGAAAATCAATAATGTGAATGCAAGCCCTGATTCAGATTCTGAAAGTACCTTTGATATCATACGCCAAGAACCCTCTAGTACTTATTATGGTCAAGATGATGATGACTCTGAATCTGATAACCATGCTGTTGTAGTAATAAATGCTAATATTGGCAATGACTTCAGCATTAATGCTATTCATGGTGAATCTAACTTACCCCAGAAATGGGAAGATAATATGGATATTGGCCATATATCTGATGCCAAGCTATTAACTAACAAACCTGAAGAAGGAAGGTGTTACACCCTAGGTAAAACCAGTTATACTAAGGTTATTTTCAAAAACTCAGCTGTTAAGACTCTATTAGATATAGGAGCCTTTTGTTCTTGTACAAGTGCCACCTTTTTGCAACAAATATACCCTGATTGGCGCAAAAATTTGTTACCTGTTCCAAAGGCTACATTTAGCAGTTGTAACTCTACCATGAAACCTATTGGTGTCATCAATTTACCTTTAATATTCCCCCACACTAAGGGATCCCTCAGATTAAGTGTAGAATTTGTAATACTTTCTGATGCCATTTGTGACTACCTTATACTAGGTAATGATACCTTCTGCATGTATGGAATTGACATTTTCCAGTCCAAAGATAGATATTTTACCATTGGAGGAGATTGGAAAAGGAAATACCAAATTTGCAACATTCATTCTGAGATTATTACACCCATTTCTCAGGAACCTGACCCCAAGGAATTAGAAGATTTTAATCAAGAATATATGTCCCAAGCTGCTATAAGTGACATACTAACCAAGGCTCAAGTATTAGATATTCTTAAAGTATGCCATAAGAATAAAGAAGCCTTCTGTACCACTGAAGAGCCTATTGGCAATGTTACAGGACATGATATTAAATTAGAATTAACTTGTGAACCTCCTTACCCACCTGCTCTAAGAAAAGCAGCCTACCCTTCTAGCCCTAAATCTAGGATAGCCTTAGAAACACACATTAAAGAGCTTATAGATTTACGTGTACTTAGAAAAGTGGGCCATAATGAACAAGTAGAAATAACTACCCCAGTTATTATTGCCTGGCATAATGATAAGTCTAGGATGGTTGGAGATTTTAGAGCTCTAAATAATTACACTAAAGCTGATAATTATCCCATTCCAAGAATTGACCACTCTCTTCATAACTTATCAAAAGCTAAGTACATAACCTGCATGGATGTTCTCAAAGGGTTTCACCAGATACCTATAGAACTTAATAGCCGCCAATTTATGAGAATTATCTGCCATCTTGGTGTTTTTGAATACCTCAGAATGCCCTTTGGAATTAAGAATGCACCTTCTCATTTCCAAAGAATGATGGACTCTATTTTTGGATCTTTTATCCGCCAGTGCTGGATGATGATTTATATTGATGATATAATCATTTATTCAGATGACTGGGAAACACATATAGAAAAGATACAAATAGTATTAGAAACTTCTATTAAAGCTGGTCTAAAAATGTCTATTAAAAAGTGCAACTTTGGATATGGTGAACTTAAAGCTTTAGGACATATTGTTTCTGGACTATCCCTAGCCATTGACCAAAACAAAGTAGCAGCTGTAATGCTCAAACCTATGCCTCAGAATATCACTGAAATGCAATCTTTTCTTGGATTTTGTGGATATTATAGGAAACATATTGAGAAATTTGCTATTTTAGCCAAGTCATTATATGAGTTATGTAGTAAAGAAACCATTTATGAAATGACTCACCCTAGAGTACTGGATTATGAACAATTGAAGCTAGCCCTTACTACTGCTCCTGTGCTAGCTCAACCAGATTATAACTTACCATTTATTCTGTACATAGATGCTTGTTTAGATGGCTTAGGTGCTGCCTTACATCAAGAATTCCTTGTTGAAGATAAATTGGTAGAAAAACCAGTTCTGTTTATTTCAAGACAAATTAAACCAACAGAAAAAAGGTATGGAGCCAGTCAGATGGAATGTCTAGCTCTTGTATGGTCCTTAGAAAAGTTACATTATTATCTTGAAGGTAGTAGAATTGTTGTAGTCACTGATTGCACAGCAGTTAAAACCCTTATGAATATGCAGACTCCCAATAGGCATATGTTAAGATGGCAAATTGCTATTCAACAATACAGAGGACATATGACTATTGTTCATAAAGCTGGCAAAAAGCATAGTAATGCTGATGGCTTGAGCAGATGGGCTTTACCAAATACTCCAGATAACCCTGCCTGGGATCCTGAAGATGAAGATATATTCCCAATTTTAGGAATACATGTCTGTGATTTGGATGAAGCCTACTACAGCCTTATAAAAGATAGTTACCAGTCTGATACTGAATTTGTCAAACTACTAGATATACTTAGCAATGAAAATAGTTCCCATGAATTAATTGCTAGTCTACCTCCCTGGTTATCCAAACCTTACTCTTCTGGTAAGTTCTCTCTATTAGATGGAATATTGTACTTTAAAGAAAGGCATTCCAGTGTAATAGTCCTATGTGATCAACTTCAGATTGAAACCCTTATGAAAGAATGCCATGATAATGTTGGTGCTGGACATTTTTCTGAAGAAAGAACTATTGAAAGAGTCAGAACTACAGCTTGGTGGAATAATTGGACTAATGAAGTAGCTACTTATATTAAATCCTGTGAAACTTGCCAGAAATCAAATAAGCAAACAGGTAAGAGATATGGGCTACTTCAAACCATCCAAGAACCCACCAAAAGATGGGAAATTATAAACATGGATTTTGTTACAGGTTTACCTCCTGGAGGGTCTTATTCCTTCAACTCTGTACTAGTGGTTGTAGACAGATATTCAAAAAGGGCCAGATTTATTCCTAACCATAAAGATGATACAGCTATGGAAGTGGCTTTACTATTTTGGAATAGGATTATGGCTGACGTAGGAATACCCAAAATAATCATTAGTGATAGAGATCCCAAATTTACTTCTGAATTTTGGAGAAATTTACATGACATGTTAGGCACTAAATTAGCTTTCTCTACTGCTTACCATCCCCAAACTGACGGATTGGCTGAAAGAATGATCCAAACTCTAGAAGATATGCTCAGAAGATTTTGTTCCTTTGGCTTAGAATTCAAAAACAGTGATGGTTATACTCATGATTGGGTTAGCTTACTCCCTGCATTAGAAATAGCTTATAACAGCAGTAAACATTCTTCATCCAAAGAAATCCCTTATATTTTGGAAAGAGGATGGATACCCAGAATGCCTAAAGATCATATTAATAACAAATTACCTCATGTACATCCCACTTCCCTAGACTTTAAAAGGATGCTTGACATTACACATGAACATGCTAAGAAATGTGTTCAAGATGCAGCTGAATATAATAAGTTAAGATGGGACAAAAGTCATAAAGAACCATCCTTCCAAATTGGGGACAAAGTCCTATTGTCCACTGTGAATTTTAATAATTTGGGAGGTAACAGGAAACTTAAACCTTCCTTTGTTGGACCTTTTACCATTAAGCAATTACATGGAAAAAATGCTGTGGAAGTAATTTTAACAGATGAATTTTCCAGAAAACACCCTGTTTTTCCAGTTAGCTTAATCAAGCCTTACAATAGTAGAGGCACAGATACCCCTGCAGTAACACCTGTACCTGTACCTATAATTGAACCTCTAGACACCTCTAACTTCAAAGTACATAAGATATTAAAGGATAAGAAAGAAAGGATCAATGGGAAAGATATTAGACTCTACTTAGTAAGGTATAGAGGACAATCAGCAGACAAAGATGAATGGATTCCTGAAGATAACATACCAGATGGTCCCATACATCTACGGAATTATAGAGCCTCCAAGAGAAATTGAGAATTTTTTTTTTCACTACAGACAAATAGAGTCAATTTTGTTTTCTAAAGTCTCATTTTAAAGGGAGGGAATGTCAGCTTGCTACTATGTCAGAGCCAACCTGACAAAAGTAACATAAAAAGAGACATTATTACCACAATATTAAAGACCCATTTATATGACTAATAATGTACAAAAAACTCAGTTTACTTATTTTTATCCAATAAGCTTAGCAAAGTCCTGGCACCATAAAAATAAGTAATAAATTAAAATAATAACTACTTTTTACAAAAATACTAAATAACTCCTAAACCTTGAGGATAACTTAGAATATTATGTCATATTCTGAATCCTCATGCAAATTAATGTAGGGTCCCTCACTGGAAGTACCCCTAAATTCCTACTCCTTCACCTTGAACCAATCACCCGTAAGAATTGGCCACAAACATATGTCACAGGGACATTACACACGTATGTACTTGTTATATATACATACTATATGTGAAATGACCAATTATGGACTTATAATTGAGGTGTTGTGTATAGTTTGGGAGTTAGGCCCAATTGGGGTTTAATCCTCCAACCCCGCGCGTGGATTATATAATCCAATTGGAAATTGGCCAAATGCGTGGAAATAGCTAATCCCCTAGTTACCACACGTGTACAAGTGTAACTAGGGTACTAGTAGATTCTACGTGGTTTATTTACAAGGTTTCATTAATAAAAACCTTGAATACATAAGAGTAACATAGCCAGCGTGGCCTTTAATGATTGGCTTTAGCCATTTGTGGCCAATTTGCGTCATTTGTGGCCCATTTCAGATACATTCACACGTCAGTGTTGCTATGTACCTTAGTTACAATGACTAAATAATTTATTAAGGTCATGGAAAGTACTTGTGACGCAGAATTAATGACCAGCAGTGTCATTGGGATGAGCCTTGTTAGTGCCAATCTCCCAAATTGGCCACATTGCGCTGAAAACCAGTTACTACACGCACACAGGCAGAAAGGTCCTCCACTATGAGTGAAATTAGTATATATAGAGCCCTCTTTCCACGCCAAAAGTTGTTCCCCATCATCAATTATTATTACAGTCAATCAGTTACGCCGTGTCCTGTCCTTATTTCAGTTACTCTGCCCTGTTTGCCTGTTTTATCCTTGGTGTTCTTATCAAATCAACCATCCTACGTGACCAGCTCCTGCGCAGAAACCATCCAATCTACCCAGCAGCTCTACTTCACCCCCCTACGTGGCTTTTTGGCTTAAAAGAAGCAATAGTGAGTACTTCTTTTATCCTTCTGTCCCC
Organism: Puccinia coronata f. sp. avenae; assembly: GCA_002873125.1. Taxonomy (NCBI): domain Eukaryota; kingdom Fungi; phylum Basidiomycota; class Pucciniomycetes; order Pucciniales; family Pucciniaceae; genus Puccinia; species Puccinia coronata. The sequence continues at coordinate 256,390 of PGCI01000082.1, read as the reverse complement.
ATTCTGGTTCCTTAATTGGAAAAGCACTTTGGTACCACCTTCTGTTACGCAGAAACCCATTGTTTGCTTAATCAGATACCACCCTGCTTAGCAGATCTCTGATTTAGAGGGCACCTACAAACACCCCTGCGCCAGCAGGCCCCTCTATAAAAAAAAATTATATTCTTTTTATTTCTTTCCTACTACTTTTCTACGTGAAATTATCCTACTCTACCCTTATTTTGCACTCTTATCACCTTGTGTAGCTAAAAGGTACTAGCCCTTGGCATCACAGAGGCTGACAGCAATGTGGCCAATTTGGGAGATTGGCACTAACAAGGCTCATCCCAATGGCACTGCTGATCATTATTTCAGCGTCACAAGTGTTTATAATGACCTTAATAACCTATTTGGTCATTGTAACTAAGGTACATAGCAACACTGACGTGTATTTGTATCTGGAATGGGCCACAAATGACGCAAATGGGCCACAAATGGCTATGGCCAATCATCAAAGGCCACGCTAGCTATGTTACTCTTATGTATTCAAGGTTTTTATTAATGAAACCTTGTAAATAAACCACGTAGAATCTACTAGTACCCTAGTTACACCTGTACACGTGTGGTAACTAGGGGATTAGCTATTTCCACGCATTTGGCCAATTTCCAATTAGATTATATAATCCACGCGCGGGGTTGGAGGATTAAACCCCAATTGGGCCTAACTCCCAAACTATACACAACACCTCAATTATAAGTCCATAATTGGTCATTTCACATATAGTATGCATATATAACAAGTACATACGTGTGTAATGTCCGTGTGACATATGTTTGTGGCCAATTCTTACGGGTAATTGGTTCAAGGTGAAGGAGTAGGAATTTAGGGGTACTTCCAGTGAGGGACCCTACATTAATTTGCATGAGGATTCAGAATATGACATAATATTCTAAGTTATCCTCAAGGTTTAGAAGTTATTTAGTATTTTTGTAAAAAGTAGTTATTATTTTAATTTATTACTTATTTTTATGGTGCCAGGACTTTGCTAAGCTTATTGGATAAAAATAAGTAAAATGAGTTTTTTGTACATTATTAGTCATATAAATGGGTCTTAATATTGTGGTAATAATGTCTCTTTTTATGTTACTTTTGTCAGGTTGGCTCTGACATAGTAGCAAGCTGACAGAAAAAATGGGAGAATAAGATGACAGATGAAAGTGAGAATGAGAGAGGGAAGTAAAGAACTGCTACCAAGCTAGAAGATGGGAAAGGCCTGCAATTAAATAAAGTTGTGGCCATATAGCTCACATGATCTGAGCTGTTGTGCCTGGTCAGTAATGCATGATGTGGGGAGTATCACAGGTCAAAGCTGGTTTAGCTGGAGATTTGAGTCAACATGGAGCTGGGTGAGCGGGAAAATTGGGTGGGTGCAGAGCTGAGTGAGCTGGAAATTTGGGTGGGGGAGGAGCTGTATGAGCTGGAAATTAGGGTGGGTGCGCAGCTGGATGAGCTGCAAGTTTGTGTTGGGGTGGAGCTGAGTGAGCTGGATTTCTTGGTGGGAGAGGAGCTGGATGAGGTGGAATTCTTGGTGGGAGAAAAGCTGGATGAGCTGGAAATTTGGGTGGGTGCAGAGCTGCATGAGCTGGAAATTTGTGTGAGGGCAGAGCTGAGTGGGCTGAATTTCTTGGTGGGAGTGGAGCTGGATGAGCTGCAATTCTTGGTTGGGACAGAGTTGGGTGAGCTGGAAATTTGGTTGAGGGCGGAGCTGGATGAGCTGGAAATTTGGGTGGGAGAGGAGCTGAGTGAGCTGGAATTTGGGTGGGTGGGGGGGGGGGGGCTGAGTGAGCTGGAATTCTTGGTGGGAGTGGAGCTAGATGAGCTGGAATTCTTGGTGGGGATGGAGCTGGGTGAGCTGGAAATTTGGGTGGGGGAGGAGCTGGATGAGCTGGAATTTCGGGTGGGTGCAAAGCTGGGTGAGCTGGAAATTTGTGTGGGGGGTGAAGCTGAGTGAGCTGGAATTCTTGGTGGGAGCAGAGATGGATGAGCTGGAATTCTTGGTGGGGAGGGAGCTGGGTGAGCTGCAAATTTGGGTGGGGGCAGAGCCGGATGAGCTTGAAATTTGGGTGGGTGCAGAGCTGAGTGAGCTGGAATTCTTGGTGGAAGCGGAGCTGGATGAGCTGGAATTCTTGGTGCAGACGGAGCTGGGTGAGCTGAAAATTTGGGTGGAGACAGAGCTGGATGATCTGGAATTCTTGCTGGGGGCGGAGCTGGGTGAGCTGGATCTCTTGGTGGGAGCAGAGCTGGATGAGCTGGAATGTGTGGTGGGGACAGAGCTGGGTGAGCTGGAAATTTAGTTGAGGGCGGAGCTGAGTGAGCTGGAAATTTTGGGGGGGCAGAGCTGGATGAGCGGGAAATTTGGGTGAGTGCAGAGCTGAGTGACTTGGAATTCTTGGTGGGAGCGGAGCTGAGTGAGCTGGAATTCTTGGTGGGAGCAGATCTGGATTAGCTGGAATTCTTGGTGGGAGTGGAGCTGGATGAGCTGGAATTCTTGATGCGGACAGAGCGGGGTGAGCTGGAAATTTGGGTGGGTGCGGAGCTGGATAAGCTGGAAATCTGGGTGGGTGCGGAGCTGAGTGAGCTGGAATTCTTGGTTGGGTTGGAGCTGGATGAGCTGGAAATTTGGGTGGGTGCGGAGCTGGATGAGCTGGAAATTTGTGTGGGGGAGGAGCTGAGTGAGCTGGAATTCTTGGTGGGAGCAGAGATGGATGAGCTGGAATGCTTGGTGCGGACGGAGCTGGGTGAGCTGGAAATTTGGGTGGGGGCAGAGCTGGATGAGCTTGAAATTTGTGTGGGTGCAGAGCTGGATGAGCTGGAAATCTGGGTGGGTGCGGAGCTGAGTGAGCTGGAATTCTTGATTGGGTGCGGAGCTGAGTGAGCTGAAATTTTTGGTAGGAGCAGAGCTGGATGAGCTGGAATTTTTGGTGGGGATGGTGTAAGACTCAAAAGTGTAAGTTAATACCTTTTGCTGAATGGTGAAGGGGAATATGGAGGTGCAAGCTCTGCCCTTCTATACTATCAGAACAACAAGACCACCAAGATCGCTTGGCAGTTTACTTATAGTGATAGGACTCGTCTGGTTCAGATAACTGCGGAATGTAAGGTATGTTTATGGTTGATGATGGATGTTGTTGATGATACTAGATGATGTTGACTATGACTGATGATGTTGACTATGACTGATGATGTTGACTATGACTGATGATGTTGACTATGACTGATGATGTTGTAATGTGACACAGGTATGTATCTGAGGTAAGTATGTGATGATGTTGTTACTATGTGTAGAAGGGTAATGGATGAGTGTTAAGGATTATGAGTGTTACTACAAGTAAGTGATGATGTTAAGAGGTGATGATAGGTGATGATGATAATGGTGGATGTCAAGGATGTATGTATATGATGAAGATGTGTTAAGATGACAAGGGTTGGGAGCTGACACTACTACCAAGTATGGATGATGAATGGATGATTATGATGTTGTTGATGGATGATGAAGGAGTGTTATGCTAATGAGGTTTGGCAGCTGATGCTACTGCCAGGGATGGATTATGATGATGATGATGGTGATGGTTTGTAGTGCAAAATGAGTTTTGGGAGCTGACGCTACTACCAAGGATGGGTGGTGATGGTGATGAGCAAAAGGGCACGTATGGGAGCTAATGCTTCAACCAAGTTGGGTCAAGATGAGTTGTTATGGGTAAATGATGATGTTGTTATTGTTGATGTTGATTCCTTAAAACCTCAATATTGGGGGACTTATAATGAGGAGTGACCAGTAGTATACTATAGGGGATAGTAATACTAATATCTGATGAGTCTAGAAGGTGATGATATATTCTGATGGTAGAATCTGGTGAGGAAGGGGGGGGAAAACACCTGGAGGAGAGCCTCTTTTATATCAAAATCCTGACAAATGGGGGGTGGTCAACTTGTGGTTGGAGCAATTGGTCATGGAACACAGTGGAACAACAACTGATGACTAATCACAGCTGACATGTGGTTGATGGAAACAAATGGAACAATGGAACAAGTGAAATGTGTGTGACTTGTGGTTCTGAACCTGGTGGAACTTTCCATGCTACTATGGGCCTAAGTTGGGTGGAATATCCTAGAAAAAGGGGTTACCAGTGCCTAGTGGTTGAGTTGTGGTTGTGGTTTTTGTGTGAATACCTTGTGAAAGTGCCGTGTAACTGTGGGAAACTGGAATAAACTTGGGTCTAGGAACTAATATTGGCCATAACTATTGATCCAGGCATGTAACAGAGATTCTGTGAGTTGTTCCCTAGGATCAATTGGCCTGAAGAATGTTTTCCTGGAATAATCTATGGGGTTTTGAAGGTTTTATATTTTGATGACTGTAGTAGGGATTAAGGATTAGGTGATGGAATATGTTGATTCGTTGCTACTTCCTGATCCGTTGAGTGATGAATATTCCGTAAGTTGTGTCCTAGAGTGAATTTTGCCTTAGATTCTGATTCTTCCATAATATTTGAGGATTTCTGAGTGGATATAAGAGGAAAAAGGAGAAAGAGGAAAGAGATAGAGAAGGAATAAGAGAAATATAAGAGGAAAATGATGAGAAAACTGAGAAGGAAAAAATTGAAAAATTGTGTCATGATTGGATCACCACAACAAGGTGGGTGAGCTGGAAATTTGGGTGGGGGTGGAGATGGATGAGCTAGAAATTTGGGTGGGGGCGGAGCTGAGTGGGCTGGATTTCTTGTTGGGAGCAGAGCTGGATGAGCTGGAATTCTTGGTGGTGACGGAGCTGGGTGAGCTGAAAATTTGTGTGGGGGTGGAGCTGGGTGAGCTGAAAGTTTGGGTGGGGGTGGAGCTGGATGAGCTGAATGTTTGGCCCAAACGTGCTGGTGCTGGGCCGTGCCAGCTCCACTTTGTTTCCATTATAAATGGAAGATGTGATCTGGTTTTCCTTCATTTATGATGGATGAATTGGTTTGACAAAACTCCCGAGGATGTGGAAGGAGAAGTAGATGGTGAAGATGATGAGTCAGACGGGGTGTGCATAGTCGGGTTTCCTGAGCAAGAGGGGGAGACGCTCGTTCTGAAGATGGGACTTTTGCTGGAAGGTGAGGCCAAGGGACTAGATGAAGGAGGCAATGGACTGTGAATGAAGTGAAATTTGATTGCAAGGGGAGGCCTGGACCCTATGGAAAGTGACAAAGAGAGCAGTAGACGGAAGCAGAAGTTGTAGGCATAGCATTGGTTTTTGGTTGTATAGTTGTGTGCTGCGCTGTTTGAGTCTGCCTTGTACTTGGCCTGGTTGAGAAGAATAAGTAAGAGGAGATGGGTTTTTTGCTGTTGGATACGGTGAAGGGATGACGCAATGGCAAGGCTAATGGACAATGCATTGGGCCAGCGCAAAACACCTATAAAAAGAGGTGTTCAGAATGCTATGTACCGCATGCAACCACCGTTATAGGCAGCCATTATGCCACGGGGGTCAAGTCATGCCAGAGTCCACTTGGGCTTCCGGCCCAACGCTGGAGTCCACTTGGGCTACATGCATGAGGGGAAACCCTTGAATTTTTTATCTACAAATCTACAGCTTTAGTAAACTTGGATTAATGGGTCTTAGTAATAATGTCTCTTTTTATTTGTTTTTATGTTACTTTTGTCAGGTTGGCTCTGACATAGTAGCAAGCTGACATCCCCCAACAGGCTCTATCAAAAGTTCATTATCATCTGTAGAAACCAGAGAGCTGACCCCCCCTCTTCAATTGAGTCAATCAGGATGAGACTTCAATCCATACAGCCAAATACTGAGGTCCCTAACAAGCTTGGTGATGGATTACAAGATCTGTATAGTGTAAGTTCATCTATTGAAGCCCATTTTTGCATCAAGTCTCCAAATGTTTATTGTATGTAACATGCAGATACCCAAGGAGAAACAATGGACCATAACTGTGACCATGATGGAAATATTGATCTGCACACTGGCCTCACAACCATCAAAAAGCATCAATTCAGTATCCACTGATGTTCAAATGGGCCCTTTTGAGTTTGGTGCTACATTCAAAACGTTCCTCCAAACCAAAATCCAACAAATCTTACTCCAAGAGGACCTGGAATCTTATGGCTGCAAAGCAGCCTGCGGTAACAACGGGTAGAAGTCCCAATTTGCATTGATCAAGGTGTGGATTTGTGTGACATACGTGTTTGGCTTTGGAGACTGATGTTCAAGTTGATTCAGGCACTCATGATTGATCAGAAAACAGATCATTTCCAAGAATCTTACTTACCACCCCACTATTCTGATGCCCAACCAGTTCAACAACTTGATAAACTCATTGGAACCACTGTCAAAAGTGAAAAGAATGCTCTTGCCACAATCCTGAAGACTGGTCTGTCTTTTACCACACCCCCAACAATGGTTCCTGCCCTTTCCACCATCATAACTGAAGCCTACAGAAGCGCCCACTCTCAGTTCAACAATGCCAATGAAAAGCAGATAATGGAAAGCCCACTGATGACTAAGCTTGCACAGGTGCCTATAGCCTATCTCCGCCTGATGATTAATGTTCACCAACACTGATGTGCATCTGGTACCAAAGGAGCTCCTTCGTTTTTGAAGGGATCTTCACTGCTAAAACAATTGTGTCGGTTCACGTAATCCGCCGTTACATCGGACATTTTGAACCGATGTTACATCGGTTCAAGCGTCCGATACAACTGCCCGCCGATGTTACATTGACGGAGGCTGATATTACATCGCCGCTGCCTGACTGTAAACAGCGCAGTGGCAATGTAAGATTGCCAACAGTCTCACCAACGCAACCCACTGGCGATGTTGCGTCAGCGGGATGGTAACCGACGTGATGGCCAGCCGATACATCATCAGCCCAATGCAATGATGTATTGGCTGCCAGAGAGATAATGGCCAACTCAATACCGGCGCCGGCAATTTTACATTGGCTCTGGCAATCCCTCACCGGTTTTGCCCGATGCAAGCTTGGGCTTAGTCAATACAACATCAGTGTTGCTTGACGCAACTCCGGGTTTACTCAACACAACACCAGCACTACTCGACGCAACCTCAGTTGTGGTCGACACAAAATTGGTTTTGCCCAACGCAACCACGGCGTGGCTTGATGCAAGCGCGGTCCGGCCCGATGTAACTTCGGACACAAGAACCGATACAACTTCATAGCTTTGATTTCATTCAAACTCTTACCTATTTTTTCTTCAGGATCTGATCTATCAGTTTCCACTAAAGGTCTGCATTTGTACCTACTTTGTAGATTACCGTTGGGGTCTGAAGATATGTTTCCATCACTACTTGATTTGTGCAGTGATCATCATTGATCTTGAACTGGATAAGAATTTTACGGAATGTTTTGAGCACAGTCATCACATCAGGCAAAATTACTGCACCAGTCAGCATTGGCGGCCGCACGGCGTGACTTGAGGGTGTGGAGAATCAAAATCCAGCACATCTATCCTTCAAGAACACATGCGACTTTAACCCAACCACAACGTTCAGAGGCAATACAATCAAGGTGAGTTCTCTATATTCTTGTTTTTATAATCTGCAGCCATGAGCCATCAATCTCCATCAACTCTTCAACTAATACAATCTCTCTAAGCATACTCCCCAAAAATTGGTTGCCCTCGCAATCGGCCTGTGTTTAGATTAAGTGACCCCATCATAATTTTTTTCCATCAACCATTTCTCTTTACCAATCAGATACAAGAAAACTGTTGACAATATTGTTTGCAGAGCTCTGTGTGGAATCACCACGCCAACTCTATCGCCGGATCAAACAAGCTGAAGAAGTTGAAGAAGGTCTTGTCGTGTCCTGGCAACTTGAATGATGTCCGGATTTCTACAAACACCACGCTCATCACCACCATTTTCTGTTGCAGCAAAAATTGTCTGGATGCAGTGGATAGCCGTACCGACAATCAGGACCCTCCCCACCATTCCAATCCCAGATCCACTTCCAAGCAAGAACCACCAAAACATCAACCTACCAATATGGATCAACCTCAGATTACCATCAACTCCCCTGCCATTGCACATCAATCTCGTCATCCTCAAAGCTGGTTTCGCAATCATTTTCCTAACAGAAGTCATATACCCCAGACTCAAGAATCTGGTCTAGATGTCAAAAGGATCACTAGTAGCAGCAAACCTGACCCTGAGACTGACCACCCTAAACCCAACACCCTTGATGAGGATTCTGGAAATGGTTTGGAATCTGAAGACGACCAGGAGGATCTTTCAAATGAAACTTTAGGGGATCTGAACTTGTCCGCCCTGGATGATCTCAAGTCTTGATTTGATACCAGTCAATCTCCGGAAAGGCAGCGCCTGAACAACAGAAGCTCACGTACCCAAAACACATCACCAGCCGTTCAAGCACAACCGCAATTATTCTCATCACCTTCAACCTCACATTCCACCATTTAGCCCCCTCCGTCGCGTACTCATCATCACAAATCAGATCTTGCTGCCAATAAAAGTCCTCATGCGCCATCGGGCAGCCAACTCACCAGCCCTGATATTGGGCGCCGTGATTCATTTCGCGCTGACCACTCTCTCACTTTGGATGATATCCAAGAAAGCTTCTTGAGAGAGATGGGTCTTGATTTTGGAGGGTCCAAGAAATGTTTGTTTGAACGATCTCCCGCATTTCAGCCTGAACCAGTTCCTGATCCAGATAGCCATCATTGAAGTGCTTATCATCAGAAGAGCATCTTGAACCCCTCCACTAACTTGAGCCGTCTAAGGAACATCCTGAACACCAAAACCAAGTCTATCCAGTCACGGACGCCTTTTTGCTCCGCAAGAAGGCAACTAACTGAAGTGGCTGACAGTACCACTGAACTTTCTGGACTGCCTGGTAATCAATCAAACCACATCAATCATTCTCAACCTTTTCATGTCGCTGCAAGTTGAAGTGATGCCACGTCACATGATCTGACTACTCACCTGCGGACTTGCCACCGATGTTGGATCACTTACAGAGCATGGTCAACGTTCACAATAGTATTGTCGAACTTCCAAGCAATTTTAAGCCCAGCCAGGTTGCGGTCACCTTGGAGTCTCACTCCCAATCTTCTACCTCCACTCTTTTCTCTGAGCGTCAGATCTGCCGACTTGAAAATCAACTTGAATACCGCAATCAAGAGATTCGAGAAATTCGAAATCAGCTTGTCACTTTGTCGATACTCAAGCAGAATTTTGAATTGAAAGATTGCATCGCGCATTTACAAACAGAGCTGGCCGCCAAAAAGAACGAAGTGGTCTCCCACTCTTCTTATGATAAAAACCATTGACACGGTTTGGGGTAGGTTGTGTGCAGAAACAAAGCCATCCAATTAGCGTTGGCCAACTTCGGCCTACCTTACTCGCTCTTGTCTGACTCTGGCTCTCATGATGAACATGATCATCAACACCCAGGGAACTTCACCCTCCATCCCACCTTGACTGATCGCACCTTCAAAAGTATTGCCATTGCTGTTAAGGCAGGTTCGGCCCCAGACTTGTTAGTAGTAAGGTCAATTTCCGGATGGCTAATCAGATTGCTGAGACTGATCGTGCTCAAGTCCATTCTTAGCCCGCACCCCAAGGCCTTGAAGATTGATTCTTTGAACGTCCAGATTTGAAGTAATCCATCCAGGACAGACGCCTCTTTCAGATTTCTGAGATGTGAGCCAGTGCTTCTTTGGTCAATCAACATTTTCTCTCTAGGGCTCAAGTGTTCTTCCAATAACGATCTAAACTCATCCACAGTCTTCTCGTTTCGTGGTAGTTTATATTCCATTTGTTGGGAAATGATTCTAGTCGCTTTGACTGCGTACCCACAATTACTGCGCAGCAGTGTAATTTCCCATAACTCGCACTCAAATTCATCTCGCGCAGAAAATTTTCTCCTCAGAGCCAACTTATCCGATCCCACTTTCACCTTCATTGCTCTCATGTCAATCACCTTAATCAATCGTCGAATTCAGTTTCTAGTCTGTCAATTCATCCAAACACAACAAGTGATTCTAGAAAGCACGTTCAGGAGGAGCTACTGGATTGATCAAGTGGAGGTAAATCACCGCAGTCCCTGAAGCCTTGATTCTCTCATTTTCCATTTTCTCAGTTTCATTTCATTATCTGACCTGTTTCATTCTATTCTTTTATTTCTCCAATTAGGCTTGTTTCAAATTCTATATCTCCTATTAAGAATGTTGTCATTTCAGTTTTACCGTCCCGTCAGGATAGAATCATAAGCAGGTACTTATTTCATTTATTATTGTTTTCTTATGTTATCTTTTATTTTCAGTCTCTGATTAATTTTTTCCATTCAGTTGTTTATTTTCTACTAGCGTTTATTACTTGCTTCAATAAGATATCATAAGTCCTGAAATTTCTACATGGTAGCAAGAGGCACTATCTGGCAGTAATTTTATAAGACTAGAGTAAAAACACTCACAGGTTAGACTTCGACGACATGTGTGGCAGCGACAGTTCCGATGATGGTCGGGTGACTTCAAAACTTGTACGCTTAAATCGAGGAAACTGGTCCGTATGGAAGAGTCGTCTATCAACAATCATCATCGGAAAAGGTTATGAAGAACTCATGGATGAAACTTGGACGACTGCCAACAATGAGACCAAGGAGTATCGAAAGATGTGTGCGTGGGCGATAAACAAACTCTACGCAACAGTCGAGGAAGATCTTCATCCGATTATAATTGCCAACGAGAAGAATCTATTCAATGCTCTCAATGCCTTATCCTCTGCCTGTGGTGAAAACTCAGTCGTAGTTATATGCGATAAACTCTATCATCTGATCAATCTCACATATGACCCCAGTACATCCCTAGCTGTCCATCTCTCAACCTTTCGTCGACAATACACTGCGTTAACAACTTCCCTACTTACGCAAAAGAACTTTATGACAGTTTCAACTGGTATGGCTGCTGCACTACTTCTCAGAAGCTTACATCAAGACGAATTGCTCACGTCGCTAGTTCAAACTATGTACGACTTAAAACCTTAAACCTTTGAAAAGGTATTCGATCGGTTATCTGCTGAAGACGGACGCAAGGAAGCAAATGCGACAGAAACTGCATACTCGTTAAGTCAAACTCGACAAAAAGACAAGCACACAGCTGATAGATCTTATCAATCCGGCTCTAGTCGTGGTTCTGGATCTTTCCGAGCTCAAGGGCGAGGAGGACATCAGTCACGTGGAAATTTTTGAGGAATTGTTCCAACCAAACCTGCTCCCTCGACTCAAATACCTAACAATCAATTCTCTAAGATGTTCAAGCAACAGATGAAACTATATATGGAAGATCAAGCCAATCTAGTGGACGACGATGAAGACGATATTGATGAACCTGAAGACAAAGAGTATTATGCTGATGATCCTGAAGAAACTGGGTTTATGATCTCCGACGAGCTTAATTTCAATGTGGACTCCCCAGGCGACAGCAAGTCAACACTCATTTTTGACTCTGGAGCCTCAAAAACGACCTTGTGTAACTTTGATCTGTTACTGGATCCGACTCCAGTAAGTAAAGCTATGAACACATACTCCGGACAGATAAATATCACCCATGTTGGAAAGTTCAATCTAGGCAGTACAATTATATATCCTGTTTACTACGCACCAAATGGTCCTAGGAATTTAATTTCATCATCGCAATTAGAAGATCATGGCTTATCAATATATTTTAAATCACGACTAGTTCTAATTCGAAAAGGGACATCTATCATATTTTGCTTTCCTCGTGTTGGAAACCTCTATATGGGACGGATATCCAAGATCAAAACTGCAAATTGGATTATGGCTGTTTCCGAACCTAGTCCTAACACCAACTACCATATTGCTCTAGGACATCCCTCCAACGAATATCTAAGAAAATTTTTCCAACTGTACAAGATTGCCCCAACCAATCCTGCGCAACTTGCAAAAAACTGTGACATCTGCAAGAGCTGTAAACTCAAGCAAACACCTCATATTAATCCTCTTCCAACTACGGATCGGCCGTTCAAAACTCTCCATGTCAATGTGTTGCAAATCTCTCCTCCCAGCAAGACCAAGTTCAAATATGTCCTCGTGATTATTGATGACTTTTCTTGGTTCAATCGCATATATCTTATGCGTAACAAAAACGAATCGGAATCAAAAATTCTCTCCTACTTACTTGAAATTGTGAACAAAACCGGCAAGTCTCCAGTGATTATTCATACAGATTGCGGTGGTGAATTCAACTCAACAACTTTCCAAACAAAACTTCAAGAACTTGGTATTGTCATTGAAGCTGGTCCTGCAAACTCTCCTCAGACAAATGGCCTTGCGGAACGTTTTAATCAAACTCTTCTGGTAAAAATTTGTTGTCTCCTTGCTCAGTCTACTGTTCCCATCAATTTCTGGGACGAAGCGGCGAAATATGCTTCTTCTCTCATAAATCTTCTCCCTTCTAAGTCCTTGAATTGGTCCTCTCCTGTAAGTACATTGTCCAAATTGGATTTATGTATTGAGCCCACTCGTGATGTACATAGACTAATTCCTTTTGGTTTGAAGGTTCACGTTCATCATCATCCGTCTTCTAAAGTCTCTATTCCAACTCGTCCTTTACTTTGTCTGGGTTACGAAAATCACTCCGATGCACTACGTTTCTTTGACCCCGATAAACGACTTATAGTGATCAGTTGTGATTACACACCCACATCTCTTAATTTTCATTACAATTCTCCCTCCTCTGTGTGTAAACCACACAATTCTCTACCTATTTCTGCTTCCCCTCCCCTTCCTCCGTCTTCTTTGGTTGAAAATCGTGCAACTGTCCAATTCAAACTTCTACCTCATTCTGGCGCGGAAACCACACGTCTCCCACCGCCACTCGCACAAGCGACTTCACCCTCCCCCTTCCCTCCTTCACCTTCAGACTCTGCCCCTCCAGGCGAATCTTCTTCACCAAATCCTCCGGCTAATCTTCCAGCTGCCACTTCAAAGCGCTATGCTTACGTACCGGCGGACCAACCACCCCCCAAAGCCATCAGCAGCAATATTGACAGCCGGAATATCGTGTCGGCTCCACGTCGACCTCATGCCCGCCAAAATTCACCTCCTGCTCCGTTTGAATCAGTGGATCATCTCTATTGTGTTGCGTTTGATGGACCTGAGGACGAACTTCTCCTAAATGAAATGGTTCCGGTCAAGGTAGCTCTCAACTCAACTATCGAACTGTTGGGCTGGCATGAAGCCATGAAGAAGGAATATGACTCGCTACACTCTAATAACACTGGTACCTTAGTACCTCCTCCGGGTAATGATAAGACTATTGGTGGTATGTGGATACTTAGCAAGAAAAAGAATGAGTTTGGCGATATTCTACGATATAAGGCGCGTTGGGTAGTGTTTGGTAACCATCAAGAACATATGCTACATTACTTCGACACGTATGCTTTGGTGGCTCGAAATGAATTGTTCAAGCTTCTGTTGTCCATGTCTGTGACTCAATCTCTGGTCGTTTATCAATTCAATGTTGAGACAGCATTTCTCTATGGGGAAATGGATGCGCCGGTGTATGTTGCGCAAGTTGAAGGATTTGAAGAGCCTGGGCAAGAGAATTGGGTATGGAAACTCAATAAATCCCTTTATGGAACCAAGCAGGCCCCGCGACAATGGCGAAAGCATCTTGTCTCTACTTTAAATCAAATTGGTTTTACTTCTTCTCCACTGGATGAATCTCTCTTCTACACCAACAATCAAAATGTGCTACTTCACATGCATGTGGACGATGGTTTCCTGGTCGGACGTGATAAGGAAACTGTTCTCAAGATACTTGCCGATATTCAGAAGCACTATAAGATCAAGATTGCCAAACGACCAACGCAGCATCTAGGTTATACCACGGTTCCATCCATGTGAATCAAGCGGACTTTACTCAGAAGATACTGAGTGACTTTTGCATGGATGAATCTAATCCAGTCAGAGCGCCGGCACCTACGAATCTGCCACCATGAAAAAACAATTGTCACTTGATATCAAGTGACATCCTGCCAACTCCAGCCAGCTATCCACAATCTATCCAGACCTTTTGTTTTCCTAAAACTATATAGAATGAATTATGCTCAGTTTCAATGAGAACTGATCTATTTCATGGGGATCCCTGAACTTTGGTACAATGGGAGCTGAGCAATGCAACAGTAAATGCCAAGCTCCTGGCCACCCTGAGCCCTGAACTACACCAAAGTTGGCTATGAGCTAAACTGCTGAGCAGGCTGAGCTTAACTGCAGTGAGAGCTGAGCTGATGCTCATTTTTTGCTGAATTTTTTCAAAATGAACATCAAGAAGACCAAAATTATATTAAGAGTAGGAATGGAGTAGCTTTGAAGCTGTAACCAAAGTTGAGTAATGTCACTTGACATCAAGTGACAATTTTTTTTTTCATGGTGTGCATCAGGTAGTAGCTAGCAAGTCGCCTTCCTTTCATCAGAAGACATATCAGAAGACATATCAGAAGGCGCTCGGAATGTTGAACTATCTGGCTTTACACACACGACCGGACATCACGTTCGCTACGAATCTTCTGTCTCAATTCACCAGTAAACCAATGGTCGCTCAATGGGGTGCAGTCAAGCATCTTATGAGGTATCTGCAGGGAACGTCAACATACGGGATACACTATTTCAAATCGCAAGAAAAGATTGAAGAACTCTGTGGTTGGGCTGACGCGGATTATGCAACATCATTACTCACCAAGAAGTCAACATCAGGCTATGTTATCACTCTCTTCGGTAATCCTATTTGCTGGTCTACAAAGAAACAACCGGTAGTTGCTCAATCGACTACAGAAGCAGAGTTCGTGGCAATAAATCGATGTGCTAAGCAACTTAGGTGGCTTACAAATCTCATACTCAATCTAAAGGTGAAAATCAAGGCTCCCATTATGAAGAACGATAACTCAGGAGCGATAGTCATCAGCAAAGAAGCAAAACTCAATGAGAACACCAAGCATATTGAAGTTAGATTTCAGTATATCCTTGAACTGGTAACCAAGAAACAAATAATTATGCAACAAGTATCCACTAATGACATGATTGCGGATGGTCTCACAAAACCATTAGGGTACCTGAGACTGGAAAGCTCTCGATCTCATCTTCATCTCATCGCTTCAGAATCAAGGAGGAGTGTTGGGAAATGATTCTAGTCGCTTCGACTGCGTACCCACAATTACTGCGCAGCAGTGTGATTTCCCATAACTCGCACTCGAATTCATCTCGCGCGGAAAATTTTCTCCTCAGAGCCAACTTATCCGATCCCACTTTCACCTTCATTGCTCTCACGTCAATCACCTTAATCAATCGTCGAATTCAGTTTCTAGTCTGTCGATTCATCCGAACACAACAAGTGATTCTAGAAAGCACGTTCAGGAGGAGCTACTGGATTGATCAAGTGGAGGTAAATCACCGCAGTCCCTGAAGCCTCGATTCTCTCATTTTCCATTTTCTCAGTTTCATTTCATTATCTGACCTGTTTCATTCTATTCTTTTATTTCTCCAATTAGGCTTGTTTCAAATTCTATATCTCCTATTAAGAACGTTGTCATTTCAGTTTTACCGTCCCGTCAGGATAGAATCATAAGCAGGTACTTATTTCATTTATTATTGTTTTCTTATGTTATCTTTTATTTTCAGTCTCTGATTAATTTTTTCCATTCAGTTGTTTATTTTCTACTAGCGTTTATTACTTGCTTCAATAAGATATCATAAGTCCTCAAATTTCTACACCATTACATCCAGCTCTATCTCGTGGCTCTGATGGTTATCCGTAATCTCGTCCGCACCATCTCCACGAGAAAGTGAAATATCCGGATTGTGTACCTCTCTTATCAACGGGTCGACTCTTTCCCCGCTGAAACAACACGCCACGATCGATCTGACATGGGAGAGATTGAAAGTGAAGCCGGGCTCACACCCCGGCAGAAGTGGTGTGTCCTGGCAACAGAAAATAACTTTGTGTCTTCACACTATCCCAGTTATCCGTTGAGGCCACTTACCAAGTACGGCTTGCCAACCGAGCTCGTCCTGAACGTGATGCTATTCCATGGGATTGAATACGCCAAAGATACAATCCTATGCACCAGTAGTTTCCCGATGAGCGATCCTGAACATGTCCCACCATAAAGGAAAATGCAATCTTGCAGGATGAATCAAAATAAAGATGACTTGATGGATTACTTACTGAATTTTAGCATCAATTTGATGGTGATACGATTGTGTTTTCGCTTGGATTTCAGCAGAGAATAAGGCCAATGTGGTGGCCCATTCCTACACGACTCTCAATCGTTCCGTGAGCGCGCTTTTAACACTAAAAATATGATAGAATATCCACTTACGATTGGGTCTGGCTCCCATTCAGATATGTCCACGATTGATGTCGATAAGCGGAGCAAGCGCGTCATTTGTGTGTGGTTTCTTCATCATTAGATCAGACATCGATGTTGTGTAGTATGTGCTGTCAAAGCCGGTCAAGCCTAGAACAGCCCGCCCAGGCCCTCAAGCCCACGCTGTTGTACACTTATCTCCGCCACGGATGACCGCCAGCAGCGATCAGCCACTGACTTCTCGAGCTTGGTTCCACATCTGCCCCGTTTGCATCTCTTGTGGCCACCGGGTGACGAACTGAACTCTTGGGAACCAGCCCTTTGACTCGTGACTCGTTGGAAGTATAGGGGTCAGAAACTGGGATAGTGGGTGCACGGCGGATGGACCTGGGATCAGTGAGTCCCAAGCTACAATCCAAGCTCAAGGAAGTCCAGGTGAGTTGGTGGGGTCACAGTATCCAACAAAGTCCGATGGCGCTCATCTGTTGGATAAAGCTGGGTGTTGACGAGAAATGTGGATACCTAAAATTCTGAGCAGGTCATCGCCAGTCGGGCCACTCGGCAAGAGACCCAGGGAGACTATGAGCAGGCTTTCTGCCTCTACGTCGAGTCGGTGCAGAAGTATCTCCACTTGATACCAAACATACAGGATGGCGCTTTGAATGATCAGCTTCAAGCCATCTCCTCCAAGCTGTTGAACCGAGCCGAACGAATCAAGTCCTCCCGGCCCGAATTGAGCTTAAGAGCCCCCACACTTCGTCTGGTTCGTCGTTCACAAGGAAGGATTTCTTCATGGAATGCACGTGATCTGAACAAGTTGGAAATTGATTTTTGATGTGACGAAAAAAAAAACAGAGGCGCAAGATGTGGTTCTTCGGAGATCTCAAACAATTAACGGGTTGAAATTTCAACCGTGGATTGGATCCAGCCTCATCCAAGGCCTCATCCAAGGGCTCGTCGTATCATTCACAGTCAGTCCTTCACGTGGTCTCCAAGCCTTAGGGGGTTGGGTGACCCCCGCTCTAATTACCATGGAATAGATTGGCCTTAATTCAACCTGCCTTGAGCCCACTTCAGAAGCAAGCTTTTCTCAAGTGGAGTTCCATCAAGGAAGTGAATCCCGGCTTGAAAGTTTATGACACCGATTCACTCGATCCTACAGATATCGTTCAGGATGCCGTCACAGATTGCTCTCTCATCGCTGCCTTCTCCGTTCTGATCAGTCACGCCAAGCGATTCTAATCTAAAGTACCTCAGTGTTACTCCAACATTCCATTCATCATCCCATACCAGATTTATAACTGACATCAATCGCGTGATTTCAGCTCCATACCGCATGTTTATATCCAAAGGGGCCAGATGGATTCCCAGAGGAGTCGAGCGATGGAATTTACAGAGTCAAACTATTCCTTAACGGAGTTGATAGGGAGGTGAGTAAACTAACTCTTGACGGGAAGAGATTACAATTTGGCATCGGTAGAATTTTGAAAGTTTTCATTTTATGTTGAAATGCATTAGATTTGTGAGCTTTCTACACTTCATCGAACTTAGATCCATGAACTCAACAGAACACGGCATGATTTGTCCCCCAATCATGCTCCATCAAACCGGGCCCATTCGTTGGTAGATGATCAAGTCCCAATCAGTACCACCGGCTCGAGCATGTGTGCTAAATCCCGCCGGGGGTTTTACTTTTGGCCGGAAAAAGCAGTACGCAAAATCATCCCTCTCCTAGGAAAACAGCCTGGTTGGTTCATTTTTGATGATTTTTTTTTCGTTAGTACATGAAAGGTTGTGGGTGGATACAATTTTGTTGGATCGTGAGCGCCATTTCGGTTGCTACCTACTCTCGTGTCCCTGTTGATCTGATGAGAAGTTTTGTTCTAGAAACTCAAGCGTTGATTTACAGTAGGTCAACCACTAGTCCTCACTTCTAAAATCTACCTTAAGACTCTCCACACTGATCCCAAACAATGTCACTCATCTCCATCATTTAGTGCATTGACGGGCTGGACACCAGAAACAATCTTGTTGACTAGGTATGTAGATCGGCCTTTTGTTTATCCTCACAGTCTCACGTGGCACATTTTTGAGTCATTTTGGCTTCTTTCTTAGTCACGATTACCGAAGTGAACGTTCTCGGAATCATGTCTCTTCTGGCTTCTCCCAAGGTATACTTGGTCTAGGCGGTCTTTTTACATTTATATGATGGTGCCAATATTTCTTCTTCCATATAGGCCGTTGCTTGGTCAGTGTAGGTACCAACGCAAAAAATTTGGAAGCTCTGGAGAATGTGGGATTAGTACCATTTCACGATTACGCCGTGATCGGTGAGTTCTTCTCATCAGTCTCGTTGATCTCTCCTAGGCCCTATTTTCATCACACCGATGCATTTTTTGTCTAGGCATCCAAGAAGACGCCAAGGGTAATCGACTGGTCCCGCTCTTATTCCTAAATCGATCCTCTGGCTCCTCAAGTCCCATCTCAAGATTAATGTCAAATGCTTGGCTAGTAGGGAAGTTTCTGGTCGGATCCGTTTCAACAATGTCAGTTTTCCATTATCTGCTGTGTTTGATCTGGCTTCTCATTCCTGGCTGGTTTTATCGTCGCCTTTTTTCAGCTTCCCCCTAACCACAGCTCAGCTTTGCATTCAGCGGGAGATCCAAGCTGTCAGTAAGTAGTCTAGCTTATCCATCATCCCCAGCCAAAAGTAACTGACATCTTCCTCTTGAACCCAACAGATTGTCCGCCAAATCTCAGTCGATAACAATGTCTTCTGCATCGAGCGTCTCATCCACGCCTCAGTCTCCGCGCTCGGATTCCAGTCCAACCGTTGGCTCATCAACGACCTCCCCATCAACTCGCCCACCCAGTCTCAGCTTGCACTCCAACTGCTCCCCTCCAAGCTCAAAAAAACTTGCCAAAGATCCATTCTCAGCAACAAGTTCACCGATATCCTCAACTTCGGCCTCAACTCGGGCGGTAATGCTCTGGGCCACAGGCCCACAATCCCAACGGGCTCGCCAAAAAGTGCCAGATCACTGAGAATCTGCTGTCCAAATCGTTCGCGATTCCATTGGTGTCGCTCTTCATAGTCTCTCCTGTCAATTCACCAGCTGGCCTCAGATCTGATAGCACTTCCGCAACACCGATCCAACTCCCCAACCTGCTATCCATCATCATCTCCGATACACCGGTCCCGGCTACCGAGGATGGCAAAGGTTGTGGTCAGCTACCGTTCAAGCCATTGTCTGGAGGGTCGGTCAGGAGCTCACCTCTCAGATTGCCAACCACTTTCTGGCAGACGCCAAGTTCACCTCGAACCCAATCCCGATGACCCTCCTCTATTGAATCTGCTCCAATCCGGTCATTTCCTCAGTCGATCTCTGCGCAACCGTACTGCTCACAACCAATCGGGCGAGTCGCCCGCAAACCGAAGAGGTGCGTGATCAATTGGTCGAATTGATTGAACTGGCCTACCAGTATGGCAACAAGTTCCCCATCAATCATGTCAGCTGGATCCGAGCGATCGGTGAGGTCTGCAACAACCGGATTCGATGGAGCGAGGTCGTCAAATTCACCTACAACAAACCCGCCGAGCAAGTCACCCTCCCCAATGGCCGGGGACTGCGCTTCTTAGGTAAAGCCCTCAGCCTCGTACCTTCTCTGGCTGTCTCACCGCCCAATTAAGCTAGTTCCACCTCGACCACCAACACAAACAATCCACAACTTCAAGTCAAGCCATCCCAAGCCCCCCTCATCCGAATGAGTCTCTCTCCCCATCATCTCAATCCAGCCTACCCCCTCCCCACACCGTCCACAGAAACGCACTAGCATTCCAGACTCCTGCAGCCTCCCCAGCAGCTATTCTGAGGTTATTCGAGAAGTGGTCCCATCACTATACCAAGATTCGATTGATCAATTGATTGGGTGATCAGATGTATTTGCTCAATTCCTAGAGATGACGGCTTCACTATCCAATGTGAAACCTGCGAAGTGTGGCAGCATGCCGTCTGCGTGAATGTCCCTATAGACGGGGTCAGGTTTTGCTGCTTACTTCTCTGTAGAGCATCTCTCAAGCTCATTCCACGTGTTTTTTTTCTTAATTTCATATGGTGATATCAACGTCACTTCTTGCAGGTACCAGAGCACTCCTTTTGATCCCTCCCCCGAACGCAGAGGACGACTTACTGGAATGGCACCGCAAGCCGATCAAATTCAGCGGCAAAGGCTGAAGAAAGAAGCAGATACGCAGGACCAGGCTGCTGACGACAACTCGATCACACCAGACTCGCCCAGTCCATCTCACCAGCCAGCGGTTGATGACCAGGATGAATCACCAGTCGACTCGCCAGTTGCTAGTACTGCAATGAGCAGAGTAAGCAGTGGAGTCGGCGTCAACAAATGTATACAAGCCGAATCATCAGCACAGAGTCCTAATAGCCACGCGAAAGGTAAGGCCAAGGCTAACTCTTTGAGTTATCAAGAAAGGGGTAAGCATGTTGCACAATTATATTGTGCCAGTCATTCTGCATACTCATTTCTTGCTTGAATCAGTGCAAACGACCTCGTATCCGGGGAACGGTTTTGGTCTCTCTGGCTTACAAGAAAGCTCCACATTGATGTCGGGCACTTGAGCTGACAACGCGTCTTTGCCAAGGGATCCGGCTCCTCATAAACCTGGGCGCGAGCCTACCAAATTTGCTCAACCCAAGTCGCAGTCGTCGAAACCATCCCTGGATCCGCCACCGTCCTGCTTAGCTGCCAGCAACACCTTGGAAATTGACAGTACCACATTTTTTCCCAACTGCACCGATCCTGATGATAGATACGAAGCTTGGCGCTTTGAGTACATACCAACCTCAAAAGACCTCTATATACATGCTGAAGTCAAGTGACAGGTTCAGCAGCTCATTACCAACTACACAATGCTACGAAGTTCGTGCGAGGATCCAGCCCCGGATGATGCAGATACGGACACCCCTGGTCAAGCAGCCAACATGACGTTCCGCCGAGCGGAACGCCACCATCTCGTGTGTCCTCATTTCTCAAACATGGTATTGATCGTCCCCAATGTTCCTTCGGGAGATTCACTTTTTCCTTGAAACATTTGTGGCTGACTTTTTTCTTGCCATTGATTATTTTTCCCTTCCCCCTCAGTCAAAAGCTCATGGAATATTGGCGCCACCCTTCACAGGGTTATTGATTCTGCAACGATATGTCCATTAAATGTTAGACTGCTTATCCGACTATGTGAAGCTGCATTTCCCGAAAGACTACCAACCACTTGCAAAATTATAGATGCTTTGGTCCTTGGCGGGCTCGCCAGAAAATTCGTTTTCAGGACTCTCTGAATGAATCAATCGATGGCCCTCTGCGGAGCTAGTCAGAGTTACCTAGAATTTGACACATCACGGAAGGTCACTGCTCTCAAGCCTGGTCTCGTTTGACACGGTGTGGCACAAGCTTATCGAACGAGCTCGAGACCGCCTGAACAGTATAGCTTATGGTTCCAAACCCATTGATCGCGCGCTCGCAGTCTTGCTTGGCTACTTTGAGCTGGTCTTGACGAGTCTGTTGTATCTCTCCTTGGGCCTGGATCAGCGACGAGCGCGATTTCTTAGTGAGGCCATTGTGAATGGCATACAACAACAACTGTTAATCGGCGAAGTGGGCGTCTTTATCTTCGTCGAACTAGTCATCGTTTCGTTCCTCTGTGGACTCCTCCTCAACTTGACGACCATTCCCATCTTGGCGAATGCAATGATAACTAATTGATTGGAACTATACAGCTCATCTCCTTACTCTGCAAGGTTGATCACCTGGCTCGTCGGGACTTGCTTTATGCTCAGCTTTGCTCTCCTTGTCAGTACTTGTCGAGAATCGCTACACACAGGTTTATGTTGTTGGATTCGAGATCCTTCGGATGATTGGTTTAACCCGATCATAGAAATCCTCGAACGGTCTGCGTGGAGTCAGATGGAGAAGATCTTTGTGTCTGCCATCATGTATGAAGCAGTAGTCGTGTTTGGACTGGGCTCGATCATCTTCAATCTGGGTTTCTGTGCTGGTACCCTACCCTTGAGGATTCATGCGGATCGCTTGATATCTAGGTCTGCGTTAGACCTGACGATCTATCAAACCTCCCTGCCGTTCTTGCTGCAATGCTTTCAACCACGCCACCAAGCTGAAGGAATGTCTGCAAGCGATCAGTTGCTCTATGGCACAACGACTCCGGTTGACCTGTTATCTATACGGCGAGAGACGGATTGCAGAGGAGACGACGCTCGAGGTGGTGGTATTTGGATTGGATGGCCAGGTCCGCCCGCTTGAGAATAGGGCTCGATTTTCCCCAAGAGCCTATTCACATCTTACCACCAATGTTCCTTGACAGAAGGAAAAGGAAAAGTTGTCGCGGATCCTAGTTCCTCGCCCAGCGTCTTGAAAGAAGCAGTCAGTCGACGTCGGAAGTGGGCAAGAGGATCGTTTGCACGTGTACCGGCATTAGCCACAGTGCAAGTGGTGCCGGGGCGGAAAATGCACATCCCTGTGCATGTGGAAGGGACGCCGATCGACCCGGCGGACATGGGAGATCATCAAGCAGCAGCAAGCAGACGCGCGCGAGGGAGGCGGAGGAGGCGCGGGTGGGGAGCAGTACACGGTGGTGTATCTCCCCCCATAGTTCCGGACAAAAATGCTCGTGTATGTCGTCTCCATGTGGTCCGCCGCCGTCGTGCTTTGGTTGAAAGTACCAGCATCCCCCTGCTCGTCGGGCGCATCCTCTTTGATCGTCTTTTCATACTCGACCAAGAGGAGCCCCACGATGTGTAAGCATATGCCATCGGCATGCTGAGCTGTGCGATCCTCCCGACGCTTGGGAGCAAGGCGTGGGCTCTTTACTCGTAGTAGTGCTCGAGAGACCGGGAAGGGAGTAGACCAGAAGGGCGAGTAAGACTCTTCGGAATCGGATTCGGAATTGGAAGAAGAAGACGCCGAAAGAAGATGGCCCCGCGCAAGCGACTGGAAACGGAGTAAGGGCCCATCGGCCGGTCTGGAAGCAGCTAGGGTGGTGCTGAGGACGGGCGTGCATTTTTTGTGCCGGCGGGGTCGTGCTTCCCATCCTGACCTCCGTGGTCGTCGAGCGCACGACTTAGACAAACTCATCCCCCAATCTCGATCGGCTAGAAATCAGGAGTGGAAGCAACAGCAGCAGGCCACTCGACCATCTTCCGATGCGCAAATGCTCCATTCTGCTGCAGGGGGTGATCAAGCCAACCTGTAGGTTCCAGGATATGGGCGCACCATTCTGGACAATTGGTTCTTCACCATGGATTATTGAAGGGAGTTGCTAAAAAAGCGAGATAGCCAAGCGCTCCCTCCGCCCTACCAAGAGCTTTGTACCCAAGCGCCCACGGATCCCCCCCTTCACTGCGGCCCCATCCCATCTACCAAAAAGAACCCAGACGAGTTTGAGCTTGACGGTTCGGTCCAATCATCATTGGACTGGAAGAAGGTCTCGGGCGAGAGGAGAACTTCCTTGATTCAAACCATTGGGGCCGGAAGAGACTCCCAACTAGAAACATCCGACCGCGATCGCAACCAGGGGGGGGCTCTTTCCCCCCACACAACCTATACGCAAGTCGGCCTCAAACCTCACGGTGATTTCAATGTAACCGTCTAGTGCAAGAAGCGAACCGACCGTGCTGTGAGAAATAGAATTGGTGGATTGGTTGAAATCTTCAAACGAAATAAACCAAATTGAAAGCCGCAGGCCGTGATCCGAAAATCTCACGTTACATTTTCACCTCCAACTGCAGATACTCATCATCGAGCTAACTAGCCATCAGGACGGCCAATCAAATGAAAGCTAGATCATCCAGCCCTTCCGTCGCGAATTTTTATTGGAATCCCTGCCCAGTGTCGCTAGTAATATCTTGTCGATTGGCGCTGCGTACCCTGGATCCGATCATCAGCTGCAGACTGTTTCGAGACCAACTAAATGTTATCCGAAAGAATCGTGTCTGAAATTATATAAACCCATTGATTTGGATCAATTGATCGTGAGAATTGGCGGTAGCAGGGCGGATCGTAAATAGTGAGTCTTGCTTTCTAATGACAAGATTGCCCTCTCAATATCTTTGCCATGCGGTCCTATTTGACGCTGGTCGCCGATCTTGCTTGTATATTCACTCGTTCATTCTTTCTGAACACAGTTTGCTACCACTCTTGGGATGCAAAATCAAATCAACTCGCACATCCCTCAAAATTAACTCACCAAGCCCTCAAGCTTTTTTACCACCTTGAGCCCCATTTCAATTCGACCGGCCTACAGCTTGCTTTTCTCACTCCAAAATTTAGAGCCACTGAATCCGAGCAAATAAAGCTATTCTTCAGATACAGTCCACTGACAATTTCTCCTATCTGACATCCTACATCTCATCAACGCTGTCTCTGACTGGAAAACCTCCCCGTCTCAATTTGATTCTAGAGAAAGAGAAATATCATCTGGCGTGTATTTTGCGCTAATTCCCCCGCCCTGATTTGATACCAGGCCTAGTTTTCTCGTTGGGATCTTCGGCACATTGATTTTCATGCCAAAATGATCAATCAACTTAGGTCCAGCTCTGTCGGCAGCTTGATAGATCTTGCAAGTCCACGTCCTGAGCCCGAAAGCTCCAAGCCACATCTCCCCAATTCCGTTCCGACTCGACAACGGAGTCTCAACTAGGCCCCCTCAATCGTGTTCCGTGTACTCCTCCCCCACTCACAGGCTGCTTTAGTAAAGCAAGACGCACTCCTCAAACATCTCCGCAAGCTGAACGAGCTTTGGCTGTCTCCAAGAGAGAATTAGCTGAAGTCATTGAGCTACTGCAGCCAGTTCGCCCTACCGATTTGTCTCAAATGGGAGCTCTCCTCTCTCTTCTGGTGGCCATTCCCTCGGACACGCCTAGAAGCAGGGAGGCTATGAGAGAAAATGCAGGATTCTTGACCTTGATCACTGTGTTGGCTAGCTTGGGTACTGAATTCGTTTCTGAACTAGAATCAACCATCACAACTCAAGATGAGACCGAATCTGAATCAAACTATCAAAGAAGGATCCCTTCAATCTCCATTGGTAGTGATAGTCAACTCGGCCCCCTTGACTCTCCCAAATCAGATTCCAAATCGTCAAAATCAAAACATTCAGAGCTTCAAGAAGAGCTCGATGCGGTTGCTACGCTCATCTTCAAATGCCTTGCTCTTGCTCTATCCAACCATCAGCTCGGGTTCAAGCTTGTATTGGACGCCCTTCGGCTTTCCAACTTCATCCCACATTCGCCCTCCGGGGATCGGTCAAACTGGCCTTCAACTCACTATCGTCGACAGAAGATTGAAAAACTATTTGGGATTGTATTGGCTTTCATTGCCGCTGATTTTTTGTGCGTCGACCTATTATTAGGTTCTTAACTCGCGTTCTCAATCACACTGAGATTGCCTATATAAATTCCATTGAGGAAAGCCCTATCGTGTGTACATCTGAAGTCATCCAGAAGATTACGTTTACACATGAACGAGGTAACCGCATGGAGAGGATTGCTGCTGGGTAAGCAATGAATGGCCCCAATCATTAAAGCGCGCAGATCGCTGACCTGTTCTATTCGAAACAGTCACATGCTTGCCGGTGTCTTTTCGAGTTCATTGCATGTATTATCGGTGTGGCCCACCGGTCAATTATCCAATCTTCAACTTGAGCCAGTCCTCAATCAACTTGCCTCAATCGGAAAAGGCGGATCTTTGAAATTTCAGGAAACATTAGCTATCACCATCGTCCATTGCTTCGAGCTCACGCGTATCATGGATGCGGAATTACTAGACCAAGGTCGAATCGAACTCAATAACTCACTTGGCTGTTGAATCTGCACCATATTGTTAAGACAGATGTGTCGAAGGAGCTCATATTTGCTTGGTGTAATACAGAGTGACGTTAGCCTTCAAAAGAGGAACTGCTTAGGAAGAATCATTTGTACTGATTTCCTCTTCTTTCATGGCCAGATGTCATTTTTTAGAAGAAGAATTGGCGTCTCAATATATTCTTCCTTAGACAGATATCTCCCATCCTTGAGTCAATTTATGTTGATTGACCTCAAGTTTGACACAGATGCATCCACGCTTTTCGCCAATTTACTGGGAGTTTCGACCGAGACCTTTCTCCATTCAACTTCTCGCTACACTCGACCAATTCTAGTTCTGAAATCTCAGTCCACTACAATTGAAGCGAACGCAAAGGCAAAGAAGAGACAGTGCCGGAGTTATTAATCGGCGGGGCGTGCGGAATTTTAACTGAGCTATGTTTTCAAACTACAGCCAAGGAACTCAGGAAGGGAGCAGAAACTTTTCAAAGGCTACTGAATGCCGGCCGCCAGAACTCTAGCGATCCGGATCAAATGGCAATCCAGATCGGTAAATTGATGGATATCTCTGCCGGCTCCATCTACTATTAACTGATTGTCAAAGTCGGGAGTGAATGTGATCAATCACAAGGACCAGAGCGCGTGAAGGCAGCCTTGCGGAAAGCCCTTCAGTTGAAGAAATCACTGGCCGATTGGAAGAAAATTCCTAGTGACAAAGAAATTCGAGAATAATTGACTAATAACATCTTGCCGATTTTGTCGTACATGAATGGATCTCTTCAAGGTTTGCGTGGGAAAATTCCGACGAGCGAAAAAATCCAAGTCATGCATGGACCGGTAACCTTATCCACCTCGTTGACTGAGTCTGGAGTAAGCAGCTACTCGCCGTTAATCATGGCAAGTTTGCAAGCCTCATTAGTAATACCCGTTTTGAGGAGTGCAACTCTGCAAACTTGGGATATATTCGTCAGCGTCACCCCTTTAAACGATCTGATGCCTTTCATTGCTCAAATATCTGCTGCGATGTCACTATGTGGCCTCAATTGACAGTGGACCAGATTCACGTGTCGATCTCAATACTTAAGCACATACTTCAATACGGTGAAAAATTGGGACATTATGCCTTTGATATAGCCGATTTATCAGGATTATCGTTCTCACATGTTCCCCTCCCGACTTTCTGCCTGTTCGTACAGGGTTAAGAGAACTCATGCATGCATTGGCTCCACTTAAAACTTCTTTGACATGGAACGAAAAGCTGAAGAACTTGATCAGTCGAATCAACAGTGAAAGTGAAATTGTCATTCGGAAGTCTTTGAAAGAATTCAGCAACCTATTAAAGAAAAATCCCGAGAAAATGAAGATGCTCATGGCCGGCAACACCTTTCATCCTCTAGTTGGCAATGTTGTGAAGGCGTTGATCGGAGTAACTGCGCGATGCAACGATACCTCGGACGAGATCAAAAACATAGCGTTTGAATGTCTAGGCACCGTTGGAGCAGTGGATCCTGATCGCTGCGAAATTAGTGACGAGAAAAGCAAAATGGTCTTGGCTTCAAATTTTTCTGATCACAACAAGTCCATCAATTTTGCACTTCATCTGTTGATTTCCACCGAGCTTGGAAATTCGCAGTCTCACTTATAGTGTCTGGTTTAGCCAGTACCACTCCTAGTCTTGGAATGCTCGGACCTTTCTCACGCCTTGCCGCCTAACGCCTCAGCTTGAAACTCGTCTTGGAACGCCTAGTTGTGGAACGCCTGTCCTGGAGTGCTTGTTGTGGAACGCCTCGCATTGGAACACCTAGTTGTGGAACGCCTGTCGTGGAGTGCCTGTTGTGGAATGCCTCGCATTGGAACAACTCTTGCTGGAAAGCGGACAAATTCACCACCTGGTCAGTCCAATCCCCCCCTCTGCATCGTAACTTAAGGTCAATAGTTCAAACTTCAAACTGATTTTGCTTTTTCTACTTTGTCCATAAGAATCTATATTCCCGTCACCTATACGCATAATCTTCCTGGTCTTTTCAACCACTTTCCTCTTGGCCCATTGATAATTTGTTAGTACATTGCAAAACAAACCCAATCAGGAAGGATTTGGATGGGGAGTTAGCTCTGGAAAGTGATAATGGTGCCAAGACAAAGGGGAAGAATCTGGCCCGGAAGAGAAAGCGCCTGGAAAGCCAACATTCAACTTGGGCCCGCCAAATCAACCCCGATGGCATGACCGCTTGTGGAAAACAAATTTTTTGGTCAATTCGTAACTACCATCGTGGGGTGGGGTCGGGGGCGTAGGGTGGTGTCTGAACTTGATTGTTCGTAGCAATGAATGGCAACAATCCAGTAGGAACACACCCCTTCACACAAATACCCTATCAGACTGCTAAGTGTAAGTGTCTCATTTTACTCTTCAAATGCTTGACAAGTGAAGAGCTCATCATTTCTATCTGTGTAGTTATTATTAGCCTTTTCTACACCAATTATGGCACCAGTCAAGTATTTTACTTGCACTTGCACCGAGCTAGGTTGCAGAGCCAAAGCGTATAGGCTGGGGGGGGGGGGGGCGCAACTCATATAGCCCAGAGAATGTGTGGGTCTGCTTTTCAAGCCCACCAGGAAGAATTCCGTCGAAACCAGCCAAATGCTCAAGAGTCAGACACACAGGTACGTCATGACCATAAAAGAGCATGTATGGACTGAAATTTTGAGATTGTCCTTAACAGCCTGGGGTGTCAGCCATTACTCAAATCAGTCAATCTCAAACTGGAACCCCTAGCTCGTGAAAGGACAAGGAAATCGCTTCGACAAAGCTAATCATTCCTGGTGTTATTGGTGGCTAATCATTCCTGGTGTTATTAATGCACAACCGAACCAGGTCAGGCCATCATCCATCTATCAAATAGAATCTCAAGCACCTACCAGTAGTACCACATTGCAGGCCATGAAGAATCCCCCAACGCGTCTTCTCCTTCAACCACCGCCATCACTACATCAACCTCGTTAAGGTTTGCCATGCAAGTACGGATACATTCTAGCAATTTGCTCAAAGGCCTAGTCTTTGACCCGCAGTCCAATGCTATCATCCCCAAGACGGTGCTTATTGAACGAGATCAACGCGCCGCCCCACCCCCCGTCTCCTCTTTTTCTCCCCCTTCTTCCACTCTCACTCCTTCATTCCAAGAAAAAGTCATCATCTTAGAGCAGGTGGCTCAAGCCAAAGCTATAGCTCTTTGTATATTGACACCACCGGCGAAGAGCATGATATCAGACAACTGATCAAAAGTGAATTGAATTACAATCACCATGACAGCGCTTATCAGCCAGGGAACCACTCCCGTGAGAGGAAGAATTTGCCGACTAATGTACATGCCAGTCCCTCCACTGAGCGTAGTTACGCAAGTGCGCTTGAATCGCCCATGTCATCAACGACTCTGCTTAGTACCTCGGACATGAAACTGCTGCATCAAGAGCAGACGGACAATGAAACAGCTATTGAAGCCTTACAAGCGGCTGACTTGATGATCAATCAGGATCCACACCAATCATCCACGGTCTACAACCGTTCTCGCTCGCCACGGTCTTCTGAACTTGTGGGGACAGATCTGCTCGCTTGGACGGTCAGAAAACATCAGTCTACGCTCAAGTCTTCTTCATCAAAATTCTCTGATGCATCCCAACGAGGGACAGCGGCGGTTAGCCACTCGAAAGCTTTGCCATTCTTGTCTGAGACACTGGACAAACGGCTTCAGCGGGTGCTCGCCAAAGTGAGGCCATCAACCGGCCATCAACCCTGTCAGCCAATCTTTACTATGGGTTGAGCAAACCTCTTCCCTCCACCGGCAGGGCCACCACTGTGCCTCCCACAGCTTTGCTGCCAGCGGCGCCAATGGATTTGGGGAGTGGCAAGTCAAGCTTGAAGCTTACTGGTGGTGCCAGCGGGTCACCGCGGGCGGCAGTGACGATGATGAATGGGGAGCGGAGGGGGAGGAGAGTTGGGAGAGACGGGGCATTCGAGCAAGGCCTTGGTGGACTCCAGCCGGTCCAACTCGACAACGGAGGACGGGAGCAAGTCCAGAACACCTGAGGAATTTCAGTAGTGATGATCACAATGACGATAGACTACTTTAAGTCTGATGGATCACTTCAGCCAATGGATTTGGGACAGGCACTTCTTGCACGGATTGATTGCGCCACTCAGATCACCCCAGTCGTTGCTCAGTGCGCTCACCGAGTCAATCATCCAGCATGTTTCGATATGGCGGAGCCAGGTGCATTTGATTGCCAATTTAACGGAGCCAGACATCCAGGGGACTAACACAATCCTGGAAGGACTGGACAGTCTGGCATACGAATACAAGAACCGGCTGATTGATCTGTTCCCCGAGGCAAGTCACGAGACAGGGCAGCCGCCCAAGATCAATCTGATCCTGATCTTGGCGGACAAGGAGGGCCAGGTGGGGAACTTGTACCCGTTGCATCCAATGCTGTGCGAGTCGGTACCCGTTGCATCCAATGCTGTGCGAGTCGGTCTGATTTGTGGCTTGGCTTGTGACGCCTGGGACCCGCGGGACCCGCCCTTCCACCGGACTTATATGGACTTATATGGACCTTTTGTTCCTTTCTTTTGGAAATTGCTTTCTTTGCAATCTCGTTTGTCTACTCGGCAACATCCAATTTGAACTCAGCCAGTCTTGCAACTTCCAGTATGAGTCCGCCTCCATGAGCCACCTCAAATAGCTGGAACTGGTCGCCAAACTGCTCGGCCTCCCCTTGGCGGATCTCGCTTGGGTACCCATTTCATCTAATACATCCAAAAGGACACCTCACCGTCCTCCTGAGACCCAAGGTCGCCGTCCAACAGAGGAACATCTTCACGCACGCCGCCTACCGCGTCTTGTTGAGGCCGCCACAAGCAACACCGCTATCTGCAAAAAATGAGAACTTGAAACCGGAAAAATCAGACAAACCTGCTTTACAAATCTTTGCAGAAATCATTTTGTGGGGGTTTGAGCTTTCCATAGTGTCCCCAAAGCCCCTCCCTTGTATTGAATGTCGGCGCGTCAATGCCACTATCCATCCAAAATTTTGCCATTTGAAGTTGACGGATTGTGCCATCTCTCTTGCATTGTTAAATCAAACTGGAAGTATGGAAGGCTTTGCTTGCTTTGTCTTTGATCTGTTTCTTTCAAATCAAAGCCCGAAATGGGCCTTTACTCATGAAGCCAGCCACGATTCTCCCTGTGAAGATGTGGTTGAAATCACAGCAGATTTCCAACGTATCCATGCCGTCGCAGCCACTTCCGCCTTCAGGGTACTGCTGGATTGTATTCAGTATCTACAATTTGAACTTGCCCGCATCAAGACTGTCCATAGAACTGAAATGGCTGAGGCTGAGTCGCGCATCGAACAAGCTTGGCCTAGTGCTCAAAATCAGCTGTCGAGTGAACCTTTACTCCAGCAATTGATTTTTGCTGCTCGCTGTTCTCAACTTGGCTTAGCAATTCCTTTAGACGAACCCGCCTCCTGAAAACAATCAATCTCCAAATATCATTCCACCACCTCAAGATTTCAAAGGAGCGGCTTTATTCATATCATTCACTCAATTGGTCACCTGGAGTCGTCTAGGCCAGACTGCTCAAGCTAGTGTAGAAATGTTTGCAATACAGTATTTATCCCATCTAGACCCATCATTGGTCAAGCATTTTGAAAATTCAACTCACGAATCCCAAAATTCCGTGTTTGTTCCTCACTTGGACGTCAAATTTGGCTTAACTGCTTGGCCACAAGCACCTACCTTGCTTGCTGTTAAGGCCTCCACACCCAGTGAAATAACAATTGAAATGAGTCCTTTCATGCTCCTAATTATCCATGCATTCCTCGATGTTTATGAACGTGATAGCCATCTCATTGTCAATTTACTCGAGAATCAGACCCAAGCTTCACATCAAGATCAGCAGACAGTCGAACCAAACATTTCTTTGCCGCCTACAATAACTGACCCCTGGGCTATTTGTGTTGACTTCAATACTGGCGTTGGTGAGGGTGGAAAAATACAGTTGCATACCTTCGACTTGGCTCAAGATGATGCCAATTTTATTGAAATCTTCCAGCGTGCCAACATCTTCCTGGGACGTGTAAATATGGAAGTGGCTCAAAGCGACTTGTTCTTCCTGCCTGGTGTTTTGGCTTGGGCAGTGTACCATCCGATTTCTGCGACAAACGACAGCTCTTCATCTTGAAATTGTAGTCCATTCGTCACAAAAGTAAGCAGATATTAGACATTGGAACCACCATTGCTCAACCGGCGTGGAAATTGATAGTACTTTGCGCGTTCTTCCCAGTACTTTGAATCCTACTTTGCTGTGATTTGTCAGTCAAATGTCTGCAGCTGCCAAACAGCGAGTCTGCCCAAAATCAGAGAGCAGCACCACAAAATCTACTCCCCTCAAACAACCACTGACACAGTCAGCAGAAACTACCAAATCGTCAATTTTATCTACGAACTTGTCCTTTGGCTTACGAATTGATCGTTTGGAACTGACTATCACCTGTTTACCTACTCGCGCCTTGGCCAAACTTCAATGGGCGAGTGGTGTCTTATTTGCTTCGGGCCGTCTTGATCAAAATCAGTTCAATGCTACATGCACAATTTCAAAGATTGTGGCTTTCCTGCGTCATGAACACTACAAACATTTGTAATTTTACCCAAAGAAAAAACAACTGTTTGGGTTAGGCAAAATGTTAATTTTTTTCAACAAAATGGCTCAGTAATAAAAATTGAGCAACACTGAGCATGCTCAGCAAAATTCCCTAAAGTTGCCAGAATGAATAAAATTTATTTCTGCTCAGTTTGTAAAAAAAAAAAAAATGCTGAGCATGCTCAGTATAGCTTATTTTTCACTTCTGACCATTTTTTGTAAAATTGGGTATATGTTTTGCCCATCCCAAGTTCACATTTTCCTTCTGGGTAGAATTGAAAATGTTTGTAGTGGAAGTAAGTTTCTTTTGGTGCTTGTCTCTTGAGTTTTTGTTTTTGCCGCGGCTGAATCGAGATCTCTTGTCAGCACGGTTTTGATTCAGCCCTAAAAGCTGAAGCAGGTGATATGATCACATCCTTAGATTGGAGGGCTATATGCCCAGCTACCCGTCAACATACGCACACATGTTCAGCACCAGACAATCAGGGCACAGCTGTTGTTCAGCGAAGAACTCATTCAGACGCAGACAGGCATTGGAATCTATGACGGGTAAATAACGGTTAACTAAGCCGCACTGCTCTTTCATCTTGAAGAAGAAGTCAAGCTGACGGGGCTCTGCTTTGGCGTGCAACAGGAAGAACAAGGATGACCGGTACTGAGACGCCACGCTGTATCTCACATCCCACAGACTCATCTATGTCAACCGACTGGATCCCCATTGCCGCTCCTGTTTCCTCAACCTCAGCCTGATCTGACAGACCGAGTACTGGATTGGCTTCCTGAAGAGCTCCCCCAAGATCACTCTCTTGATGGGCACTTGCCGCTCAAGTGTTCACCCTCATGATCCCAGCGCCATAGACGACAAGCTTAATTCAATCTGCACAACATCATCACCCATCCCGCCACCTCTCATTGGACCCGCCACGTCTGTGTGTTCTTTAATCCTCCAGAGCTCAAATTTGGCTTGCGTGGCATCCCTAGAGACTTGTCAGCAACAACAACAAAGTCCGCCTCAAACTCTCGACCCCCTTCAGTTCTCACTCCCATCATTGCCTTCCCTGCTTGAACATTATCCAGCCAAGAGCAACCTATCCCTTTTGATCACCAACGGGCTGTAACCTATTGGCAACCCGTCTACCGGCGCATCTTGCAAAAGTATCTCAAGCCCTATACGCCTGCATCTCTTCAAACGCCTCACCAGATCTCAGGCCGATCTGGCTCAAACTCAATCGTCTATCCTTGTATCTCACTCAAGCAGTAGCTTCCCCTTGAGCTGATGATTTGGAAGAAAAGACTTTCCAGTTAGGAGACCGTTTGGATAAGCTGATTGCAGTGAATGGGACGGTTGCTCAACTCTTAAGCATTGTTTGTCCAACATTGCTTGTCCCGACTGTGGCAAGAGGTTCGATGCGAACGAAATAATTTGTTTCAGAGTCTTACTCATCAAGTTTGAAAGCCAAGTTTACGGAACTAAAACACCTCCATCTAACTGACTCAAAAGATGTGGTGCCTTTCTTTCTGGATTGTCATCTTTTACAAGTGGCTAGAGCTGTAAGTATTTTCACGCTTCTCAACTTGTGACTTGTGCGGAAAACTGATGGCATGATCTGAATGTCTGACGGTGGCTTTTTCATATATTTTTTATAGTTGATCGTCAAGTTATGATTATGCTTGGGCATGTTGATTTGTAAACTACTTGGTCCTAATCCCACCAGATTCCACCGACTCGGCACTTGAAGTTCTTCCTATCCATCACATATGCAGATGTACAGCTACTCTGACCAATCAGCTCACTATTCAAACACATCAATCTAGCAATCACATCGCCGGGAAAGTAGTTGGTGGCTGCAGTCTACTCGGGTGTAATCAAAACGTCGAATCGTACATATCATATTGGCAGCAGCTGAAGTTTGGATTGACACTTCGCAACACACGGCTCAACACTTCTGACCCAAATACGATGAGTCCCTGGCGAATGGAATATTGGATCAAGCGCGCTCTATTGCACTTAAATCAGGTTGTATTGTTGTCTTGGCCCGGGCTCACACAGCAACTTGGAACACTCAAACAAATGATTGTTGAGATTTGGATTGAGATATCACTGGTAAACCCTTCTCAATCCATACTTGGCGCATACGTTTTTCTTTCACCCCTTGAATTGAATGACCCCATATTGGTGCATTATCAATGTCTAGCGGGTTCAAGGCAACTGTTCCTTGCAGAATCAGATTATGGATATCATTGGTGCTTTGCTTTTTCCTACAGGTTAATTAATACTTTCATTTCCCTCAATCCAAATTGTGATGACTCATTTATCTTTTGCAGTTTTTGTGCTATTTCCAACAGCCCAGGACAATTCCTGTTCAACCGCGAGTGCCACAGAACTTTCCGAGCGCGCATCCAACGCTTACGTTACCAATTTACAACCCAGCAGTGCGCTCCAATGTGATTCACAGACTCAGACAGCAAACCCCAGCAAGAATGGATTTGTGATTGCTTCGGAGAAACCCAGCAATCCTATTATGATGAGGCTGAGCGCAGCGGGTACCAAAAGGTGAGCCAATACTCCTCTAATGTTTGCATCCAAGATGGACATCTGATTTAATGTTGCTGTACATACAGCGACAACAACACGGGATTCAAACCGTCAGAAGTACAATCGGGCCACATTCCTCGTGATGTTGCCAGTGAAATGGAAGAAGATATAGTTACTTCAAACACAAGCGACCAGTCCATTTCTGTAGCTACCCCGTTCACCCCCCTCATTCAACCAGCTCCGAAGCAATCAAATCACCAGTCAATACGTGAGTTGATTTTTGTTCCATCAGTAGTACACTTGCGTATCCTGTCAACTAATCCCCTGTCTATCTCTCTGAACGTACCAGCCTCTCCACTCCCCGAGAACAACGCCATGCAGGGCGTTGACTCTCAGGACAACATCGTTCAAGTGATCAATCTGGCTTGTCAGCTGGCTGATAGGATTGGCGCAACGACTGAAACGTCGGCTGCAAAGATCCCGGATCCGCTGAGCCTCCGCCAACTACCGAGACTAGCGTTGCCCAACCAGAAGCTCCCACGGATCAAGCCCCTGCAAGCTCAGAGTCGACCAGTGCGGCTCCACCAGCTGGATCATCCCAACGTGTGACCATCATGATCAATGGTGCCAAAGTTGATATCACCAATCTGGAATGGATCCTACTTGATTTCTTGGAGGCGCTGCCAGATGATATGCAAGAAGAAGTGCTCAACCAGCACTTCAGAGAGCAGCGACCAGTACAAGAAGAACTATCGGACCCAGCTCCTTCCAGCATCAGCACCAATTTTTTGAACGCCCTCCCTCCCAAAATCCGGGCCGAGGTTATTCGCTCCAAAGGTGTTGATCAACAGAACCATTGTCGCGAAGATCTTGCCTGAACCGCTACCGCCGCAGCTGGTCTTAACAGGGCCCCTGCCGACCCCGAGATTGACCCAATTGATCCGGCCACGTTTCTCGCCGCGCTTGGTCCCAGCCTCCGAGAAGCTGTTTTGCTTGAGCAAGACAAACAATTCATCTTGACTCTCCCCCCGGATCTAATAGATGAAGTTGATGCGTTCAGAGATCGCGCTCTGAGTAACATCAGCTATCCATTGATTTTTGATTCAAGCTCTTCCGCCGGATCTGGATCAGGATTGCGATGACTCTCAGAAACTCTCTGGATGCTCGGCGTTTGCCGTTGTCCAACTCTTGGCCTTGGCAATCTGTAACCACACCACCGACAAACTGACTTCTGTTTCAAAATTGTTCATCTCCAAGCCTGATCTGATATCCCAACTCAGCGACCTAGTCAATCCCCAAATCAGTGGCAACGGTCTTGGTGGCAACATTCAAGCGGCCGTCTTTCACGCATTGGAAGAGATTTTGCAATATTGTCCGCCATCCTCCTCGGTAACATTCACTTTGAACATGGTAACTCTCGTGATTATCAGAATCAATCAGCCACTGTTAGAAACCTCGAAGCACTCGATTCCGTCGCCGATTTACATTTGCAAGGAGCCATTCAACTTGCTCCTTAGACCCAATGCTGCTTTAAAACAGAGAGATGGTTTGATATACTACCATCTTTCTATTTCCCTGTTTCCCATGAAGTCCTCAGTGATACAAGCAAAGATATTTGCACGCGGATGCCGGCTGCAACTTACTTGATTGTCCTTCTTGGCTTGCAGTAAATTAATTTTCTTGATTTTCAATTCAATATGTAGGCGAGTAACGCGGCTATCAATATAGGAGGGTGGTTGTTACGTGCTGCTGCATAGACTCCGCTGCAAGCTCTTTTGTCATCGGCGTCCAGGCCCGCAAGTGAGTCTAAGCAATTCTATTTTCAAGCGCGTTGAGAAAGCCCAGACTCTTCCCAAGCGGCAGAAAACTAATCACGTATCTATCCATTCGACACTCAGGATCTCCTCCAGCCAACTACATTTGATCACTAACTTAGCTAAGTCCCTCAAGAGGTCGCGAAGCAACCCTCCTTCGGAGGGTCGCTTTGCGACAGATGAATTAGCTAAGTTAGATTTGATCACGCGCCCAAGCATCTCAACCACCGGAGCTACAACCTGACCAGCCTTCCAGCTTGCTGCAGTCAAGGAGCCCTGTGCCTGCTCTGTTGAGCTTCTCCACGCCCTCCCACCCAATTTGCCTGAGCCAAACAACTTCTTCAATATCATCCTAGTTGCAAGGCCGGTCCACCCTAATCATTTATGGCCTCTGTACAGTATGTCTGACGACGGTTATTTCGACAAACAGGGGCACAGGATCAACTCAAACTTGAGGTCCAAATTGACGTCATCATTGGGTCTCTCAGCCCTCCTTTGAGCTATGTCTGTCTCATCATGGTTAATTGAGAAGCAACCCGGTCATTGCAAGAGCCCCTGGGCTATGAATTGGCTTGCTTGAGCGACTCGCATATTGTGATCAATGACCACTATGCCCAACGTGAGGGCAAGTACGCTTCACCTTTGTCTCCCCGATCATTTGTGGGTCCAGAAGACAAGCACGATGGTACAATGGATATTGTGCCTGAAGAACTCTTGAGGACGGCTCGGGGACCTCTCCTTGTGCATGTGTCCAAAAAAATCATGCGAGCCGTTGACCCACGTGCCAAGGTTGGGAGGACGCTATTCAGCAGCACAGTGCGGACAACAGCCAGCAACCTGCAACCGCAGCCATTCACTCGTGTTGAGCGCTTGATGAGCATGGGTATTGTCCCGTCCCAGTGACAGCCGCTTCAGCCGAGTCGCTGGCTGCGCCGCGCTAATGGGTGCCCATAGGCTCTCCAATTGGTAGCACGGACAGCTCAACCTGTTTGGATGAGGAAGACGAGCTGGATGGAAACGACTTTATGCGGTCAAACGGGTGTAACCAACAAGTCTTGCGTTCAAGTTGCAAGAGGCCCAAGTAGTGCACTCACGGGCTCAAGCAGTCTGGTTGCCAGTCCGTCTGAGCAGTCTGTTGGCTGGTCCAAGCAGTCTGCTTGCCGATCCAAGCAGCCTGCTCACCGGTCAAAGCAGTCTGCTCCCCGGTCCGAGCAGTCTGCTTGCGGTTCAAGCAGTCTGCTTGCCAGGCCAAGGAGCAGGTCAACCTGCTGGCATGAAAAAACATAACTAAAGAAAAAACAAGGAAAGTAAACATAAAGAAACAAATAGGAAAAAAATAATAAATAAATAAAGAAAAATAAAATTCAAGCTATGGAGTTGTACCGGTTCTTGTGTCCAAAGTTGCATCGGGCAGGACCGAGCTTGCATCAAGCCATGCCGTGGTTGCATTGGGCGAAATTGATGTCGTGTCAACCACAACTGAGGTTGCGTTGAGTGGCGCCGGTGTTGTGTCGAGCAAACCCGGAACTGCGTCAAGCAACACTGGTGATGTACCGACTAAGCTCGAGCTTGCATCAGGCAAAACCGGCGAGGGATCGCCAGAGCCAATGTAAAAGCGCCGGCGCCGGTATTGAGTTGACCATTGACTCGCCAGCAGCCAATACATCATCGCATTGGGCCGATGATGATTCGGCTGGCCATCACGTCGGTTACCATCCTGCCAACGCAACATCGCCAGTGGGTTGCGTCGGGGGGACATTAGGCGATCTTACATTGCCGCTGCGCTGTTTAAATTCAGACAGCAGCGATGTAATATCAGCCCTGGTTGATGTAACATCGGCGCTCCATTACATCGGATGCTTAAACCAATGTAACATCGGTTCAAAACGTCCGATGTAATGGTGGATTGTGTCAACCAACACAACCCTTTTGACAGTGCTTATTTATGAGGATCTTGAGGCACGGAACAGAAAAAACAAGATATAAAATGTAGTGTTTGCTCAATTTGTGTATGAGAAGGACATTCAACTTTGGAATGGAAAAAAATCTTTGACTAATGCGGCAACCAAGGATCAGGGACTACCAGAGGAGGAAAAAATACTTGAAAGTGTTGCTGCTTTCTTGGAAAACAACAGTGACACTATGTAGCCCCCTCTTCCCTTTCCCTCCACTCTAGTTTGATTTTAAATCAATCTTTCTATGCAGCCCCTTCTTCCTTATGTGTTCTTTTTATTTCTATAAAATTTTTTTTGTCTTTCACCACTTTCCTTTCATATTGTCTCTTTTTCCCCTATTGTTTTTATTGGATCTTGTATATGTGCAGAGCTAGCTACACAGTTTTTGGAGCTAATTACACGGTTTAGCAAACAAACAGTAGACATTTATTAACAGGAGAGCCTGCCCAAGAGCCCTGCAGGACCTTTTGTGGGGGAGCAAGATTAGTCTGAGGACAGCAGAGGAATGCTTTTCAAGCAATTACTTCTGCGGTATGAAAACAAAATGAAGCAAGTGTTATCAAATTGTTTATGTGCCTGTTGTAGGAACAATTTCCTGTCAATGTGACAATGGGTCATTAGAACCTTTTCTTTGTTCTGAAAGAATTCAGGAACCTTGCTGTTTTGAGATCTTTGGTTGAGCAGCTGTGGAGTGGCATAGAATTGCTTTCTCATTGTTTTGACTGCCTTTTTGAAACCTTTTTCCATAGACCCAACCAGACACGTTGGGGCGGGTGTTCCTGAGGAATGTTCTGTGAACCTGGAGCTTGAAAATCTGAGAACGTCAAACTTAACGCAAGCCCCTTGCCAGCCAGGGGCAGGGGCGCCAGGCTTTGCACAAAGAGCAATCTCCCGTCAGGGAGGGACTTGCTTGGAAAACAACACCCATAGCGTGAGTTGTTTGGCGTAAATTGGCAGCTTTGGTGATACAATTCTTGACCC
Organism: Puccinia coronata f. sp. avenae; assembly: GCA_002873125.1. Taxonomy (NCBI): domain Eukaryota; kingdom Fungi; phylum Basidiomycota; class Pucciniomycetes; order Pucciniales; family Pucciniaceae; genus Puccinia; species Puccinia coronata. The sequence continues at coordinate 216,122 of PGCI01000082.1, read as the reverse complement.
ACTTATTAATCCCATTTCCCAAGGGTCTACGTTCATGCCCCTGGGACCTGTAGACGCGCCTTGATCTCCCCTTGAAATCCGTTAACTCCATTTTCCAGACCTATCTAGGTCAATGAGCTTATTGCTTGCCAAAACATGGCCTCCTGGATCCTATCCTTCTCTTTTGTCAGAAGAAATCTTCTGTATATTAATTGAAATTGGATATCAAATTATTACAGCTTGAATAATGTGTATTGTAATGACAGCTACCAAAGAAGAAGATAATTGGAAGGTATGGCCTTTCAATCAAGGTGTGTATACCCAAAGAGGTGAAAGACTCAATTTGTCCAGCCAAGACGGTGAGAAGGGAAATATTATAAAAAAAATTGTTGGCCATGTGCACCTAGGTCTCCTCCATCAGGGATCCTATACAGGGTTGCACACACTTGAGTGGTTTGTGAGTTATGAACAATAAATGCCAAAAATGGAATACAGGCATGGAGCGCCTCCTGACTCAGGCCAAAACATTGCTTTTGCAAGCAAGCCTCTCTGTGAGACAGAGACCCTGCGGGGCTGCCCCCTGAGGGCTCTCCTAGCTTAACAAAGCCTCTCAAACGGAGGGTCTGGGGGACCCGCCTGGAGGGCTCTGCGTTTGCCGCAAACTTTGCGGCAAGGGGCGCTTCGCGCCCGCCCAGGTTACCAGGCTCTCCAATTGGAGGGACTTGTGTTAAGTTAGGGGGCTCTCACTCAGAGGCTAATTTTTTAGAGCATCCACCCCGTCTCTGTAAACCCGCTCAATAAGCGGTTTTATGGAGCCATTTTGCATATTCACCACCCTGGTGCCCTCTTTAGGGCTTGATAACAAGCGATTTCATCAAATTCTTCATCAGTTTTGCTCAAGTTAGCAAAGCTTATTGAGCCTCAATAATCTGAACTTTGTCAAGCCTCAAGCATGCTACACAACACAACATAACTTTTCCAACAAAACCTCATCCTCCACCATGAGCTCATGAACCACAACCCATCCGCCATGTATGTACATGCACACTCCACAGCATTCCATAATCTCATCTGGTCATTAATAGCAATTCTCTTGCTATCCGGTCATCAAGAGAATTGCTGTTGATGACCAGTCATCAACAGCAATTTTCTCAATGACCGGTCATCAATAGAATTGCCATTGATGACCAGTCATCAACAGCAATTCTCTTGATGACCGGTCATCAACAGCAATTCTCTTGATGACCGGTCATCAACAGTGATTCTCTCAATGACTGGTCATCAACAGCAATTCTCTTGATGACCGGTCATCAAGAGAGTTGCTGCTCAGCTGGACATTCAGGAGATTTGTGAGCTCAATAACCAGAGTGTCAATACACATTAATCATCAAGAGAGCCTCTCTCAATGACTGGTGCATTGCAACACACCATCCATTGAGAGTGACTTTCTTGATGACCAATGTGCAATATTTGAGAGAGCCGCTGCTCAACAGCTCAACAGGACGTGTGTGCTGATACACACCAGTCATTGGCAGAAACTAGCTCACACTGCCAGAAAAGTTGGCTTGGATGGCTGCATCCGAGTTTTTATCGGATGCGGCCATCCGATTCAAACTCGGGCGCGCGCCACCAAGTGAATTGCTGACCCATTCAAACTCAGCGGCCCGGGCGTTTGGTCACCGAGTTTGAACTGGTCAGCGATTCACTCGGTGGCGCGCGCCCGAGTTTGAATCGGATGGCCGCATCCGATAAAAACTCGGATGCAGCCATCTGAGCCAGATTTTCTGGCAGTGTCAATGACCGGTGTGTTGATACACATCAACAATCATCAAGAGAGTCTATCTGAATGACTGGTGACATACACTGTATATCAGCACATTGGTCATTGAGAGCAGCTTCCTTGATGATTGGTGTGCATCAAAGAGTGGTCATTCAGAGAAACTCCATTGAAGTGTATTGACATACACTGGTGAGCAAAGGAGTGTAAGAAAATGTTTTTCTTCTTTCAACTCCATAAGACCATTAATGATGGGCATTGAGCTGAGGTGTTGAAGTTGAGTTGTTGAGTGAGTTGTCAAGGTCGTGATGGTGGCCGAGCTCTCAATAAGGAGGGGAGACTAGCTAACTAGAAGGTTAAACACCAATGGTGTGGTGTTCCAAATATGACACAAATTTTTAATTTTTAATTTATCTATTCCCCTTATCATTTTCTCTTATATTTCTTTTATTTTTTCTCTATCTCTTTTCCCTTTCTCATTTTTTCTCTTATATCCACTCAGAAATCCTCAGATATTATTGAAGAATCAGAATCTACGGCAAAATTCACTCTAGAACACAACTCACGGATTTATCACCACTCAACCGGATCCCAAAGTATCAACAAATCAACATACTCCGTCACCTAAACCTTAATCCCTACTACAGTCGTCAAAATACAAAACCCTCAAAATCCCATAAATTCTTCTAGAAACACATTCTTCAGGCAAAATGATCCTAGGGAACAACTCACGGAATCTCTGTTACATGCTTGGATCAATAGTTATGGCCATTATTAGTTCCTAGACCCGAGTTTATTCTAGTTTCCCACAATTACACAACACTTTCACAGGGTGGTCACACAAAAACCACAACCACAACTCAACCACTAGGCACTGGTAACCCTTTTTTCTAGGATATTCCACCCAAGTTAGGCCCATAGTAGCATGGAAAGTTCCATCAGGTTCAGAATCACAAGTCACACACATTTCACTTGTTCCATTGTTCCATTTGTTTCCATCAACCACATGTCAGCTGTGATTAGTCATCATTTGTTGTTCCACTGTGTTCCATGACCAATTGTTCCAACCACAAGTTGACCACCCCCCATTTGTCAGGATTTCGATATAAAAGAGGCTCTCCTCCAGGTGTTTTTCCCCCCCCCTTCCGGACCAGATTCTACCATCAGAATATATCATCACTTCACTCATCATCCACAGATATTGTTCACTATCCCCCATAGTATAATAACACTGGCCACTCCTCATTATAAGTTCCCCCCAATATTGAGGTTTTAAGGAATCATCATCAACAATAACAACATCATCATTTACCCATAACAACTCATCTTGACCCATCCTTGGTAGTAGCGTCAGCTCCCAAAAACTCATTTTGCACTACAAACCATCATCCTCATCATCCTTCATCCATCCTTGGTTGTAGCGTCAGCTCCCAAAACTCATTTAGCTCTACAACTCATTACCTTCATCATCATCCATCCTTGGTAGTAGCGTCAGCTCCCAGAACTCATTACCTTCATCATCATCCATCCTTGGTAATAGCGTCAGCTCCCAGAACTCATTACCTTCATCATCATCCATCCTTGGTAGTAGCGTCAGCTCCCAACCCTTGTCATCTTAACACATCTCCATCATACACATACACCCTTGACATCCACCATTGTCATCATCACCTATCATCACCTACCATCACCTCTTATCACCATCACCTACTTGCATTAACAATCATAACCCTTAACACTCATCCATTACCCGTATACACCTAGTAACAACATCATCACATACTTACCTCAGATACATACCTGTGTCACATAACAACATCATCAGTCATAGTCAATATCATCAGTCATAGTTAACATCATCTAGTATCATCAACAACATCCATCAGCAACCATATACATACCTTACATTCCGCAGTCATCTGAACCAGACGAGTCCTATCACTATAAATAACCTGCCAAGCGATCTTGGTGGTCTTGTTGTTCTGATAGTATAGAAGGGCAGAGCTTGCACCTCAATATTCCCCTTCTCCATTCAGCAAAAGGTAATAACTTACACTTTTGAGTCTTACAACGGGGGTGGTTGCTGGTGCATTCGGTAGTTGTGGAGGGGCGCGGGGCTCAATACTTACACCGCAGGTGCACCCCGGCGTTTTCAGATTTTCAAGCTTCAGTTAACAGAACGTTTGTTAGGTGCGCACACCCCAATGTGTCTGGTTGGGTCTATGTAAAACAGTTCTCAGAACGCCAGGGAAATATGTTCACAAAACGCTGCCAAACTGTCTGTCATTGGTTCTGAAACCAATGGCAGGACAGCACTGCACGGGCAGGCAGCCCCAGGTCCGGAAATAAAAACACCAAAAGTCAACTCCAATCGGACTCAAACACCAATCGGACTCCAGCACTGATCATTGGCCCATTGCAGCCAGGATGGCAAAGCAATCTACCATGTATGTCAACTTGGCATGAAAGAGATTCAGCTTTATCACACTTTGTGCATTGGCTGTCTATACAGTCTCGCCACTCAATGGGGTAGAAAACAGTGTAGCAAGCCTTCAGGCGGTCCCCTGCAGGTCCTTTGAGGTTTGAATGCTCCAACTGTGAGCAGATCAATGTATTGTGTAGCTTCCAGAACGGTGTAGGACTCCTGTGGGACAAATGATAATATTTGGTAAAGATCCGGCTGGGGGAAATAAACTGGTGAGTTAGGTTGAAAGGCTAAAACAGTCAGTTTAAGGGTGGTTTATTGGCCTGCCCCTTTATAAATACTATACCCTTTGTAAGGAATCTTAAAATCAATATAAAAAGAGAAATGGCTGATTTCAAGATTAAGTTTACTAAGTATAGTAATCTCAATCAGACTTAGACCTTATATGTTGTTGTATTTGAGTAGACCGCTTATAACTAATGATATGGATAATTGAACCGTGGGATTGATTATGTGAACGTGCAATAGTGTGCTGGACTATTGCAGGTGATTGTTGATGATTGTTGAGTTTGTTGATGATTGATTGATTTGTTTGTTGATTGATTGATTGGGTTGTTTGTTGATTGATTGGGGGTTTGAGAAATGTTTTTATTGTTGGGGTTGATAACTGATTGATTGACTTATTGACTGATAACACTGATGACTACACTTGATGACTACACTTGATGACTAACTTGATGACTGGTGAGACACACTATACTCTCTTAGTAAGTGGCTGAGGAAAAAGAAAACAACAGTGGTGGGGAAATGACCTCCTTATATAGGAAAAGATGAGGGAATTTAGCTCCAAGGGAAGGTCCTTTGAGGGATTTATGCTGCAGGCGAACTGGTCAGCTGCACAGCCTGCTCCTTGTTGCTATGGTTTCAGCACAGCATGACATCATTGCTGCACAGCATGACATCATTTCTGCACAGCATGACTTCATGTCTGCACAGCATGACATCATATCTGCACAGCATGACATCATTTCTGTGCCCACTCCCCCCCTGTACTGTGTACAATACAGCCCATTCTTCTTCCTTCTTCTATCCTTCCATCCAGGGGCTGAAACACCTTCCATCACCCCTTCTTTCTTCCAATCCTTCCAGCTTCCATCCTGTTCAGGGTCTAGGCCTCTCCTCCTCCTGGTCCTTCTTCCCCTTCTTCCCCCTGTGTCCGCTCCTTGTACTGCTACCATTGTCCGTATTTCCTGCTTGCTGTTGGCGTAACTCTTCCTTGCTGTTGATTCTGTGATGTTGGTGTATTGTGTATTCTTCCAAATTCCTCTGTAATCCTCCCTGGTATTCCTCCTCTTGTATCCTGTTCTAGTGTACATCCTGTAAGTGAACTTGTAATGTATGAAATGTACCTCTTTGGCATTGAAGCGGGAATGGAACACCACAACGGTTGGAGCAGTCAACTGTTCTGGGAACATATTATCTTGCTGTTCTCCCAACGATTTGAAAACAGAATGGTTTTCAAATCAATGTGAGGACGGCATGAGGAGCGTTTCCTAGGTATGTTGGGAAAACAGTGGGACTGATGTTCTCCAATCAATTGGAAACCAGAATGGGTTTCCAATTGATTGGAGGACAGAATAGCATTGTTAACCCAGGACGTTTGGAGAACACTGGCCTTTTTGAGCCGATGTGTTCCAGGAACGTTGGGTTAGGGCTCGGGGCGTTTTCATAACACTTGCGGCTACCAACCGTTCTGGAAACCCATCAAGGCAAATTGAACTGCACCCGTGGTGTAGCTACACGGTGGGTGCACCTCGGCGTTCTCAGATCGCCAAGCTGCAGGTTCACAGAACGTTTGTTGGGTGCGCCTGCCCCAATGTGTCTGGTTGGGTCTATGGAAAACAGTTCTCAGAACACCGGGAAAATACATTCAGAAAACGTAGCCACACCTTCTGCCATTGGTTTTAAGACTGACGACAGAACAGCGCTGCATGGGCAAGGCAGCCCAAGGCTGGGAACAATCGGGCACAAAAAACTTGTCCCAAGCTGGGTTAGAACACCAGACAATACACCTGTGACCACATTGGGATACCAATTCTACCGAGTCCACCATCACAATCGTGTAAGCAGACACAATCAAGTTGAATTTATACCCCCTTCTACATTGGCTCTCTACACAATTTCACAACTTGATGGGGTGCAAAACTGTGTAGAGAGCCTCCAGGCGGTCTCCTGCAGATCCTGTAAGATTCCAACACTCCAGCTGTGAGCAGATCAAAGTGTGTTGTAACTTGTGAAACGGTTGGAGGAGTCGACCGTTCTGGGAACGCATTATCTTGCCGTTTGCCAAACAATTTGAAGGCAGAATGGTCTTCAAATTGATTTGAGGACGGAATGCGGTGGGATTCATGTTCTCCAATCAATCGGAAACCAGAAAGGTTTTCCAATCGATTGGAGGACGGATAACCATTGTTGGCCCAGGACGTTTGGAGAACACCGGCCTTTTTGAGCCGATGTGTTCCAGGAGCGTTGGGTTAGGGCTCAGTGCGTTTTCATAACGGTCGTGGCTGCCCAACATTCTGGGAACCCACCGAGGCAAAGCGAAGTGCACCCGTGGTGTAATATTTAACCCACACGGGGGTGGAAGCTCTTAAGCTTGTGAGAACGTGGGGGTGCACCCGGGGTGTTGTATGTAGCCCCCGTCCTGGAGGGCCCGCAAACTTCCCACACGGAAGCCAAGCCCCAGGAATAATCAACGACGTCCCAACAAATCAAGAATCCAAGAATCAGAAAGCAACCCCCACTCCCATCCAGGCGATCTCTCCGAGTACTCGCAACCATCTATTTAAGTCTTTATCATGCGTCTCGCCAAGCTCAACCGCACGATGTCTCATCGGAGGGCCATGTTCAGAAACTTGGTATCAGCCCTGATCGAGCACGAGCAGATCAAGACTACATTCCCCAAGGCCAAAGCGATATCAAGATTGGCCGAACGAGTCATTACCTGGTCCAAATATGGCACCGAAAACGTATTTTATCAGCGAAAAGCTGAATCTTACCTCATGGTATGCATTTATTTACACCTTCACATCCCACTATCTGTCGCTAGAAACTATGACACTCATTCGTACAAACACACGTCGAACAGAATTGGGTTCAAGTGCGAAAGCATCTATTCCACAACTTGGCCAAGCGATATGAATCTCGATGCGGCGGATATACTAGAATTCATCGTGTTGGATATCGAGCAAACGACCATGCGCCATTGGCGATAATTGAACTCGTCGATAATGCTCGTGACTTGAAACGTGACAAAGTAATACGAACAGTATCACGGGAGCTGGCACAATTTGAACTTGCGCAAAGACCCACCCATTCCGACCCAACTTCTACTAGTATCAAAGCAAAAATTCCAGCAGCCGTTTGGCGAAACGTTCCTTGCAAATCCGAGGCACAGGCCAAACAAGCCATCGAAGAATTCCAGCTCCTGTTACCCGAGATGACGAAGAAGAACTTGAAAAAGGTGCTGAGTGAACAGTACGTTCAATCTTATCAGTACTGCCAACCGCCTCAGATTCCAACTAAGGAAGAAGCTATGGTCGAAGCCGCTCATGCCAAAAGATTACGCCGAGAATTACTTCGCAAAGCCGCCGAGAGTGTCAACGACCCATCATCGACCGCATCCATGACCGTCTCTCTGCCTAACCACAACTCAACCATCAAGGCCAAAGTCGGAAACTTGGCCCATGTCAAAGGCATTCCTCGTCCGTTGGGTGCATATACAGACTTCCTCTACCACATTAGGTTACATTTCCATCGCAATCTCGCCTTACTGGATCCGAATAAACTGGCCGGTCGCCTGAACAAAGGATCCACACCTCCCAAATCCACTCTTGAAGAACCAAACATCCTCAATCAAATACCATCTTTTGAAAACGCTTGACCTTGGAAAATTATACCATCCCGAGCGAGCGCCAGCTATTTCTATTTTCTCTATGGGCCCTATGAAGCTTTCAAAGTTTGTTTTCGTTGAGACTAATTGCAAGCATCATCAAACATGAAAAGTAGCCAACCTTCTATTATTATACTTATGTGTTATAAATCTCACACATTCTGGTGGGGTGATTTCCAGTGGAATAATTTTGGAGTACTGAAATGAGTCGCTCCTGGGACGGGGTATGTTGTTTCTAGGTGCATGTAAGTCTTCGTTGTCAATCTGGGAGATGACTCGCGACTATGAAGAAACAAACACTGTAATGGAGTGTCATTGACTGTTGCAAGCTAGGTAAGTGGTGTATATCCCTACTCTATCTGTCTCTGCCTGCATCCACCCTCAGAAACATTAGAAACATCTGGAGTTAATCCTCTACAATATTTAAAATGTTTAAGTGTTTGGAGAATTGTTGAGGTCTTCCATGCTAGTGGATGAATAGCACATGTGAACAGTGCCGCTATTAGTAATTAAAATGGTGATTGAATCACCCTATGTAGTCTCAGATGAAGTCTTAACATCTTGGCTAAATGAAATGAGAAGTCAGATTTTAAGGGTCCACATCATATCTACAGTCAAGAAATAAATTGTAATTTTTCAAAAGAATAAATGTTCACTAGACTCAGGTACACATCTGTCAGTGCATTGACATTTACTTCAGAGAAACAAGGTCATGTAGTGTGGAGCCGCAAATCTGAATTTACCTTTACATCACTAGCAGAAAACAAGTTGTCGTGTGATGACCAGTGAAATTTTTTTGGTTGATCTTTATTTTGATGACTGCATCCAACCTACTTTTTTCAATTCCCTACATGGTTGAATTCAGACATAGATCAGGCCACATCATTGTACTACCTGTCAGCCACCAAGTGCACATAACTTTGAGAACAACTAAATTTTTTTTTCTGGTTTAATTTACCTGATTTCTAGTTTTTCCTGATGTTACAGTTTTCTTGATTGCATGTAGGTCTACATCAGAGTGTATCTAATTTATCCAATCCACCCTTAGAAACCTGTCAATCAAGATTTTCCAACCTTTTTTACAATATTGTTCTCCATGATTTTTATACTGCTGGACTTTTCAAACCCAGTTCATTTCATTTCATGCCAGTGGCATTGTGTTTGGTTGCATTCAATACACCCTATGATTTCCAGTTTCTCTCATCTACAAATTGGCCAAAAATTATGACAGGTTTCTGAAACACAAGGCTCAATCTAGGCAAAAAATGAGGACTGGTATTATATTCATATTCTAATTTATTGTTGATGAAAATTATGTTACGTTCTGAAAAATGTTGAAGGGTGGATTGGTATCACGCAACATGAGAGAGTAATTTGATCAACATTCAGTCAAAAGCCACTGCTGCAGGATATTGGTAGCTGAAATAAAGGGAAAGATGTGCTGGTATTGCATGTATTGTCTTAACCGTGTCAAGTAAACACCACAATTGAGTTACCCATTATGGCGTTGATAAAGCTTGTGCCAGGCGGTTTTTGATTTGACATTGTCAAGTTAACATAACAATTGCTGTAGCAAATATTGCATTGATAAAGCTTTTGACAGGTTTTACTGTTTTTAACGGTTTGCCAGGGCTGTCTTGGGTGAGGATCCTTGGCCTATACCTGATTTCCCAAGCTACCAAAAATTTCTAGAGTGCCGCACCGGTATGTTTGCCTGATTTGAAAATCATGGGTAACATGGATTTTACTACTTGGTGTAACTCTGGATTGTCACAACGCTTTGGTGATTTGTTTATTGCACTCGCAACTTGTTCATACCATTGACACCTAGCATCTAACCCCTCCATCTTCATCAGCAAGGTAATATCATGGTGAAAATTTCAATGTAAAATAGAAAGAGTGGAAACATTCTTTCCAAAGTGCCAGATGGGAGCTGCTCAACATAACCATCAAGCTTAATTGTGGTTTTCTTTTTCCAACAGGTTAGCCAGATTTCTTTGTTCCAGGTAAAAAAAGTGATTTCATCAAAATTCATTGCCACTTTTTTGGGCTCCTACGGTATTCTGATTGATAGAAAGTCTCTGTAGGTTTCATGAAACCTGGCATTGTCGTCTATTGCCACTTTTCTGTTCCTCTTCACTTTATTCAAGAGAGAAGAGAAGTTTGTCTGTGGAAGTTTGATTGCAGGTTGTTTCATGGCCTGCTGCTCTCAGATATTTCTTGTTGAACCATAGGATTGGTAATCCAAAGCTTGCAGAAGTTTCTGAAGAACTGGAGGTTGGTATGTGAGTTTCTAAAAAGGCTGAAGGAGAATATGTTGGTACATTAAACCCCATTAATGAGTGAGTGGAATGATGGTTTGAGTTGAATGGTACATTGGAAACGGGGTTGGGGTCAATGTGATCTTGCAAAGGAGTGTTTTCATTTGCAATTTCCAATAATGTAGACCAGAATGAGAAGTCTGACAGTCCAGCTTCAAGCATTCTGTGGGCTTCAGTATTTATGGGATGATGGTGGGAGTAAAAGGGTAAATCCACCAAAGAAGATAGATCTGCATTCATGGAGTTCCAACCATCTTGATTGTAATCAAGTTTATTGAAGCCAAGGTTTGATTCTGGTATACCCCAGGTATTTCATGAAAGGATATGAGTTCCACAATACATTGTGAATAGAGATCATGTGGGCTCATGGCATACACTGCCTGACCCCACCTTTGTGCTAGGCCCTCGGGGGTGTCCCAAATGTTGAGCTGGAGGAATTTGCAAAAAATCCCTCAAACCCCCAAGTTTTGGGGGTCAAACAGGGGATAATAAGGGGGTAAAAACAGCAAAAACCCAAGTTTTTGGGTGGAGGAACAAAACATACAAGCATTCCTCTGCAGAAAAATATTATCAATTCAACAGAAATTGTGTCAAAACTTTTTCCTTCTTTGTTGTATACATATATCTTTTTATGCAAATGCTCTAAAATCCAGCTTTAAATTCATAGTATATAATTTAGACTAACTTTATATGCATAATGCACCCCCATATGGCCATGCTTTGTGCTCTTAGCCCATATGTCCCAAATCTGCTTGACCAAAACAACGGAATCTTTTTTTGAGCAATGCCACAGAACTGGGGTATATACTTTTGGAATCCCCTAGCTCTGTAGAGCTCAAAAGTGTGATTTTTTTTATCCTATATGAAATTTTTATCCACTGAAAGCTCTCAGCTTTATTTTATTTTTTTGCAGGCAGGACCTAACACAAAAGTGGGGTCAGGCACTGTATAATAAAGGATGCTGGGAGCTGAGGTGTGGTGAGTTCCAAATCCCATCACCAGAGATGACAAATGTTTTTCTTGTCCTTCTCCTTCTGGCTACCATCTGGAGGTGTGAAGCCAATTTTGGTTCAAGAAATTCATTATCTGATTGGCTGCTTCACACTCAGTGGGCTGATGAATACAACCAAACTCATGAGGATCAAGATTACCCCAATGATGCTAGTCATCTCAACAACCTCCACCATCCATCCAGTACCCACACATCAACATACACTTCCAACTCATATCATGGTCAGGTAGACCACAGAAGCCCATAGGGGCCACCAATTGGCTCACCCTTTTGAAAAATAAAAAATGCATTTTTGAGAATACAGACTTCTATACACAACAAAAAATTATGCAATCACCCCAGGGATATTTGAAATATTTTTGGGGGTGAATTTTATTTTTTTTTTCACAAAAAAAAAAATCTTTTCTTTCTTTTCTTTTCTTTTCTTTCTTTTCTTTCTTTCTTTCTTTTCTTTCTTTCTTTTCTTTCTTTTCTTTCTTTTCTTTCTTTTCTTTCTTTTCTTTCTTTTCTTTCTTTTCTTTCTTTTCTTTCTTTTGTTCTTTTCTTTCTTTTCTTTCTTTTCTTTTCTTTCTTTTCTTTCTTTTTTTTCTTTCTTTTCTTTCTTTTCTTTCTTTTCTTTCTTTTCTTTCTTTTCTTTCTTTTCTTTCTTTTCTTTCTTTTCTTTCTTTTCTTTCTTTTCTTTCTTTCTTTCTTTCTTTCTTTTCTTTCTTTTCTTTCTTTTCTTTCTTTTCTTTCTTTTCTTTCTTTTCTTTCTTTTCTTTCTTTTCTTTCTTTTCTTTCTTTTCTTTCTTTTCTTTCTTTTAATCTTTCTTTTCTTTCTTTTCTTTCTTTTAATCTTTCTTTTCTTTTAATCTTTCTTTTCTTTGTTTCTTTCTTTTCTTTCTTTTCTTTCTTTTCTTTCTTTTCTTTCTTTTCTTTCTTTTCTTTCTTTTCTTTCTTTTCTTTCTTTTCTTTTCTTTTCTTTAGTGCAGCTGGCAGGCCAGCCTGCATGCTGGTAACAGCAGTGGCCAGCCTGCATGGGGGCAGGCCAGCCTGCATGCTGGCTGGTAACAGCTCAGCTGGCAGGCCAGCCTGCATGCTGAGCTGGTAACAGCTCAGCTGGCAGGCCAGCCTGCATGCTGAGCTGGTAACAGCTCAGCTGGCAGGCCAGCCTGCATGCTGAGCTGGTAAACAGCTCAGCTGGCAGGCCAGCCTGCATGCTGAGCTGGTAACAGCTCAGCTGGCAGGCCAGCCTGCATGCTGAGCTGGTAACAGCTCAGCTGGCAGGCCAGCCTGCATGCTGAGCTGGTAACAGCTCAGCTGGCAGGCCAGCCTGCATGCTGAGCTGGTAACAGCTCAGCTGGCAGGCCAGCCTGCATGCTGAGCTGGTAACAGCTCAGCTGGCAGGCCAGCCTGCATGCTGAGCTGGTAACAGCTCAGCTGGCAGGCCAGCCTGCATGCTGAGCTGGTAACAGCTCAGCTGGCAGGCCAGCCTGCATGCTGAGCTGGTAACAGCTCAGCTGGCAGGCCAGCCTGCATGCTGAGCTGGTAACAGCTCAGCTGGCAGGCCAGCCTGCATGCTGAGCTGGTAACAGCTCAGCTGGCAGGCCAGCCTGCATGCTGAGCTGGTAAACAGCTCAGCTGGCAGGCCAGCCTGCATGCTGAGCTGGTAACAGCTCAGCTGGCAGGCCAGCCTGCATGCTGAGCTGGTAACAGCTCAGCTGGCAGGCCAGCCTGCATGCTGAGCTGGTAACAGCTCAGCTGGCAGCCAGCCTGCATGCTGAGCTGGTAACAGCTCAGCTGGCAGGCCAGCCTGCATGCTGAGCTGGTAACAGCTCAGCTGGCAGGCCAGTGTCAGCCTCTGTGATGCCAAGGGCTAGTACCCTTTAGCTACACAAGGTGATAAGAGTGCAAATGATGGGTAGATTGGGGTATTTTCACGTAGAAAAGTAGTAAAAGGAAGTCATAAAAGAATATAATTCTTTTACAGAGGGGCCTGCTGGCGCAGGGGTGTTTGTAGGTGCCCTCTAAATCAGAGATCTGCTAAGCAGGGTGGTATCCGATTAAGCAAACAATGGGTTTCTGCGTAACAGAAGGTGGTACCAAAGGGCTTTTCCAATTAAGGAACCATAATGGGGACAGAAGGATAAAAGAAGTACTCACTATTGCTTCTTTTAAGCCAAAAAGCCACGTAGGGGGGTGAAGTAGAGCTGCTGGGTAGATTGAAGTGTTTCTGCGCAGGAGCCGGACACTTTGAAGGGTTGGTTGAAGAAGGAACACCAAGAACAAAACAGGCAAACAGAGCAGAGTAACTGAAATAGGACAGGACACGGCGTAACTGATTGACTGTAATATATAATGATGATGATGAACCACATTTGGTGTGGAAAGAGGGCTCTATATATACTAATTTCACTCATAGTAGAGGACCTTTCCTGCCTGTGTGCTTGTAGTTGCTGATTCCAGCGCAATGTGGCCAATTTGGGAGATTGGCACTAACAAGGCTCATCCAATGGCACTGCTGGTCATTATTTCAGCGTCACAAGTGCTTTCCATGACCTTAATAACCTATTTAGTCATTGTAACCAAGGTACATAGCAACACTGACGTGTGATTGTATCTGAAATGGGCCACAGATGACGGAAATGGGCCACAAATGGGTATGGCCAATCTTTAAAGGCCCACGCTGGCTGTGTTAATCTTAGGTATTCAAGGTTTTTATTACTTAAACCTTGCAAATCCGTCATGTAGAATCTACCTGTACACTGGTTATGGTTGTACCTACATACCTGGTAACTAGGTAACTGCCTGTTTCCACGCATTTGGCCAATTTACAATTGGATTATATAATCCACGCGCGGGGTTGGAGGTTTAAACCTCAATTGGGCCTAACTCAAACTATACACAACACCTCAATTATAAGTCCATAATTGGTCTCTTCACATACAGTATGCATATATATCAAGTACACACATGTGTAATGTGCATCTGTGACACGTGGGTGTGGCCAATTCTTGCAAGTAATTGGTTCAAGGTGAAGGAGTAGGAATTTGGGGGTACTTCCAGTGAGGGACCCTACATTAGTTTACATGAGGATTCAGAATATGACATAATATTCCAAGTTATCCTCAAGGTTTAGGCCCCGTTTGTCAGCGTCATAAAAAACAGCGTAATATTGAGAATTTAATTTGATAAAAACTAAACTCTTCAACCAAATTCAACCAAATTTTCTTCTGGGAAGTAGAGCAACTCCTCTCAATAGAATGATGAAGAAAACCGACAGTTTTGGTGATCTTGAGCCTAAAAATTGCAATATTTTGATTAATAAGGGTTCTAAGCGTAATATTTGTAGTATGGTGATGAAGATTGCCTAAAACCTCATTTTTTTTGATGGAAATATTGAAAGGAGTAGCTCAACTTTACTGAATAAAAATTTTGCTTGGTAATGTTGAGTGGTTTACTTTTTATTGAATTAATTGCTCATAAATACGCTGATATTTATGACGCTGACAAACGGGGCCTTAGAAGTTATTTACACTTTCTGTAAAAAGTGGTTATTTATTTTAGTTCTAACTTATTTTTAAGGGTCCAGAACTTTGTTAAGGTTTTTGGGTAAAAATAAGGTTACTAGTTACTATTCTTACTCTTATGTGTTACTATAGTTACCTTATGATTATTCCTTATTATTATAGTTATTTCATGTCTATTTGGTATCAATTATTAGCATATGTACTATTTTCAGGGTTTGTACATCTGGTAATAATGTTGTTTTTATTTTTCATGTATTTTCATTAATTTCTATATTACTAGTGTTGCTTTGTCAGGTTGTCTCTGACTCAGTAGCAAGCTGACAGCCAGCCTGCATGCTGAGCTGGTAACAGCTCAGCTGGCAGGTCAGCCTGCATACTGAGCTGGTAACAGCTCAGCTGGCAGGTCAGCCTGCATGCTGAGCTGGTAACAGCTCAGCTGGCAGGTCAGCCTGCATGCTGAGCTGGAAACAGCTCAGCTGGCAGGCCAGCCTGCATGCTGAGCTGGAAACAGCTCAGCTGGCAGGCCAGCCTGCATGCTGATCTGGAAACAGCTCAGCTGGCAGGCCAGCCTGCATGCTGAGCTGGTAACAGCTCAGCTGGCAGATCAATCTGCATACTGAGCTGGTAACAAGGATTCATCCCTGCAGACAGATCACTATGTACCCCAAGAGCTCCCCTTTCCCTCCCTTCCCCAGTCCATGTATCAGCCTTTCGGTTTCCTTCAAGCCAGAAATCCTAACAGTATGAGCCTTGATTGAATGCAGATACACCTACGTAACCAAGTTGTTCCACCAGTACCTTAGGGAAAACTTATCAAAGTTCAACTTCCTGCTTGTTCACCATGTTTTTCATGGTACCACATCCACAGGGAGAGGGACTTGTGATTCAGCAGCCCAGCTTTGACTGAGAAAATCTGCAGGCTTTGGTGGTGACCGGTGAAAATGTAATCACCACCTACATCCCAGAGTTTTTAGCTTTTTTTTTTTTTTGGTTTTCAAAATTCAGAGATTGTATTCTGAGAAACAAAACTGTCTATCCATAATTCTGGAAATCTAAAATACACCTCCGCCATTCAGATTTGAATTATTTATTTTATAACCTCATAATCACATTTTCATAACCCATCACTCACAAAAAAAAGGCCAGTACAACATTGAACACAAGGGTATGAAGACCTGCTGTGTGGTACTCCCTGCAATCAATGGCCATTCTCTGTTCATTGAGGGAGTGAAAATTCCCTTCGGCAAGCAGCAAGAACCGCTCATTGAGAGGAGTGTGTTCCTCTCTTGATGACCGGTTCTGACTGGTCATTCAGGGGTGTGTACTCCTCTCAAATGAGAAGAAAGAACTGGTCATTGTGGGGAGGGTGCGCGTCTCAATGACCGGTTCTGGCTGGTCATGAGGGCAGTGTTTAATTCCCACATGCCACATACTCCCCTGAATGGTAGGTAAAAAACAAGCCATCAAGAGGAGTGGTTGATGACCGTTCCTCATTGAAAGCAGGACACCCCCCCTCAACAACCGGTTAGAACCGGTCATCAAGAGAGGCGCACACTCTCCTCAATGACCAATTCTGACTGGTCATTGAGGAAGGTTCACACTCCCCTCAATGATTTTCAGGAGCAGTCATTGAGGGGTGTACAGTGCCTTGCCAGAAAGATCTGGCACATTTGTTGAAGTCTAGTAGACTAAAGATGGAGAGAGTGTACCCGTGCGGCGGTACCCGCCACCCGCCAGCGGTACTCACCAGATGGGCAGGTACCTGCGGTGCGGGTATGAAATAAGGGAACAGGTGTTGAGATTTCTCATAATTTTGTGGTGGGTACCCAGGTACTCACACCCAATAACCATCTCTATTGTTGGTTTGCATGCAGACCAAAATTGCATAGATCTGCAGCACAATGCACCCCCGTGGCACCTCATTGTATTATTGATTTAGAGGAATTGGGTGTATTGCGCACCACACGGATCTCCTGTAAGGCATTCCAAGACCAGGATGAATCTCCGTCCACGCAAGAAGGCCCGACATCACACCTCACCGCCTCCAGTTCAGCAAGCGACCCTATTCAAATCCATGCACCGTTGTTGCAAGTAAATGAATCGCACAATGAGGAAACTCCATCCACAAGTGGTGGTCCAACTCCCCCACGGATATAGAAGAGCTTGGTAAACACCTCAAATCAATTGATCTATATTGCTTCATCTGACCTCTTCAATTTTTTGAACTTAGCGTGCTCAAAAATATCGCAAAAACCACAGTCAGTTCCAGTTATTCTTCCTACAGCAACCCAGAGCTATCCAATCAACTCAATAAGAACGGAAGGCAAATGATTGTGTATCCTTGTAAAATGTGAGGTTTTTTTTTTGCCTGTTTTAATAACTCTACTGATCATGACAGACCTGTAGGTGTGGAACCAAAATCAATTCTCCATGACCAACTCTTCATGCAGCAACCTCCTGAAACATGCAGCCAGTTGTCTCAAGAAAAATGCGGAAAAGGAACAAAATTGTACTCTTGCATTGCTAGGAGTCACAGGAACCGGTCAAATTGATCCTTGCAAGGTGAGTTTCATTCAGTGAGTGATTGCATTTGTTTTTGTCTCAGCATATTGATCTTCCATCAAAAAGGTCAACCAAATATGTGCAATTTGGTGCGCAGAAGCCGCACGTCCATTCATCATTGGAAGATGAGAGCCTCAAGAGACTATTACACCCAACAGTCCTCAAGAACTTACCGAATCAACATGCAGTCTCACAATCAATTCATATCCTCTACACCGCTGTTCCAGAAAGCTTTAAGCTTGAGTTGAAGGTAAGTCCAAATGTCATCCCCTCTCTTGATCTTAGTTGCTAACATCATTCTCATCTTGATCAACAGAACAAGAATGGGGCTTTTTATCTTGGTGTTGATGCATGGCAGTCGCCGAATGGCTTTGACATCCTTGGTATTGTCATCTCCTGGCTCAATGAGGGCAGAGGTTTGAATCAAAAGCTTGAATCAATGCCACTTGACTTCATCAAGATTTCTCGTAGCCACACAGGCAAGTACTTGGAAGAAATGGTGCAATTGGTTGTCAAGAAATTTGGAGTTCAAAACAAGGTACATATTGTTTGCCGGCATGACAAAACAATATATTTAATGCCAAAAAAACTAATTTTCACTTCAGAGCTGTGGCATAGTGTCTGATAATGCTTCCAACAACGCAGCAATGGTTGACAAATTAAAAGAAACTCAAATGGCCCCGTTTCAAGGGAGAGCCTCATTGGATCCGTTGCTTTGCGCACGTACTCAATTGACTCATTGTTAAAACAATATTGAAACCATTTGGAACTGAGCGGAAGACCAACCAAAATGACTACAATGATTTGGACAACAAAGATGAAGAGGATGCACATCAGATTGAGCTGCAAGTTTGTTTTAATTTATTCATTTGAATTCTCACTGTCTAATTGACAATGTTTTGGATTTGATTATTGAAGGTGCAACAAAGGCCACAGTGATTTCAAATTGGAAACAGAAGAGGGTTGCAATCCAGACAACGATGACAAGGACAAGGGTTTGTTGAAAGTTTCCAAAACCAAAGAGTTAGATTGTTGAAGACATTAACAATCTCAGTGAGAAGATGAGGACAATCAATACACCTCAAAAACTATGTCAACAGACCCTTGCAAAGGTAAGGAAGCAAAACTGATTTCAAGGTTCTCAATGAAATGAGATTACCACAGTTCCGTGAAATTGCACGTGAATTGAAAAAGTCACCCAACTCCAGAGAGCTATTTGGAGAGATCTGTGAAGAACATGCAATTGAAACACCACACAGAATCCCACAAGATGTACGAACTAGGTGAAAACTCCACCTTTCTCCAACTAACTAGTGTTTCTAGGTGTCAATCTGCTATGTAAGTCATTTTCTAGTTGCTTAGATAAAAAAAACTAATCCAACCCTTCTTGATTGGTATACAGTGTTGAGTGGAAACGTGATAAGAAATAAAGCCTCAATCAAAATTACCAAGTTAATGCTAGCAATATGGAATTAGCTGATCATTTGGCAGTTGTCCTCCAGCCATTCTATGAAATCACCCTGCAAATATTGACCAAGAGATCAGCACGTTTATCACATCTTGTGGTTTTCATGACCAGATAACCAAACATCTGTCCAATATCATCTCGGACAAGAAATACCCTCCTGTGTTGAGGAATGCCTGTTGCGCAGGTCTGCAGATCACCAATAAGTATTATACATGTCAGCTTGCTACTATGACAGAGCCAACCTGACAAAGGTAACATAAATAGAGACATTATTACTACAATATTAGACCCATTTATATGACTAATAATGTACAAAAAACTCAGTTTACTTATTTTATCTAATAAGCTTAGCAAAGTCCTGGCACCATAAAAATAAGTAATTAATTAAATAATAACTACTTTTTACAAAAATACTAAATAACTTCTAAACCTTGAGGATACTTAGAATATTATTTCATATTCTGAATCCTCATGCAAATTAATGTAGGGTCCCTCACTGGAAGTACCCCTAAATTCCTACTCCTTCACCTTGACACAATCACCCGTAAGAATTGGCCACAAGCATGTGTCGCACAGACATTACACACGTATGTACTTGTTATGTATGCATACTATATGTGAAATGACCAATTATGGACTTATAATTGAGGTGTTGTGTATAGTTTGGGAGTTAGGCCCAATTGGGGTTTAAACCTCCAACCCTGCGCGTGGATTATATAATCCAATTGGAAATTGGCCAAATGCGTGGAAATAGCTAATCCCCTAGTTACCACAATATGTACAAGTGTAACTAGGGTAAAAGTAGATTCTACGTGGTTTATTTACAAGGTTTTATTAATAAAAACCTTGAATACATAAGAGTAACATAGCCAGCGTGGTCTTTAATGATTGGCCTTAGCCATTTGTGGCCCATTTGCGTCATTTGTGGCCCATTTCAGATACAATTACACGTCAGTGTTGCTCTGTACCTTAGTTACAATAACTAAATAGGTTATTAAGGTCATAAAAAGCACTTGTGACGCTGAATTAATGACCAGCAGTGTCATTGGGATGAGCCCTGTTAGTGCCAATCTCCCAAATTGGCCACATTGCGCTGAAAACCAGTTACTACACGCACACAGGCAGAAAGGTCCTCCACTATGAGTGAAATTAGTATATATAGAGCCCTCTTTCCACGCCAAAAGTTGTTCCCCATCATCAATTATTATTACAGTCAATCAGTTACGCCGTGTCCTGTCCTTATTTCAGTTACTCTGCCCTGTTTTGCCTGTTTTATCCCTGGTGTTCTCTTTAAAATCAACCAACCTACGTGTCCAGCTCCTGCGCATAAACCTATCAATCTACCCAGCAGCTCTACTTCACCCCCCTACGTGCTTTTTGGCTTGAAAGAAGCAATAGTGAGTACTTCTTTCATCCTTCTGTCCCCATTCTGGTTCCTTAATTGGAAAAGCACTTTGGTACCACCTTCTGTTACGCAGAAACCCATTGGTGTGCTTAATCAGATACCACCCTGCTTAGCAGATCTCTGATTTAGAGGGCACCTACAAACACCCCTGTGCCAGCAGGCCCCTCTATAAAAAAGAATTATATTCTTTTATTTCTTTCCTACTACTTTTCTACGTGAAATTATCCTACTCTACCCTTATTTTGCACTCTTATCACCTTGTGTAGCTAAAAGGTACTAGCCCTTGGCATCACAGAGGCTGACAATACATTAACCAACTGCTCTCCTCTATACAGAATCGGTATGAGTAAGTTCATATTTTTATTTTTTTGTTGCTTACATTCCATTTGCCTTTCTTTCTGCAGTACTCCATCCTTTGTTTAAAGATGAGTACTTCAAAATTGCTGGTTGGAGTCAAAAGTGAATTGATGCGGCAATTGAGCACACACAAGAGATGTGGGTTGCTAATTACAAGCCCCAAATCAAAGAAAAATCTTCTGAAACAACTGTTGCAAAACCAAGAGTAAGTCGTTGTCTTGTCATGTATTAATATTTGTTTGGTTGGTTTAAACCATAACAATTCCCAATGTTTTTTCAGGCCCAAACCGGTTTCCTCTTGCAACTGGGCGCCGTTTCTGCAGCACGCCTAGGTAATTCATCATCAACCTACCCACTTGACATCTGGCTCTCTGAAGGCCTCGTTTTAGAGCAATCAGAGACCATCAATGCTCTCAGGTGGTGGCTGCAACAGAATCAAGAAGGAAATATTTATGGAGGTCTCTTAAGCATGGCTCTTGACGTCTTGAGTTGCCCAGGTTTGTCTTTTTTGATTTAAACATCTTCTATTACATTTTTTCTAACTTGCATCTGTTTCAGCTACCTCAGTGGACGTGGAGCAAGCATTCAGCTTTGGCCAAGACTATTTAACTAGCAAAAGGCACCATCTGAGTTTGGTTTCTGTGAGCAGGGGTATGATGTTGTTGTTTTATTCAAAAAACAACAAGATCAAAGCAGTTGAGCTTAACAGGTTTGAAGAAAGGCTCAAAACAGAGGTAAAAAATAAAACAAAAGAGAAAGGGAAAGGAAAAGAGAAAAAGACGTAGAGGTCCAAAGGGAAAGATTTCTTTTTTATAGAAGTGAATGTATGCTCCTGAATGAAATTAGCATGATTGTTGCCTGAAAAATACTGCTGGTGCCCGCAAATAACACCTGGGTACCAGCTAAGCGTGTCCCAAGGATGTGTACAAGTGTCAAGTTTTGGCCAAAAAGTGGGAGGTACCCATACCTGCAGTGTGAGCCTGGGTCTCTTATGTGACAGCAGGACACAAGATTGGGGAGCAACAAGGTTTATTTCAGAAGAAATAAAGAGACAAGGAAGAGGAGGAGGAATATAAAGAAAACTAATATATGTATCCTTTTAGGATAAGTATGTGGGCTCAACCTTTAGTAGGGAGTAGAGTAGAGCCAGGCCGTGCCACAGCCTCTTCAACCTGAGAAGCAGGAGAAGGTACAGTCTAAGACTGCCTTATTTTTTAGGCTTAAGGCCAAGGTTACTTATAAGGAAACCTGAGTGGATGAGTAGCTCCACTGGACTAGGATGATGATAAGAAGGATTCTTTATGATTGGTAGATGGGATGTGCCTCTAGAAGAAGAAGAAAGAAAGAGAAAGAGTGGTGAAGGATAAGATCAAAGCTCCATTGGAACTTTGAAGAAAGAGAGATTGGGAAGACTGCTTACTTGTCAGACAGGTGGCACCAAATGACCACTGCACGACGACAAGCGGAAATGATGGGACCTGGGGTTCTGATGAGTGAGGAGTGTTGTCCAATGGTTCTGTTTCTTCTAAGTTCTGGTTGGTGAGTGATGATGAAAATTTTCATCTGCCCAACTCTGAAGATGATGAACCATGTTTATCAAAATGAATATGCAATATAGAGTTGAACTTAAAAAATGAGTAGATGTTATGTGAACTTCTACGTTAATTACTTCACACTTATATTATTCCACACTTATACACAACAAGGTATGGATATTATGATATGAAAATACTTGTATTGAAGAGAGGAATAAGAAGAGAACATTGGTGAAGCCTTTTGGGCAACATTGTTGTCTCTAAGGCTGACATGCAGCGGGTACCCAAGTCTGTTTGCTCATCTTTATATTAGACCAACCAACATGCTTCAAGTCACGAGTCTTGGTTCAGGGGTGCAAAATGGGTTCAAAAGAATGAATCTGAAAAAATAAATGAAATTGAAAACTATTTGCAATTTATAAAATTGATTTCATTTATGGCAGATCTTCAAAAACCTTAATAGGGGGTATCAAATATGACCAAATCCACACTTGTGTAATTGCCTGGTCTTGACAAATCCACCATTTCCAAAAAAAATGATAAAATTTTCAAAAAAATTAATTCATTGCATCAGCACCTATCAAGTATCAACCTAAACCCACATTAATTTTGGGCAAAAAGTCATGTGTTATTTTTTCTGCAGCTGAAAAACACTGCGGTGGGTAAGCTTGCACCATGATTCAACCCCTCCAATTTCATTCCCCAGCAACAGCCATTTTATTGCCACTCATCCGTTGGCTACTTACTCTTTTGACTCCTCCCAGAATAGTACTTCACAAATCAACCTCTACAAATCCCACCATTTCATCAACTCCACAATCAATCTTTCTCTAGTTCACCCACTCCTCAACCAATTGTTCTCAAGTTCAGTAAGCTCAATGCTTGCCATCCAGTTTGTTATGCTTATCATATTAATCATCTTCTTGTAGGAACTTAGCTGATACTTTTCCTGTTGACCTTCTCCCAGAATCATGCCTCCCAAAAAAACAATCAAGAAGAGAGCAGCCCCCAAGAAGCCAACAAGGGGAAGAAAACCCACAAAGAAAGCTGACGAGGTTTCTACCAATAACAATGAAGCTGAAAAAACCACTGGCCATCTGAAGAAATTGAAAACTATTTGCAATTTATAAAATTGATTTCATTCATGGCAGATTTTCAAAAACCTTTAATATCCAAGTTTATTAATTTCACAGATTTACAGAAACTGACTGTGTGGTTTTTGGCTGTATTTGATTGAAATTGCAGCCAAAAGTGTTAAAAAGGTTTAAAAGTTTTAAAAATTAGTCCCCAAACACTTGCGTGCCACGGACTGACCTCCCAGCCTGTGAAGCACAGGCAAAAAGAGGCCGGTTGACCCCCCTGAGAAGCTCATTAAGGAGTTGGATTAGCAAAACCAGCCCAATCGCACTGAAGCGAAGTGGGACTGGAGTTTACTGGACGGATGACTCGACGGGGGACAAACCACCTGGGTGAGCCCCCCACTCTTTATGCTGCCTATCCCGCTGATGTTCTCCTCCCTGATGACACGTGTTCCCATGGCTTTGCTCTGTGTACAGCCAGTCCTTTTTTTATGACCGTGGCTTTTGGTTTCAACCAGACAAACACACCCCCTCTGCACCCTCAACTTCTCCGTGGCTTCTGCTCCTTGACTGGTTGCCACAGCGCCTGAATGGTTTTGCTTGTTCAATGAGAATGCTTTGGTGTTCTCAATCTTGTATCCAGGTAATTTGCAAAGGCCATCGTCACCACCAAACCAGTTTTCCATCTCCCACATTGACCTCACCCCTCCAAAAGGGAATCTGGCAGCCTTGTATCTGCCTGCTCGCCGAGGACTTTCGGCCACCAGTTACGCGCCTGCTTGCCGAGAACTCTCGGCCAGCAGGTACCCGCCTGCTTGCCGAGAAATCTTGGCCAGCAGCTACACACCTGCTGGCCGAGAGCGCTCGGTAAGCAGGTACACACCTGCTGGCCGAGAGCGCTCGGTAAGCAGGTACACACCTGCTTCCCGAGTGCTCTCGGCCAGCAGATACACACCTGCTTGCCGAGTGCTCTTGGCCAGCAGGTACACACCTGCTTGCCGAGTGCTCTCGGCCAGCAGGTGTTCCCCTGTTTGCCAAGTGCTCTTGGCCAGCAGGTGTTCCCCTGCTTGCCAAGTGCTCTCGGCCAGCAGGTGTTCTCCTGCTTGCCGAGTGCTCTCGGCCAGCAGGTGTTCCCCTGCTTGCCGAGTGCTCTCGGCCAGCAGGTACACACCTGCTTGCCGGGTGCTCTCGGCCAGCAGGTACACACCTGCTTGCCAAGTGCTCTCGGCCAGCAGTTACACACCTGCTTGCCAAGTGCTCTCGGCCAGCAGGTACACCCCTGCTTGCCGAGTGCTCTCGGCCAGCAGGTACACCCCTGCTTGCCGAGTGCTCTCGGCCAGCAGGTACACACCTGCTTGCCGAGTCACACCTGCTTGCCGAGTGCTCTCGGCCAGCAGGTACACACCTTCTTGCCAAGTGCTCTCGGCCAGCAGGTACACACCTGCTTGCCAAGTGCTCTCGGCCAGCAGGTACACACCTGCTTGCCAAGTGCTCTCGGCCAGCAGGTACACACCTGCTTGCCAAGTGCTCTCGGCCAGCAGGTACACACCTGCTTGCCAAGTGCTCTCGGCCAGCAGGTACACACCTGCTTGCCAAGTGCTCTCGGCCAGCAGGTACACACCTGCTTGCCAAGTGCTCTCGGCCAGCAGGTACACACCTGCTTGCCGAGTGCTCTCGGCCAGCAGGTACACACCGGCTTGCCGAGTGCTCTCGGCCAGCAGGTACACACCTGCTTGCCGAGTGCTCTTGGCCAGCAGGTGTTCCCCTGCTTGCCGAGAGCAACCTGCTGGCCGAGAGCACTCGGCCAGCAGGTACACACCTGCTGGCCGAGAGCACTTGGCAAGCAGGTACACACCTGCTGGCCGAGAGCGCTCGGCAAGCAGGTACACACCTGCTTGTCGAGTGCTCTCGGCCAGCAGGTGTTCCCCTGCTTGCCGAGAGCAACCTGCTGGCCGAGAGCACTTGGCAAGCAGGTACACACCTGCTGGCCAAGGGCACTTGGCAAGCAGGTACACACCTGCTGGCCGAGGGCACTTGGCAGGCAGGTACACACCTGCTGGCCAAGAGCCCTCGGCAAGCAGTTACACAACTACTTGCCAATAGCTTCCACCCGGAAAGCAGGTACGTTCACATGTTGCCCGCCATTAGAAATGGTGTGGGACTGCCGCAGGCCCAAAAAAGCAGTGTGATGCAGATTGCACACCGATTTTTTGGGGTGTGTGCATGCCTTCCATCATTAAACAACTGATTTGCATCCCAGGTGCACAATTGTTATAGCATGTGGCTCAATGACAATGATCATGAATTGTTGGCTTGATGGATCTACCAGGTAAAGCTACAAAGAAAAAAGTAGGAACAAATGTGGATGTAGGTCATGTTGGTAATGAAGTAAAGTAGAGTCTAGAGTTGTAAAAAAGTGGATTGCTATTACATAAAGGATGGTCAATTGAACATGCAATTAAATTGGAACCAATTTGAAAGCTGACCAGAAGGGTTTGAAGTGAGCATTCATGAATGATCAATAGAGTCAATAAATATATTGAATGGTAGATAAAATATGGTGAAGAATGAACTGGGGAAAGAAGTGTGAGGGAAGAGGGTAAATGCTCATACTTAAATTCAAGCCTGATGACTTGTGGAGAAATTGGACAAAAGTGAAGTGGGGTGGAGGTAATGCGTGAATTACAAAAAAGGAGTTTATTGTGTGTCAATCAAGCCAGGGCATCAGTGGAAGGCCAAGCTGGCCCCAGAAGCGGCTTAGCCGCCTTGAACTCTAGTTGTTTGAAAAAATCTGAAAAATTAGAGGCCACAGCTGGACATCTGAAAAGAATGAAAAGAAATGAAAAATAAATATGAAAAATTTACTGATAGGTTTTTTAGATACTGTGGAGTGAGGCATCTGGGATTCCCAAAAGGGGTTAAGGCACTGAATTTCCAATTTTGTCCCTGTTTTGCTGACCACTGTAATCCAATAGGGGGTATCAAATATAGGCAAATCCACACTTATGAAATTGACTGGTTTTCAAAAATTCACCATTTTTAAAACCTGTTGGTTGCTCATCAAGCACCATTTTGGATGCAGTAATGAAGAAAAAGATTTTTATATAATTGACTGGTTTCTACCTGTGGATTTGATATATTTGATACCCCCTAATACTTCATCTGGGAAAATAAATTTCAATTATTATCATTTCCCTCACATCTCAGGCTATACTCTTCAATTTTACATATTTTTTCAATATTAAAGATTTTTGAAAATCTGCCATAAATGAAATCAATTTGATAAATTGCAAATAGTTTTCAATTTCATTTATTTTTTCAGATTCATTCTTTTGAACCCATTTTGCACCCCTGAGCCAAGACTTGTGACTTGAAGCATGTTGTTTGGTCTACTAGATTTTAAAAAAATGTGTCAGATCTTTCTGGCAAGGTACTGTACACCCCCATTGATGGCTGGTTCTTACTGGTCATTGAGATGAGTCACACAAGCCTCTTGATGACCAGTTCTCAGGTCATCAATATCAGTAACACACACCTATCAATGACCGGAAAAAATTGGTCATTGAGAGGTGTGCACCCACCTCAATGGCTCATTCTTGCTGGTTGCCGGACAGAGTTTTGCAGCTATACATTGTGTCTTGATGATCAGACCTTTGGGCCCTGGGTCTTGTGTTGGGTGGCTTTTTGAGGTATTGTTCTGTGATATAGAAATGGGTTTATGGGTTTATATTTTGTGTTTTGGGTAACATGCAGTTTCCTATTTCAGAATATTGAGATACAGAAATCTGTATTTTAAATTGAATACAGAAATCTGTATTTTTAAAATGCGTTTTTTGTTTTGCAAAAGGGTGAGCCAATTGGTGTCCCCTATGGGCTTTTGTAGGTAGACTCCTCTAACACCAGATTCCATACAGTGAATGACCCCAGATGCATAGGCTCACCCCTCTTTGTTGAGCTATATTGTCCAAACGACGCAATCCAATTCTGCAGCAACACAATTGTCACTACATTGCATTAACAACCCTAACCACAAACCCCAAACAGCACTTAAGAACCGCAAGCGCTTGCACACCAGTCTGTTCTTCACACGCAAATATTATCAAGTGAAGAAGAGACTGGTGAGTAATCTTGAATTCAAATCAGGACAATCAACAAAAACACTCACATGATCACTACAATATAAACTTCCTTTCTCAACCAGATCAATTGTCTTGATTGTGTCCTTCATTCCCATCCCCATCCGCCACATCCGTTACTGCAATTCTGCAGGTATGAACCAAACCCACGTTTCCTTTTTCTTTTATCAATCTCAATCTCATTCTTCTATTCCACTATCCGTTATCAATTGCTCATCCACATCCAATGTTCTCCCTATTTCTTTTCTCCCATATTTTCTTTATTGTCTCAGGTGTGTGTGTGTGCTAGGATCATTCCCAGTTGTGGAGGTTACAACAATCAACTAAAACTATATCCATCAGGTTAGAGATAGTTTCCATCCTTGATGTTTTTCTTTTCTTCATTCTCTCATATTCTTATTTTAATAATACACGCAAATATTATCAATTGAAGAAGAGACTGATCAATCATCTCACGCGTGTCCTTCATTCCCATCCCTATCCGCCACATCTGTTACTGCAATTCTGAAGGTGTGTGTGTGTGCTAGGATCATTCCCAGTTGTTGAGGTGACAAAAATCAACTAAAACTATATTCATCAGGTGTGTGTGTGTGCTAGGATTATTCCCAGTTGTTGAGGTTACAACAATCAACTAAGACTATATCCATCAGGTGCACTCTTGAAGGTTTCTCCAAATCTTACATTCTTGGGTCTATGTACACGCCTAATCGGACCGCAATCCAAGGTATGCTTGCCGTTCCACTGCGGCACTTGTTTGAGCAGGTTTGATTTGAGCCATACATATTGTATTGGAGAAGCGCTGGGAATCATGCGGTGTGCAAATGGTGACTGGATGTTGGATTGTTGGTTTCCAATGTGAGGACATATCTGCCTGATGCTTCTGATTGGTCAGTTTGAAAGTTTGACAGCTTTTATGGATGTTGTGTACTAGTGCGACTCCAGCGGTTCAAGTCAGGGGTGTTATGCGTGAATCCTAGGATATACTGAGAATGAGTGGAAAGAAACTCCTCCAAAGGGAAAAAACTATATTTCTGGATATGAAGCGGTATTTATAGTGAAAGCTAAATACATAGTTGGGTTGGTGAGAGAACAAAACAAGAAACATATGTCGAAAAGATGCGTGAGAAGAAAGAATGAAATGGAAAAAGATGGAAAAAATATCCTGAGAAAGCAAAATAAGAAGACTGTGAAAAGCTGTCATGACACTCCCCCCCTCAACAACCCCAAACAGAAAAGAGAAAATAAGGATGAAATGAAAAAAACAAGAGGAAGAAATGAGCCCAGTCAAAAAGGAAAAAAGGGAAGGGAAAATAAGGAAAAAATGGAGAACAGTGGAAGAAACATTGGAGACAAGAGGAAAGGAAAGGTAAAAAACAATGATTAAAGTGGAAGAGAAGAATGCGGAGAGAGACAAGAGAAACAAGGAAGGGAAGAGAAACAGCAACCAAAAAGAAGGGACCGCCTGAGAGGATGGAGCCTGCTGGATTGATCAGGAAAATAAAAACAAGGTGGTTAACGTCTGTTGAACCAATCAACCCGGGGTCAAAATCCGCCGCGGAGGATGACAAACAATCGTGGGGGGTGTATGTTCATTGCAGCCAGCGCAATATACATTCCCCCCTATACTTGCCAACATTTGAGATGCGCTCTTCAAGCCCATCTCTTCCAAAAATTCAGACACTTTCCGCCAGCCCAAAGATTTGGTGAAAATATCCGCCATCTGTCGATTGATGAAAATCCACTCCAGACAAACTGCCTTCTTGAAAAGGAGTTCATTGATGACATGAAACTCGCGATCAACGTGTCGGTGTTCCTTGCGGGTGGCACAATCACTGCTGATGTGAATGGCTGCTTTGTTGTCAGAAAGCATGAGAGGTGGCTGAGCGGGAAAGAATTTGCCAACTAGCAAAGAGACAAAGCAAACCTACTTTGAGGCAAAAGACAGGGCCATGTATTTGGCCTGGCAGGTCAAACAAGCAGGACAAGTTTGGAGTTTGGACGACCAAGAGACGGGTGCACCCCACGCGTAAGTCAGATAATTGTGTACCGAGCGAGCTCCTTCTCCGCCCCAGTTGGCGTCAACCTAGGTCTTGACGGAGTCCTGTTGCTTCAAGTCTGAGACCACAGGAAGGGACAAATGTGCTGTGTATCAAACATAGGAGATGAGGTGTTCAAGAGCCGACCAGTGAGATGAATCGGAAGCCATAGAGAAGCGCGCAAGGAAGTTGACCAAGAAAGTAATGTCCGGTCGTGAGCCTTCAGAGAGGTACAAAAGACATCCAATGCAAGACAGATACTCCTTGTCCATCTCCTTGGAAGGGTTTGACACACGATTGGACGAGGCCATGGGAGTGCGGGTCTTGATGTTGGAAGGATCCATGGTGATGATTTTTTGAACTAGCATTGGTTGGTCAATGGTGAATCCGCCATTGACTTCCCAAACTTGGAGCCCCACAATTCTGGATAACGACTTGTCCCATTTCAGGTCCAGAACCTCATTAATCCGTGCCTTCAACTTTTCCAAAAGGGAAGGGCAACTGGCTGTGAAACGGCCGTCATCAAAGTGGACCCACAGAAAAGCCCAATCGTCGCCGTCGCAATAGGTGTACGTTGATTGATCCTCCAGATTGGGGACAAACCCAATGGTGGCCAGCTTGGACTTGAGATGTAGCCACGAACAGCGGCTTGCCTGACAAGTCCTGTACAAAGCCTTGCGGAGCTTCAAAACAGAGCCTGCCGGCACGGAGACGCCTGGGGGGGAGTCGGATGTAAATCTTGTGGTCAATGTCACTATGAAGAAAAGCAGACTTGACATCAAATGACGCCACAGGCCAATGGAAATGTGATGCCATGGCAAGCAGAAAAAGCAGAGAGGAAAAGTTTGGAGTGGGGGAAAAAGTCTTGGTGACATTTACGCCATGGACCTGCTTGAACCCTTGCGCCACAATCCTGGCCTTGTACTTCACGACCCCGCCCTCCTGGTTCCACTTGAGGGCAAACACCCAACGACACGTGAGGATTTCCTGATCTGGCGTGTGAGGCACTTCATCCCACACGTGGAGTTGAAGCATCATTGAAATTTCCGCTTTGCAGGCTGACAGCCAGTTGGATGAATTGGGGGAAGCCAGAGCCTGGTGATAAGTGCTCGGAGCATTGGACATGAAAGAGGAGATGGAAGAAATGGAGTCAAGGCAGGCGTCCTGGATTTCAAAATCCTGAATGTGTGAAAAATCGCCTAACTTGCACGACCAAAGAGAACTGACAATAGAAGTCAGTGCCGCAGAATCTGGATAACTACATGGCAGCTCATCCTCATGAAAGATGGCTGAAGTGCCCTGCTCAAGAGAGTTCTTCTCTGGGTCCCACAAAACCCAGCCATGACATGCCTCCAAGACTCCCACATGGACCATGGGCGTTGACCAAGGGACAAACTGCTTGGGATACTTGATTTTATGAAGGTACGCCCGCCAGCCAAAGATGTGAACCATGTCAAGGGACGGTTTGGCCTTCATACAGAGTTTTTAAGGTGAAACGGTGCGGCCATCATGAGCCACTCTGTTGAAAATAAAAACAGCTTGTTTCAGCGCACAGAACCATAACTGAGACAGAAGCTTGGCATGAATCATGAAAGTCCTAGCCATGTCCAATAACATCTGGTTGGTGCGTTCCTGTCAGCCTGCTACTATACAGAGACAAGCTTGACAATAGTAACAAAAGAATATAACAAAATACTTATAACTTATTAACAAATAATGATAAGGTAAATCTGAGTTCATAAATTAATTCTACGTAAAAATTAACCTAGGGTCACTCACCAAAGTGACCCCTAAATAATAACTCCTTATATCACTTATCCAATATAACAAAATAACTTAACAAATAGTAAATTAATCAAGACCTGTTACATCTCTTCCTCAATACCTTTCACACCTGTAACAGGCCCCAATGACAAAAATACCCATGACCTCATGAAGATCTACTAGCTTCAAAGAAGTGCTGTATAAAACAGATCTTGAATTAAGATCCCCAGCTCCCGCGGATCTTCTGCTGATCTAGTCCAGGGAAGATCTACTAGATGATCAACCCTGTTGATCAAATGATCACCAGAGCTGCTCCCTGTACTTACCTAGCTCTCTGATTTCGTCTCCAGAGGTTTCTCTTGAATATTTAAAGACCCTTGAATCCCCCAATATTGGATTCCCCAGCTTTTATCACCCTTGGAAAATTATCACTACGCATTGTCCCTCAGCTTTATCCTGAAGACCAATCTTGTGAACCATTCCAGAATCTTATTAGCCATTTTTCTCCGTCAGCTTCTTCACCAGAATCATCAATTACCTCCCTTCTGGTCCTGCTGCTTAACCCTTGGAAGAAATTCTGCCAAGAATTGCTTGTAAGTGCAATTTTGGCTATTTCTCTTCCTTACTAGTCATTTCCCTGGGCATATTCCTGTGAAACAGGCCCCAGAAGATCAGGTTACCCTTCAAAACCAACCTGTTAACACAGGTCCTGATAGAGGGCACCGTAAAAACCCCTGCACCCTCTTACAGGCCCCTCTGGGACACATTTTGTCCTATTTTTATTATTATTATTATTATTTCTACATCCCAAAAAGGACTCCAAAATATATAAAACAATCAAAAATATTACTTCCATACTTTTCCAAACCTTATCTATTATTTTTGCAGCTTGTGTAGCTAGAAGGTTCTCTCCTTGGCATCATGTAGCCTGTCAGTTCCACATTGCCGTTTTGGTGATGCTTGTAGGGGATTGACATTTCATGTTGGATTAGCTTAATGTTGCAAAGAAATTTGTTGAAAAAATTTGACTTGAGTTCGCCGGCAATGTCAGATCAAATGCAGAAAACAAGTTGATTGGTGTGTTTGGCAAAGTTGTTAATCCAGTTGATGACCTCATGTGGTGCATCAGCCTTTGACTTCAGTCCAATCACTGACGTCATCCGGGACCAGATTTTGTGAATAACTAAACCATACAAGCTGCCATCAATGGCTGCCAGAAAAGGTCCCACCAAGTCAATAGCAACAATGTCACCGGGATTTTTCACAAGTTCTTGGGGAGGGGAAACAACCGGAGCATGCCTACTTTTGGAAAGAGAGCAGGATCAGGCACACCTTCTGGAAAAAGAGGGAATGAATTTTTTGGGCAAACCAAGTGTGCAGTGTGCACCAATGGACCTGTTGACAGTGCAAATTGCGAGGTGACCAAGCCAAGAATTCCAAACTTTGGCCATAATAGCAGAGAGAGAAGAAGCACTAGACAAAACGGAGTGGGAAGGAGATGGGGAAACAGAAATGAACCACCAATAATTGGAACAATATGAAGAAAAAATGACATGATCTTGGGCAAGAGAGAAACCATTGGAAAATGAGACCGAGCCATCCCATCTAGCAAAGAAACCAACAGATAGTACCGTTCCGCGCACGCCAGGGCAATACAAAACACGCAAAAGACACAAGGGACCAGATGCCGTAGGGAGGACAATGTCGCCAATGCCAACTACGGAAATGCAGTCTTTGGACGCGACATGTAGTTTGATATTAGTGGGTGCCAGGGAAACAAAGAAGTGTTTCAGGGACGTTACATGGTTGGTAGCCCTGGAATCAATCAGGACGTCAGACGGTTTGTCCAGAGGGGCCAAGATGGATGCCACAGAGGCTGGCTGAGGACCAGGGGTGACAAGTCAATTGGAAAGAGTTGCTGATTTCTGGGGTTGCCACCCAGAATTCTTGAGTTGAGGATCTTCCAGAGCCGGAAGGCCTTTCTTCAGACAAGGGCAATTGGGGGCCCAGTGGCCCCACTCCCAACAAACTTGGCACAGGAATTCAGGCGTGAGATGTTTAGCGCCCCACGAGTCGGCTGGTTGACTGGTGGGAGACAAAGAAGAGCCAGTGCCACGGCCGGAAGGCTGTTGGCCCTGACCAGAACGGCCACCTCCATTGTAAGACTCAAAAGTGTTGTTCAACCTTTTGCTGAATGGAGAAGGGTAAAATGGAGATGCAAAACTCTGCCCTTC
Organism: Puccinia coronata f. sp. avenae; assembly: GCA_002873125.1. Classification (NCBI taxonomy): domain Eukaryota; kingdom Fungi; phylum Basidiomycota; class Pucciniomycetes; order Pucciniales; family Pucciniaceae; genus Puccinia; species Puccinia coronata. Next base: position 182,571 of record PGCI01000082.1, on the reverse strand, counting down.
TGTACTATCAGAAAAACAAGACCACCAAGATTGCTTGGCAGATTATTTATAGTGATAGGACTTGGTCTGTTCAAGACGCCTGCGGATGGTATGTAGGTATGATGGTGATGACTGTCAAAGGTGTATGTATATGATGAAGGTGTGTTAAGCTAATGAGTTCTGGGAGCTAACGCTACTACCAAGGATGGATGCTGATGATTATGATAGATTTGTAGTGCTAAATGAGTTTGGGAGCTGACGCTACAACCAGGGATTGAACAGGCTACCTCGTGACAAGGGCTTATGTAATAAAAAGGGTTTGTACTAATAAAGGTTGGATAACCTAGTTGCATAAGGGTCTGCTTAGTAATGGTACTTGGGCAGTCTTAGTCCAAGGAGGGTCTCAGGCTACTAAAAGGTGTTGATGATAACTATAAACGTTTGGTTGCTAATGTATGTATGTAGTAATAATGGTACAGTAAAACCTCAGTAGAGGAGTGACCAGTAGTAGACTGTAGGGGCAGTGTACTAATATCAGGTGTATATATATGAGGGTGTTGAGTGTATAAGGTACTGATATATTTGAGGGGACAAAATCTGGTGAGGAAGGGGGGGGAAAACACCTGGAGGAGAGCCTCTTAAATAGACAAAAGTGAGACATTTTAGCTCCAAGGTGAGTAAAACTGGGCCCTGCCTTTGGGTCTTGTGACTGGAAAGAAACTGGTAAATACAAGAATCCCCTAGAATACAAGCTATAAATGAATGCATAAGAAGTTTGTTCACCAGGGGAGATTTCATGGCACCCGTTGACGGGTGCCATTGCATAACTCATTACCCTCTCTTGGTTTGAACCGTGTTTGGGGGTATGCACATTCAAACTGCATGTTCAACTGAAATTCAGTTTGAAGTCACCAAAAATCTCACAACAAGTGTTGCTTGATGTGTATGTGATTTTATGTCCAACTCAAGTGGAAAACTTGAAGCATGCAAACCTGAACTGATACCAAAACAACCACAGTTCTGATTTCATCATTCTTTTGAAAATTTACTTTCTTCTTGATTGTTTTATTTCAAAGAATTATCTTTTTTTTTACTTTTTTGAGGCAAAAAAAACTTAAATATAATGTGCTTTTTTGAATAGAATGAATTCGCAATCTTCTGTTTTTGAGGTGCCGCAATTCATTGTAGTTGGTCCCGCATTTTGAAGGAATTTTAAAATCTGAAGAATTGGGTCTTTACCTACCCCCATTTGTACACTTTTTGGCTCAGACCAAACTTTCCAGCAAACAATCATTTGGATTTGCAACGGAAGGTGTCCCATTTTAACCATTTTTTGGTAAAAATAGCAAAAACCACCTTTACAACCTTTCACACACCTGTAAATCACTGTGAAATATGAATTTGTACTCTGGTGTACGGACGTACAGCAGCGTAAAAATTCAAATGTCACAATAATGTAACAAGCGTACACCAAGCACCACAAACAAAGCAAAAAAGCAACCGATGGGAGTTGGTCTTTGGAAACTATGGCACAACTTTTGACCCAACTTTTTTTTAAAAAAAAGTCAACTATTACACATGTTCAATGCACAGTCACTGTGCAAAATGCACAGTGACTGCGCAAAAATGATCTTTGAAAATATTCAAGTCAAAATTTTATTTAAAGGGGATTATTACAGAGGCCAACTACCATCGGGGGTACTTGTCATTTTTTGGAAGAGGGTAAAAATTCAGATGTCTTGGATAAAAATTGTATGATATACTTTTTCTGATGGAAATTCAATTCTTTTTGGTAAACTTAGGACTTCATGAAATCTAAAAACCAGGGGACATATGTAATCGTGTATAAAACTTTCAAAATTCAACTTCTAAAGAAAATTAGAGCTCTAAATTTAGCTCCAAATGTACTCAATATGGTTTGAATCCTTTTTATGAATATTTTTTCATCATCTATAAAGTTATAGAAAAGATTTTCTCAAGAGGTTTAGATTGAAAATTATTTAGGCACTGCAAAGAAATAATAAATGATAGTTGATAAAGACTTGTTAATCAGAATGATTCTCCACATGTCAATGAATGGAAATATTGATGTATTAATATTAAAGAAGAATTATTTAAAGATGGACCAATACCAATTGGAGCATTCAAGAACTCAGAAAATCATAAGATTGACTTGAGTTCAGCTTGTGTTCTATATAATTTGTGGATTCATTCATTATAAAGTTACAATTTTGATCATTTGAATATCAGCTTGCTTTGTGGTTCACTTCAGAAGATGTTGTCCAATTATCTTAACCCACATCAACATCATTTCAGGTTCATAGGGAACTGACACATAGGATCATTGGCTCCGGGTTTGTTGAAACTCTCCATGACTTTCTTGTGAAATCTCAGTCATCTCTAGTTTGCTGCGCAAACTCTAACCTTCTATAATCAATCAAAACCTAATCTGATCAAATCTGAGCTTCTTCAACTGCTTGCGCCTGCCACCCGGCAGTCTCTCGTTGTCGCTTGCCTCCGCCTTCCCGACCACAGTCCCCCAAGACTGCTCAACATCAGATAATCAATACCGCTATCCGATCAATCATAGCTCCACTCTTCCCTCAACCACAAAGCTCCGCTCCTCTCTCCCAATTCATCATCAAGACAGTCTCGTCAAGTCCCAAATTGGTGAGAATTGAAAACCAATTCCATCTTCCTTTTTTCTTTCTTTCCTCTCATCTCTCTTTGATTCTCAACTAATGTCTCTCTTTGTTCTCAGTCCTGTCCTGCTTATTATCATTTGTCATCCATATCAGTTGTCCGCTTAGATACTTTTTTATCACTCAGGGTATGCCTAACTTCTCACTGTTTCTCATTCTCTTCATTTTCTTCTCGTGTTCTCACTCTGATCTGTTCTTCATCAGTTCTGGTTTTGTTTCTTTGAAATCTTATTCTTTCAGTTCAACATGATTAACAGTCAAAACTGTCACTGCCATTCATATGTCCGACGGAGAACTCCAAAAGATCAACATCCCTTCAACATCGACAAACCAGAACACTGCTCAGACAACCGATACATCAACCGAAATGGACAAAGTCAACTCAGCTGTGCTTAAGACCACCATTGACGGTATTCCACTCCTGACAAATGAAAATTACTCCATCTGGCGCATTTGAGTCGTCAATTTCCTCGATCTCATCGATCTATACGAGGTGATCATTAGCAAGGACACAGACAATAAGCTCTCACCTGAAGAAAACAAGCTGGTCAAATCCGTCCTTGTGGCTAAGCTCAATTCATCCGTTCAAACCAATGTAGTGAACGCGAGCAACCAGCTTGATGCCAAACTCATCTGGAAGTCCATCACAGACTTCTTTGCCTCTAATCAAACCTCAAACAAGGCACGGGTCTTCCAGTCTTTTCTTCGAGCTCAATATACTCCAGGGGACATTACCGGCTTCATCACCTCGATGAAGTCGTATCAAGCTCGACTAATTGAAGTCGGATGGGACTTCCCGGCTGATGGATTAGGACATCTGGTCTTGGACAAATTTCCAGCCAACATGAATAACATCGCCGATATGATTACACACTGCAGAAAAGATATAACCATTGACACAGTCATCAACCATCTCAGACTTCATGCAGACAATCAGCATATCTGAGCTAGTGGTAGCGGAACTAGATTGGATCCAATCACTCTATTCACCGACACCGACAAGAAATGTCGAAAAGGAGCTCACAACACTCTAGCCAACCACACCAAGGCAAATTGCTGGTTTCTCTATCCTCACCTCAAGGATGCACACTATCAGTGGAAGAAACAAGCTGAGAAGACTCAGGCGGATAAAACTCAGGCCGTAACGGTCAGTAGTTTTCACTCATCCATGCACCGATCACCCCAAATGTTTATCCTCGATTCCGGATCATCAGCACACATGGTTTCTGATGCCCAAATGTTTTTCACCCTAGAACGCAAAGAGCTAGGGACGGTTCAAACGAGTGCTTCGAGCGACACACTCAAGATCAAGGGAATTGGCTCGATAAAGCTGAAAAACAAACATGGCAAATTCCTCCTAAATTCTGTGCTTTACATCCCAAATCTAGTTTTCAACCTCCTCTCCGTTCGTTGTCTAGTTCTAGAAGATTACACCATCAATTTTCTGAGAAACTCATTTGAAATTAAAAAACATGCTCAATTGAATATGACTGGGAACTACGTTGGAAACCTTCCAAGGCTGGAGTTTGAAAACATTGAATACTCCTGCCATCTTTTGAACGCGGAGTTTCTACACAAATCATTGGGACATGTTAGTTATCACAGATTGAGAAAAAAACTTGGAATTCCACTCAAGATCGTCCACAATTGCGAGTCCTGCGCTGTTGCCAAGGTTACAAGAGCTTCGTTCTCCTCTGTACACAAGGCCGCAAATCAACCTTTCAAAGAGGTGCACCTGGATCTAATTGGTCCAATATGGCCAAGTTCAAGAGAAGGACATTGATACATTCTTACTTTGGTCGATAGTTGCACCCAATTTTGCGCTGCCATTCCCATTAAATTGAAGAGTGACATCGCTAGCACTGTTGCTTTTCTCATTGATACAGAAGCAAAAAGGTTTGGCTATTATCCAACTACAATTCACTCCAATAGAGGATTTGAATTCATCAACTCTACCCTCAAGGAATTTTGCGAAAATCATCTAATCAAGCAACGCACATCAGATCCGTATACTCCTCAACAGAACGGACTAGCCAAGCGATTCAATAGAACCATTCTTGAATCCATGAGGACAATTCTCGAAGATTCCGGAGTTGATAAACGTCTTTGGAATGAAATTGCCAAAGTCAGCTCTCTCACTCTCAATCAGATACCGGCGCATCGGGCAAAGAAGTCCCCTTTCGAATTGTTCAAAGGAAGAATTCTCCCATTAGATTACTTTTGGCCGATTGGGAACAAGGTCTCCTATGTCATTCTACCGGAACAATCTTTTTCTAAGCTACAGCCTAAAGGAGAGTTAGGTGTCCTCATAGGGTACACTGATGAAATTCACTCCTACCGGATTGTCACCAATGGGGAGAAAGTCGTGGAAACAAAGAACGTTCAGTTCCTTGACTACACGCCACCTGCAAATAAGCCCACCAACTGGGATATCTCAATAGATGAAAGCTCAATCCTTGACAAGGAGGAGGGTACATCGGAAACATTGCCCTCCAATGACTCTAGCTCCGACAACAGTGAGGAAGAAATTGCCCTAGCACTTGTCCCTGAAGCTTAGCACACGCCAATTGCAGCTCAGGATTCAGAATCAACAAGAGTGCTTTGAGATCGTACTACTCAAGTCAAACCGGTGAAATACACCTATTTAACAGCAGATCCCAAATCATTTAAGGTCGCAATGAATTCTAAAGACAAGGACGGCTGGAAGAAAGCAGCCAATGAAGAACTATCCAACATTGAACACCACGAGGTCTGGGAAGACGTTGTTGAAGTTCCCGACAGCTTTCTCAGGACGATGTGGGTCTTCAAAACAAAGCCGGCTACTCTCTCTGCCTCTGAGAGAAAGAAGGCTCGTTTATGCATTCAAGGATTGTCTCAGATTGAAGGAATTGACTACGGCAAGACCTTTGCTCCGACTGGCAAATTCACCACTCTCCTAGTCGTGCTTACGCTTGCAATTGATAAGCAACTTCTGATCCGACAGTTCGATGTGAAAAGCGCGTTTCTGTACGCTCCACTTAAAGAGGAACTGTTTATTAAAACTCCGGAAGGCTCCGCAAGATCAGCACCGTACCTAAGACTGAAGAAGTCGTTGTATGGACTCAAACAAGCTCCTGCAAATTGGTATGAGACTCTCACATCCTGGTTTGAGGACATAAACTTCCACCAATCTACTTCAGATCCCTGTCTATACATCCACGATGACAACAATTCAGTTATCTTCTTCCATGTCGAGGATCTAGTGCTTGTAGGCAACGTCGACGCCTTTGAAGCTCTATTCCTCAACCGCTTTCCAAACTCAACAGCGCATGAACCTGACACTCTGCTGGGCATGGACGTTGAAATCCATCAAGATCTCATCACACTATCCCAGGAGAAGCTTATCAACAAAGGTCTCAACATGCTTGGTCTCACCGACTGCAAACCGGTAGCGACACCACTGTCTGTGGGTGTACAGCTGGCAGAAGCCTCCGACATGGAAAAATATCAATTCCAAAAGCTTAATGTCAATTACCAAACTTTCACTGGGATCCTAAACTATCTCGCCTGCAGGACGCGCCCGGATCTGGCCCCGGCCGTTTCTATTCTCTCAGCCTTCAACAACAACCCAGGAATCAGTCACTGGAATCAAATCCTTCACTGCTGGAAGTATGTGAAGGGCACGCGTCATTTACATCTCACCTTGCGACCAAGTGATCCGTCTAACACGCATTCAATCCAACATTTCACCGATGCAACGTGGGCCGATGACCTAGAAACTTGTCTGTTGCAAAGCGGGTCCATTTGCTTCTGGAAGTCTTGTCCAGTCGCCTGGAGCAGCAAAAAACAACGGAATATCACCCTTTCGTCGACAGAAGCAGAGATGAATGTGCTAGCCAACGGAGTTCAAGAAAATCAATGGATCAAATTCCTAGCTGAGGAGCTATGGAACGAGCCACTAGAACCGTCAACGTTCCACGTTGATAATCAGGGACTAGTTGAAAAGATCAAAAATTTCGGCTCAAATTCAAAAACCAAGCACCTTGACCTCAAGATGAAGTGGCTGCGGGATCTCAAGAACAAGAACAAAATCTCTGTTGTTCTGATACCCTCTGAAGATATGATCGCGGACACGCTCACCAAATCCAGCAACGCAGAATCTCTCAATCGCCTCAAAGAAAGATGCTTCCTAGTTCAATACTCATCAAGTTGCGGGGGGTGTTGAAACTCTCCGTGACTTTCTTGTGAAATCTCAGTCATCTCTAGTTTGCTGCGCAAACTCTAACCTTCTATAATCAATCAAAACCTAATCTGATCACATCTGAGCTTCTTCAACCGCTCGCGCCTGCCACCCGGCAGTCTCTCGTTGTTGCTAGCCTCCGCCTTCCCGACCACAGTCCCCCAAGACTGCTCAACATCAGATAATCAATACCGCTGTAGGACTCCTGTGGGACAAATGATAATATTTGGTAAAGATCCGGCTGGGGGAAATAAACTGGTGAGTTAGGTTGAAAGGCTAAAACAGTCAGTTTAAGGGTGGTTTATTGGCCTGCCCCTTTATAAATACTATACCCTTTGTAAGGAATCTTAAAATCAATATAAAAAGAGAAATGGCTGATTTCAAGATTAAGTTTACTAAGTATAGTAATCTCAATCAGACTTAGACCTTATATGTTGTTGTATTTGAGTAGACCGCTTATAACTAATGATATGGATAATTGAACCGTGGGATTGATTATGTGAACGTGCAATAGTGTGCTGGACTATTGCAGGTGATTGTTGATGATTGTTGAGTTTGTTGATGATTGATTGATTTGTTTGTTGATTGATTGATTGGGTTGTTTGTTGATTGATTGGGGGTTTGAGAAATGTTTTTATTGTTGGGGTTGATAACTGATTGATTGACTTATTGACTGATAACACTGATGACTACACTTGATGACTACACTTGATGACTAACTTGATGACTGGTGAGACACACTATACTCTCTTAGTAAGTGGCTGAGGAAAAAGAAAACAACAGTGGTGGGGAAATGACCTCCTTATATAGGAAAAGATGAGGGAATTTAGCTCCAAGGGAAGGTCCTTTGAGGGATTTATGCTGCAGGCGAACTGGTCAGCTGCACAGCCTGCTCCTTGTTGCTATGGTTTCAGCACAGCATGACATCATTGCTGCACAGCATGACATCATTTCTGCACAGCATGACTTCATGTCTGCACAGCATGACATCATATCTGCACAGCATGACATCATTTCTGTGCCCACTCCCCACCTGTACTGTGTACAATACAGCCCATTCTTCTTCCTTCTTCTATCCTTCCATCCAGGGGCTGAAACATCTTCCATCACCCCTTCTTTCTTCCAATCCTTCCAGCTTCCATCCTGTTCAGGGTCTAGGCCTCTCCTCCTCCTGGTCCTTCTTCCCCTTCTTCCCCTGTGTCCGCTCCTTGTACTGCTACCATCGTCCGTATTTCCTGCTTGCTGTTGGTGTAACTCTTCCTTGTTGTTGATTCTGTGATGTTGGTGTATCGTGTATTCTTCCGGATTCCTTCTTTACTCCTCCCTGATCTTCCTCCTCTTGTATCCTATTCTAGTGTACATCTTGTAAGTGAACTTGTAATATATGAAATGTACCTCTTTGGCATTGGAGCGGGAATGGAACACCACATCCCCCCCAAATTAATGCTGTCCGCAGCATTCGCGGAAATGCCAAAGAAAAAAAAGAAAAAATTGGCCGGGGTCTGACAAGAGTGATGATGATAAAACTGTTCTTCTGCCTTCATTTTTGAATTTGTTTTTGTGCATTTGGAATTGTTTCTGCTATACGGCCTAGGTGAATTGTTGCTGAACTGAAAAGATAAATAATGGATCCTGATCACTTGAGCGCATAAGATTTTCTTCCGTCTGTTGAATTTATTTATGTGTTGGTTGGTTTGAGATCAATTGAGCCAAATTTGTGTTTGATTTGCTGTCCTACTGAAAAAAATTTGCCGTTCCGTCCTTCCATCTTGCCTGTTTTAATTGTGTACCTGTTATGTAATCTGAATAAATAATAATGAAAGAAAAAGAAAAGAAATTTTTGACATGTCCCACCCATTCCCTCAGCTAACATTTTGGGATGCAGCCTACACACACTGATTTTTATGTTTTCACCTTGTTTTTGTCTGATTTTGCTGATCTATTTTTCATTCTGTTTTTATTTATTTGGTTTCATTCTACATACTTTTACTGATTGACATGTTTTGGCTTCTTCTGTTTTTCTGCCACTGCTGTTTTTAATGTTTTTCTGTTCACTTCCTGCTGTGTATTTTTGAATGTTAATAACGGTACCTGTGCTATGGAACCGTGCTGAGTGAAAACCAGCTGGAGTTTGTTCCATGGAAGATTTTGTGAACTGGGTGTGAAACCCCCAAAAAGTTCCTATGTAGTTGCGCGACCTGTATACCTCGAGGTTCGTGCTTCCTTGATCAGAAGGGTGCTCGCAGCTACTCGACCGGAAGATCTCTCGCACCCGTGGACTGGATACTTTGACCTGGAGGTGAGACATTTTTCTTCTTTCTTCTTGCCTTCCTTAGCTGACAGTGGACACTTGGTTTCTTTCTTCTGTATGACAAGTACGGTCCGATTCAACACGGATCCTCGCTGGTCTTCTGGTTCTTTACGCTGGCCTCGCGAATATTCCTGACGGAAGATGCTGTGGACGTGCGCACGACGATGCTTTGGTACACCGCCTCCATCTGTACGCAACACGTCATGTAGGTGTATCGCCTCCATCTGTATACGGCGTTTGATCGGTACCACAGCTCGGCCTTGGTCGTCGGTTGCCTATAAATAGCTGAGCTTGCGTTACCCTGATCTCTTTTCCTCATCGGCTATTTCGCTCGCTGAGTTGCTGATACAAACTCGCCCCTTGCCGTGCCATATTCCCAGTCATACCGAGAACACCTGAATAAAGTGCCCCGTTCCGTATGCGGTTCAGATTGGCGCTACTCTCCTCCCGCTGGTTGTTGACCAATCCTAAAAGCTGAGCTCGGTATCATCCTTTTCCTTTCTTCATCCACTACTGTCTGGGCTGGCTAGGATGATATCCATGCCGTATCCCGAACAAGCAGCTCGCTTCCCGCTTCCTCTTGTACGTGGCTTCGTTATTCTTTTCAGATACCCGTGCCAACCCCAACCAGGAATCCGAGAGCACGTGGATGGCCATGAAACAGAAGGACGTCGAAGACTTCCAATCAGGAAGGCTCAGCTGACACAATGCCGGTAAGCCGTCATCCAATTTTTTTTTCTTCTTTTTTTTTTTTTTTTTTTTTTTTTTTTGCTCCTCTCTGCTTGTACTGATGCTGACGATCGTTTTTTGTTGTTTGCTAGCCACCGCCTGCTTCGTCGATTATGGACATGAACATCGCCCGGACGGCGCAGAGATTTCTTTTCTTTCCTTTAGCCAACGGTCGTGCCAACGATTCCGGCGCATCCAATTGATCACGCTCCGTTTGTGAACCTGGCGGCTAAGCCCGAGCCCCTTGTCTCGCCCACGCCGTCGCCTATCCTGACCGCTCCACCGCCGCGATGTCCCCCAATTAACAAGCTAATTGCGCCCCTATTCTCATCCGCTTCCATGCCGCTATCCTTGATCAGGTTGCTTTCCAACATCCCAGCAACAACAACACGCAGCAGACTGCCGGCTTTTGCCCAACACCTTTGGATGACTAAATTTCAACCAACCCAAGAACGCTGGGACCTAAAAAAAAAGTGGGAAGGAAAATAATGATGATAACCTAAAAAAACTTCTTTATCTTTATTTTTCTGTGTGGATATCCTTTTGTAATTGATATGAGAGCAGCCCCAATGTACATAGCTAACTGGTTTTTCTATTTATTTATTTATTTATTTTCTTTTCTTTCTTTCTTTTTTTTTTTTTCTTCATAGTTATATTTTTATTCATTTATTTTTACTCATGAAATTAACTGCTATTACTTTTGAATAAGGGAAAATGTGATGAGAGGGAGATTCACTGGGTTTAGACCAGGAGTGCGCTGAGTATAGAGAGATGATGACTGATGGTATGTTTATTTTTTATTTATTTTTTATTTATTTTCTGGCTAATTATTCTTCATCAAAATCTGAGGCTGATGGGACAGAATTTGACTGAAACTGATTGATGATGCCTGAGCGGAAAGAATTAAGCTTGATAGTGGAATGGATGATAACTTGAGTGATTTTTTTTTGTTCTTTTCTATTTTTCATTCTTTTTCTCTTTCTTTTCTGTTTTTACTCTTATATACACTTTTGTTGGTGAGTTTATCTTAGCATTCAAAGAAGCAGTCTTCCCAGTCCTGCCAGAATGTGGCATACTGGTCTCCCATCTTCTTTTGCTCTTGACGCAAGCTCCAGCAGAATCCTTCCCAGGTGAGCCATCCAAAGTTTTCAACCATTCCTCGTACCGCATTTACTAAAAATTCTTCTTCTTTCTGCTTGCTTATGGCGTTCCTGTCCTGACTTATTGCCCATTTCCGGTGTTGCTTCATAAACATCAATGCCTCCAGGCTTCCAAAATAAACTTCTCGTCGATATTGGGGAGGCATCCACCAGTAGGCCGACCAGATCTCGTCGTTCCTCAAGTATCCATACAACCCATCATCATTCAATAGCATCGCGAATCCAATCCGTCCAGCTGGGTATCCAGGAAGCTCTTCCCAAATGCCGCCTCCGGTGGGTGGGAATGTTTCTGGGTATAGCCGTAAGAACTCTTGCGTTGGGAATCCACCATCAAAATAATCCAGTCCAAGCGCACTATTGACCTTGAAAGCTCTCTTCTTCCGCTTAGGCTCATATACTTCAAATTCTAGCCAGTCATTGTTGTCGGTTGGGATGCATGCTTCTGTTGTCCATGGTTCTTCATCTTCCGGGTGATTGTTATTGTTGTCCTCTGTGCTTAGGTTCCATGTGTGTTCTTCCAAAATTGGTGTGTCTTCTGGTATTCCTTCTTGGCTGACTATAAGCTCCACTAATCCTTCCGTCTGTTGAGATTTATCAGGTTCTTCTATGTTCAGGCTTCCTGTGCTGCTGGCCAATGTCTCTGAGGTACTTTCTTCTTCACTCAAGTATTCCGGTAACTGAAGTTGGTGGACACATTTGTTCATAACATGACGTCGCGGTGGGGCCATTTGCCATCCTGGAATCCTTGGTGCACAGATAGGTATACATAAACGTGCTCCGTCCCAGACCTCATAGCTTAGAATCTCTCCACGATCCTGCGACAACTCTAAACGGACTTTATGATCAGCTAAGAAGGGTCTCCCCAGAACGGTATGGACTTTCCCTCGAACTATGAAGAAGTTAGCATGCTTATTATTCTGTGTATCAATATGAAGTGGTACTTCTTCAGCAAGTCCTACTACTGGAGAAGTGTGACCGCCAATACCCGTAATCCTCATGTGAACTTCCTTGGTTGGTAGTTGTAACTTTATAGCTTGTTCTTCCGGCATGATGTTTAATTCTGACCCACTATCCACTAATGCTTTGACTTTTCTTCCGTTGATGGTGACGTCCACAAATCCCAACGGACATGCGTATTTTAAAGGCTGTAATGGTTTATAGTCGTCCATGTGAAACTCCGGTCGTTGGCCATCCAGTTCTTCATCAAATTCACCGCTGTTTACTCGTCCGGATTGTTGGTTTTGAAGGATGGTCTTGGATTCTTCTTCTGCAAAGTGATGTAATTCTTGGATAAATCTTGGCGCTATAAGTAAGAGTTCTTCCAAAGTGAGTTTGAAGGATTGCTTCAATATCGTTTTCCTTAGTCCCCCCCCAACTTTAGCTTTGTCCGTCGGTTTCCCTGTTAATTCCTTTGAGCCTTCTTCCTCTTCTTTCTTTTCCTTTTCCTTCTCCTTACCCTTGGATTTGACTGGTTCTTGAATCACTCTTCCGTCACTGCTATTGTTGTCTGATGCTCCTTCTACCCACGCTCCCGGATAACTTGGTCTTCTCTTCTTTGGTGCTGCCGGATTCTTGTTTGCTTCTTGATTTGGAGGTGGAGGTTTGGGTACACTTTCTGCTAGTTTGATAACTTCCTCAGGTCTTGACTGAGTAGGCTGACTCTTATCTCCTAATCTTGCTGATCTTCTCAATCCAAATCCAACCTCGTACTCCGGGTCCTGCTTGTTGCAATGAATGACTGGCGGGCTCCACACATCCCATTGGTTGATTTCTATCATGGACGTTGTGGGCATTTGCATTGGTAATTCTTCATTGTGGGTCCAAGTCGCCGAGTTGGTCTTCTTGTCTTCTTGCTGAGTCATTCCGTCTTTCTCCGCATACTTTCTTGCTAGCTCACAAACTGATTCTTTGCCGTCCGTTGGAATTGGTTGACGATTTGGATAATAGAAATTTGGTCCTTGCTTGAATACTAGCCGTTTTTCGATATCTTCACCTAATTTTGCGCAAAACATGGACGTATGATCGGCTCCTTTGCAGTAATAACACTGGATTGGATTCCTGGGAAACGGGTTTGCTCCAAATGGTCGCTGTCCTGCTGGGGGAGGCTGATATCCTGACATTTGTGGTGGTACTCTTCTTGAGTTCTGACTGGTATTCAATTCCGTTCGTAATCTCTTGATCTCCTCTTCTAAGGTCTGAATTTTACTAGCTCCTTCTGGTGCTTTTGTCTCTGTTTGAAATTCCTTCTTAAATTCTGGTGCCTTGCTTAATTTCTTCATGGATTTTCCTCCTACTTCCAGGTCCAAAACAGATAGTGATGCTTCCACGTAGTCCTTCAATTGAGCCAACTTGGGTACCAGCGCTTTTCCGTCCTTGGTCTTCTTCAACTTCTTATTGTGGGCTAGATCTCGTGCAATTTCTCGTCGTATCTCCAAGGCAATTGCCCTCCAGAGTGGTTCTCCGCTTTCCGCATTTATGTCCTCGTATTCCATCCTTGTCAAGTAGGCCAAAATCTCCTCCAGCTCGCCAATAAATGTCCGGTATTCCTCCTTGGTTTGGATTCCTCCTTTGTCTGAGTACTTGCTAACTAGATTGGATACTGAGCTCTCGTCGAATCGTCTTTTGGGTGTTGCTCTTCCCCACTTGCTGATAAGTTCCTTCTTCAGTAGTTCCCAGTCGCAATTCTTGTGTCCTTCCATATACTCAATAAATTTGCTAATCTTCCTGTCCTTGATCATAAATGGTAACTGTAAAGCTACATCCCGCCCTCCGGCCTTCTGTAATATCGCTATCTTCTCCACTTGTTTGATGAATAATTCTACTTCGGACCCGTCAAATGCCACGTTCAGCTTCTTGGTGTCCAGGACCACACCTTTCTCTTCGTCCGGTAATTTTCAATATGACCTGTTCCTGGTAGGTTGAGGTTCCTCCTCTTCTGATGAATCAATTAGACTTTCTTCGTCGTCCTGAATGGTCGTGTCCAAGCCAGTTGTTCTTCCTGTGAATGGGGTTGATGTCGTGAATCGAGGGGTTCGTCCTTTTCGCAATGGTGTTTCTGGTAATGGTACGTCTTTTGGTGATTTGCTTTGTTCTAAAAACATAGCCATCATATCATGCATCTCTTTTAGGGAGTCCTCAAACTGATTCATTTTATCCTGCTGTACCTTCATCCTTTCTGATGTTTCCTGCATTTCCTGTAGTGTTTTATCCATGCTGGGAAGGTTTTGATTTCTTTTTTCTGATTTTATTGTGTTTTTCTGATTTGATGTTTTATTCTTGACTGATCTTCTGCTGGGTGATATCCCATTCTTCCTGGCTTGACTCTTCTGCTCGACTCGTATCCACGCTGCGCCACGTATTCAAAATCTATCCTCGCCTACGTCCACGGAGTTTTCTTGATCCAGGATTAGTCGAGGTGATCCACGCAAAACGCCAACGGATTTGATCTAATTTGAAGGAAATCGGCCACTGTTGGGACACCAGATGTAGGACTCCTGTGGGACAAATGATAATATTTGGTAAAGATCCGGCTGGGGGAAATAAACTGGTGAGTTAGGTTGAAAGGCTAAAACAGTCAGTTTAAGGGTGGTTTATTGGCCTGCCCCTTTATAAATACTATACCCTTTGTAAGGAATCTTAAAATCAATATAAAAAGAGAAATGGCTGATTTCAAGATTAAGTTTACTAAGTATAGTAATCTCAATCAGACTTAGACCTTATACGTTGTTGTATTTGAGTAGACCGCTTATAACTAATGATATGGATAATTGAACCGTGGGATTGATTATGTGAACGTGCAATAGTGTGCTGGACTATTGCAGGTGATTGTTGATGATTTTTGAGTTTGTTGATGATTGATTGATTTGTTTGTTGATTGATTGATTGGGTTGTTTGTTGATTGATTGGGGGTTTGAGAAATGTTTTTATTGTTGGGGTTGATAACTGATTGATTGACTTATTGACTGATAACACTGATGACTACACTTGATGACTACACTTGATGACTAACTTGATGACTGGTGAGACACACTATACTCTCTTAGTAAGTGGCTGAGGAAAAAGAAAACAACAGTGGTGGGGAAATGACCTCCTTATATAGGAAAAGATGAGGGAATTTAGCTCCAAGGGAAGGTCCTTTGAGGGATTTATGCTGCAGGCGAACTGGTCAGCTGCACAGCCTGCTCCTTGTTGCTATGGTTTCAGCACAGCATGACATCATTGCTGCACAGCATGACATCATTTCTGCACAGCATGACTTCATGTCTGCACAGCATGACATCATATCTGCACAGCATGACATCATTTCTGTGCCCACTCCCCACCTGTACTGTGTACAATACAGCCCATTCTTCTTCCTTCTTCTATCCTTCCATCCAGGGGCTGAAACATCTTCCATCACCCCTTCTTTCTTCCAATCCTTCCAGCTTCCATCCTGTTCAGGGTCTAGGCCTCTCCTCCTCCTGGTCCTTCTTCCCCTTCTTCCCCCTGTGTCCGCTCCTTGTACTGCTACCATCGTCCGTATTTCCTGCTTGCTGTTGGTGTAACTCTTCCTTGTTGTTGATTCTGTGATGTTGGTGTATCGTGTATTCTTCCGGATTCCTTCTTTACTCCTCCCTGATCTTCCTCCTCTTGTATCCTATTCTAGTGTACATCTTGTAAGTGAACTTGTAATATATGAAATGTACCTCTTTGGCATTGGAGCGGGAATGGAACACCACACCGCTATCCAATCAATCATAGCTCCGCTCTTCCCTCAACCACAACGCTCCGCTCCTCTCTCCCAATTCATCATCAAGACAGTCTCGTCAAGTCCCAAATTGGTGAGAATTGAACACCAATTCCATCTTCCTTTTTTCTTTCTTTCCTCTCATCTCTCTTTGATTCTCAACTAATGTCTCTCTTTGTTCTCAGTCCTGTCCTGCTTATTATCATTTGTCATCCATATCAGTTGTCCGCTTAGATACTTTTTTATCACTCAGGGTATGCCTAACTTCTCACTGTTTCTCATTCTCTTCATTTTCTTCTCGTGTTCTCACTCTGATCTGTTCTTCATCAGTTCTGGTTTTGTTTCTTTGAAATCTTATTGTTTCAGTTCAACAGGGTTCCAGTAAAAACACATGGAGTGGCACTGGCATGCCAGTGCCATAAATTCTCCCCTGGTGGTTGAGACCCATATATACTTCCATACGTATAAAAGAACTGCCCGGAAGAAAAGAATATGTGTGAAATCCAGGAAACATGATAACTATAAACTATGTGTTTAGAATAAGATGTGTTGAGAAGAATGATGCTTCAGGAAGGAAGAACCTTCAAGAAGTATAGACTTAAGATTTATGAGCTATCAGAGAATATAAGTAAAGGGATATAAGAGAAAATAAGAAAACCCCATGTGTTATGGGTTATCACTAGTGTTACATGTCTGTAATTGGGGTAGTACAATGAAATAAACCTGGGTGTAGGAACTACAACTGGCCATAACTCATGATCCACTGATACAAATAAAATCCTGAGAGTAGATTCCTAGGCTCATTTTACCTGAAGAATATGTTTCTGACGTCAGATATGGTAGTTTGCTGGTTTTGTATTCAAGTGATTTGTAGCTGTAGGTGACTGAATACGCTGATTTGTCTGTAACTTCTGATCCAGTGGAGTAATAGAGATTCTGTGAGAGCTGACTAAGGGTCATTTTGGTTGTAGATTCTGATTATGGAATGTAAATTGTTGATAGTTGAGATTTTGTAGTAGTATTTTGGAATCTGAGCTTTAGAAAAAACCAAAAAATTATCTTGCCATGGTTAGGACACCACACCGTTGCTGCCTTTCTGAGCCAAGATCCCCATGACGGAGGTGGATTGTTTGGAAGTTGCGGTGGCCAAAAGGTGGAGCCGGGTTGCCGTAGTGAGAATATCCGTGGATGACATTGGCAGACTTGGAATGATGGACAACCAAGAATTGATGGCGTCAGCAATCAGTTGGTGATAGCGTTTGAGGCTGGAATGAAAAGAGAGGGACAACAACTTATCTGTTGTCCACCCTCCCAATTGCTCCTCCAAGTCTAACCAGCTCCTCTTGAGAGATTCATGGCTGGCTGAGATGGAGTCTGAGGCGTCTGGGGCCTGTGCAACGTCAGACCAGCGACTCAGGAGAAGCGACCAGGAGGGGTTGGCAAATTACCCCTTGAGAGAATGGTAGGCCCCATACGCTGTCATCTCGTTGAGCGATGAGCGCAGCGCCGGATTGACTGAGAACTTAATAACAGCAATGACTCCATTTGATGTCGGACAATCCCGGTGTGGTATTCTTAACATGTCAAAATTTTTAGTTTTTTTCTTTTCCTATATTTCCCTATATTTCTTTCATGATTTCCTCTTTTTTCTCTTATATCCACTCACTAATTCTCAGAATTGACTCCAGAATCAGACTCTACAGGTACAACTTACCTCAGTTACAACTCACGGGAACCTCATTACACTACTAGAAGTTATGGCCAACTCTATATGTATAACACAATGTAACAACAGCAGACATGTAACGCTAGTAGTAACCCATAACACATGGGGGTTTCTCATTTTCTCTTATATTCCTTTACTTATATTCTCTGATAGCTCATACATCTGAAGTCTATACTTCTTGAAGGTTCTTTCTTCCTGAAGCATCACTCTTCTCAACACATCTTATTCAAAAAACATAGCTTATAGTTATCATGTTTCCTGGATTTCACACATATTCTTTTCTTCCGGACACTTCTTTTATACTTATGGAAGTATGGGTCTCATCAAACTTCTTATGCATTCATTTGTAGCTTGTATTCTAGGGAATTCTTGTATTTACCAGTTTCTTTCCAGTCACAAGACCCAAAGGCAGGGCCCAGTTGTACTCACCTTGGAGCTAAAATCCCTCACTTTTGTCTATTTAAGAGGCTCTCCTCCAGGTGTTTTCCCCCCCCTTCCTCACCAGATTTTGTCCCCTCAAATATATCAGTACCTTATACACTCAACACCCTCATATATATACACCTGATATTAGTACACTGCCCCTACAGTCTACTACTGGTCACTCCTCTACTGAGGTTTTACTGTACCATTATTACTACATACATACATTAGCAACCAAACGTTTATAGTTATCATCAACACCTTTTAGTAGCCTGAGACCCTCCTTGGACTAAGACTGCCCAAGTACCATTACTAAGCAGACCCTTATGCAACTAGGTTATCCAACCTTTATTAGTACAAACCCTTTTTATTACATAAGCCCTTGTCACGAGGTAGCCTGTTCAATCCCTGGTTGTAGCGTCAGCTCCCAAACTCATTTAGCACTACAAATCTATCATAATCATCAGCATCCATCCTTGGTAGTAGCGTTAGCTCCCAGAACTCATTAGCTTAACACACCTTCATCATATACATACACCTTTGACAGTCATCACCATCATACCTACATACCATCCGCAGGCGTCTTGAACAGACCAAGTCCTATCACTATAAATAATCTGCCAAGCAATCTTGGTGGTCTTGTTTTTCTGATAGTACAGAAGGGCAGAGTTTTGCATCTCCATTTTCCCCTTCTCCATTCAGCAAAAGGTTTAACAACACTTTTGAGTCTTACACCGGATGTGTCGTCGTCAAAATACTTTGGGTTGGAAGTGACGGAGGACACGGTGTCGATGAGGGTAGAAGACCAGAGAGGGAAGTTTGAGCCGTCGAGGAGAAGTTGTGGCCGCAAATCGGCCCCCAGCTGTTGCCACTTGAGCTGGTTGGAGACTGAGGACAGGGCCGGGCCAGCTTCAAGCTTTTGTGACGCGCCCGAGGTGAGAAGGCGCATGAGCAAAAAACGTAGAAGGTTGTCCTTCATGTCGCCAAGGCTTGACCAACGCATTTCTTCCGCCAGTAAGTGGTCCAGCATGCCGTCCGGAATCTTAGAGCCGTCAATGACAAAATCAGGCTTGGTACCGCCAGGGATATCTGGGATACGCGGCTGCTGCGGGGAAGGGGTGGGCTTGGTGGTGCAAGGTGGAGAGTCGGGAAGAACAGAGACCCGCGGGTCCCCAATGGGCTGTGAGGTGACAGAAGGGCTGGGCGCAGAAACACCGGTGGTGGGGAAAGGAATGGAGGAAGAAGAAGCAGGCAATGCACCATGAAAAATCAATTGTCTCTTGTATACAAGTGACATAGCAGAGTACAAAGGGGCCTTTGTACTTTTTGATGTCACTTTTACACAAGAGACAATTGATTTTTCATGGTGATGGAGGTAGAGGGGGGTAAATGTTCTCCGAGCCGGAAGGTTGATTACCCGGGGCAGAGGAGGCGGTGGAATTGAGGGACTCAATTTTCGACATGATAAAGGACAAATCAATGCCTGAATTTTTGAGGGATGACTGAAAAGTAGCCAAGTCTGGAGTAGAAGCGTTGTAAACAGTAGGGCATGGGCAAAACACTGAATCAACTACAGATGGGGGTGGGGTAACACCAGCAGTGAAATTGGGAGTGACAATTTCAGGGTTTGTGGACCTGGTGTTTGGCACCATGAAAAAAAATAAACAATCAAGGTTCTGTCCAGAGTATCAACACTAACAAGAATATCAGGGTAAATAGCAAGATGCAAGGTTGTTCCGCTGGTAACAGCGCGGGCACATAACCTGTTATGTGTGAATCCTAGGATATACTGAGAATGAGTGGAAAGAAACTCCCCCAAAGGGAAAAAACTATATTTCTGGATATGAAGCGGTATTTATAGTGAAAGCTAAATACATAGTTGGGTTGGTGAGAGAACAAAACAAGAAACATATGTCAAAAAGATGTGTGAGAAGAAAGAATAAAATGGAAAAAGATGGAAAAAATATCCTGAGAAAGCAAAATAAGAAGACTGAGAAAAGCTGTCACAACAAGGGGAATAGCGGGGTTCACATTATATGGCTGTTGTCAGTAAGATTTGAGTAAAATTTAACGCACGTCAGCAAAAGATTTTAAATTTTTCCCACCCAAATCACACCACATTAAAGTGTCAGTAAGCAAGCTCTGGGATCAGCATCAGTAAAAAAATAACCTAATGTGAACATCCTCAATGGAACTTGTCTTGGCAAAGTCAACCGCGTTTCTTTTGACGGTTCATCAAGGAAACATCACATCACGCCATGAATAATTTAGCTGGCACGGGTAACCCATATCCGTTTCACAAGATCATTGTTGCGCTTATGGAGGTTAACTTACCTCCGATTTTTTTAATTGTACTATTCCCTTGCTTGACGAGTTATCTTGCTGGAATGTCTTAATCTCAAACAGAATACTCTACAGAGCATACGATGCATCTCAGAACTCACATATTGGCAGAAGAACTGGGTAAGTGGTAGAACAATGGCCCGTAACCCTTGAGTATGTAAGAAAGACCACAACAGTTGGTCTTACAACCACAGCCGAATTGGCAGAGGGTGATTTTGTGGTTTGCTTAATGGCTGGTATGAGGAACAAAGAATTGATTTCATGGATCAGGGCTAAGGTTGGGGGAATAAAAGGAGAAATGAATTCTGATTTCACTCGTGACACGGCGCCTTTACCAGTGAGGCTTATATAGCCTCGGGGGTTCTTTCAATGTATGAAATAGCTGGTGGACAAGCAACAAAATCGATCTGTCAGTCCATGAGGAGTGAAGAGAGATGTAAAAAAATAAATGAAAAACATTTAGGAGAGTAAGCCTCACCTTCGCTGACCGTAGTGATCTGGTCGGCTTCTTCATCCGGGATTTCGATCGAGAATTCCTATGTAATATCCGATCACGTTTAGTTGGGTGAAACGAAACAAGAAGAAATGGACACCTGATCGGATTTTACCTCTTCGATTGCCATGACCACTTCGACTGCATCTAAGGAGTCTAGGCCCAAGTCCGAGGTAAAAGAAGCGGTGGGTGTGATCTGTTGAGAATGACGACATGACGTGTAAGTAGCGGAAACATGTTCAGTAAGCAAATGGTTACCAACCTTGGCAGGGTCACACTTTTCGAAGCTGCCCAATACTTCAAGGATTCGACGTTGGATGTCATCCTTGCTCAAAGAAGCGCCACTTGCAAATCGAATCGAATCGAAGTTGATGGTTGGGCGACTGATTGCATGTGAGAGCTTGGTGAACCGAGAGCTGCTCCCGAAGGACTGAGGGGGTGAGGCGAATGATAGCCGTGTGGAGTAAGCCGCAAACCTCGGCAGGAAGCTGATTTTAGAAAGGGCCGGTCTGCTGGTTGATCGGAATCGAAGGGCGCACTGAGTAAAAGCCATGCTTGCGGATGATGAGAGAGAGATGCCAACTGGTAGTAAATATTTATGTCGTTGTCCGGTCCAGTCCTGATGTTCGGTTGAGTTTATGTCAATAGTTTCGGCTACCGCGTCCGGACGTCGGAGCGGATCGCAGATGGCTTGCATATGCATATGATCCGCGTCACTCAGAGGACTGCGCCCCAGTCCGCATCCATCTGTTGTAGCGACTTGCTATCAGGGTCTGCCCCTCTCTACCACCGATCCAAACATGAACGACGCCAGAGCCAGAAAAACCGTCATCCCTGGGCAGGAGCTCATCGTCTCCGACGAATCTCAACCATCAGCAACGTATCAATGCGGCCCCGGCACATTTGAAAGACAGGGGAAAATTTACGCATCTATTGCAGGCCGACCAGTCAGAAATGCAGGCGTGAGTTCGGGGTTCAAGTGAGAACTTTTCCGGTATTTCCATCGCCATCTAGCTGATCAATTCACGAGTGTTCGAAGACAATTTCAGTCGAATGCTCATCGAGATGTACAAAGGTACCCATCGTGGGAACCACTGTTATTGGAATGATCACCAAGGTGTCGAAACCCCAAGCCCACGTATCTATCATGATGGTGGATGACCTTCCATTACCTATCGGTCAAGAGTTTCAAGGCGCTATTCGGTCTCAGGATGTTAGACAGGTAGACAAGGACAAGGTGATAATGTGGGATTGTTATAGACCCGGCGACATCGTTAGGGCTGAAGTGGTAAGGAACTTGATGTTGCGACTCGAGACATTCTTGAACTGACGCTTAGCACTTGCACTTGAACCTTGATTTAGATATCGCTACCTACTAGCTCAATGGGATATTTGTTGGCCACATTTCGAAATCATCTTGGCGTCCTTTTCGCCCAGCATTCTCAAACTGGCAATCGTATGACAGCCATCAGTTGGAAGGAAATGAAGGACGTGGAAACAGGCGAAACAGAAAATAGAAAAGTAGCCGGACCCAGCTAAGCAGCTCAGCGAAGACGTCTCCTTCATTGTCTGCAAGTACGCCGAGACGAATGCCATGTAAATAATCGTAGTTCCCAATCAAGTCTTTTACTGCAGGACTTAATCCAACAGAGATCTTCCTTTCGGACATCATGAAGAGTCCAAGCCTCAATTCATGATGCATTTTTGCTTCCATCACGCCTCGGTGACATGATAACCCTGATCGAATTTCCAGGAGTCTAGATCCACCATAACTGGAGATATTTGATCAATCCAGAACTGGTTTGGGCTGTCATCATTGTTGCTGGCTTCTCCCTTAGTGCTCAAATCTCTAGAGCTGCTACACTCAGATCGGTAGCGTAGCACATACTGGCCGATTGGTCAATTAAGCTATGAGGGCTTACTGTACAGTTGTTAGAAAAATGATCTATAAGTTTAACTACCTTGAAACTGGAAACTGCGGCCCAGCTTTGGGTTATAAAAGCACCAGGTACAAAGCTACAAGAAAAGTGGCACACGTTCAAGATACAACGGATAAAAGAAAGAAGAACAGTAGAGAATAAAGTTTTAATTTCGAAGAAAGGCCCATGTATTGTCAACAGTTATTCTTGGGATTAAATCTTCTGTGCTTTAATGTCACAAGGACCCAGGTCAGCCCCTATATATGGGGGTAACCAAAAATCCCAGAATTTGCCAAAATCCATAGATTTTTCAGGCTCATTCATACATGCTTTGTGCCTATCCTTTCCACCGGGGGACGGGTTTGGGGGAGGGTAAATTCGGGGGTTTGGGGGATCGGGGGTACAGATTGCTCACTCTAGATCCCATTAAATAGTTTTGCTACATGTGAGCAGCCAAATATGCCAAGAAGTGATCCCCCTAGTCATTGAAGCTCCAAGAAAGCATAGAAAAGAGTGCAAAAAGGTGCAAAAACTGGGCAAAACCCACATACATGACCCAAAATTTATACATCCCAGGTGAGTACCCTACATGTAAACAATGGTCATTGATACATTTTTGGTGAGTAGCATTTGGGTTTTTGGACCAAAAATTCATACATTTTGGTTCCCCCCATTTATAGCGGCTGACCTGGGTCCTATGTCACATTTTAGCCAAAGAAATAGATGAATATGCTGTCTATTTGCGCAGTTATTGATTTCACAGTTGGGCCCAAATTAATGGTCAAAGATAATCTCCAATATTGGCATACTCCATGTGCTCTTGTTAGGGCTAGGAGATAGGCTTTTTGAGTTTTGATATTGCACAAGAATCCTTTGTTGCTAAATTTCAGCCCAACATTATTAGGAACCTTAGTGATTCAACTCCAAAGACATTACTTTGTCTGGTTGTTTCCTTCAATGAAATAAGAAACTTCAAAAAACTCTTGAGAAGATTTATCAAACCTTCTTGACATTGCATGTATAATTTGGTAATTTGCTTTAATTTGCTTAGCACTGATTTTCTCGGGGCTTTCTGGTACATAATTCTTTGCATTTCTTTTCTTTTGCTTTTTTCCTGTTTCTACTTCTTTCCTAGTATGTATATCTTATCAGTATTTCTGCAATAATACATAATCAATTCCTCCACAAACCACTCTGGGCTGTCTTCAATTGATTCACAGTCAACACAGTGTCATGTGGATTCAGACGGAAAGGCCCATTATGGCTCACAGCTACCGGAATATCATGCCATAATCTTATCACTTGAGTTCCCTGCTTCCGCCTGCTCCTACCAGGACCCTGGCAAGCCCCTATATATGTCAGTAACGAAAAATCCTGGATTTTGCCAAAATTCATACATTTTTCAAGCCCATTCATACACGTTTCATGAGTAACCTTTCCACCAAGGTGCGGGTTCAGGGGAGGGGGAATCCGGATTATGGGGGGCCGGGGGTGCGGATGGCCCACCCCCAACCCCATAAAGTGATTTTTGTTCATTTTTTCGGCCAGATACCAAGAGAAATGATAGCTCATGGATTTATTCTGGCCATATTTTCACCTCTAACATCTCAAATCCCAAAAAAATGCAGAAAAGAGTGAGAAAAGATGTAAAAAACTTGTCAAACCTCCTAATTGACCAAACATTCATACATTTCAGGTGAGTCACCTACATGGAAAAAATGGTCATTCATACATTTTTGGTGAGTACCATTTGGGGTTTTTGGCCAAAAATTCATACATTTTCATTACTGACATATAGGGGCTTTCCAGGGTCCTCTCCTACCTGAAATTGGATTTTCGATTTGACTGTAGACGGAGAACCTCGGAGAACCCAATACTTAAGCATGGATTTGCGCAACCTTTTGTAATAGTTTGTAATACGTGTGATCAAATGAAAACCCCGGGGCCGCAGCTTGCAGCATGGGCGCTGGCAGATGATGCTTTGTAAGATCCACGCGATAATCAAAATCCATCTGGAACTTAATTTTTAACCATGATATGCTATGTAGGAACATGTTTTGGAATCGACGATACTTGGCCATCTTTGAACCCTCTATTTTCTTCGTCATGAATCAATATGTATCAATCTTTCCCGTTCCAACTTCCAAGGGCTGGATTAAGGGCAAAAAACCTAAAAGTTCGACCAGTTCATGAGTAATTAGACTTTAGATATGCAAAACACGAGGACACCCGATGAGGAGCTCCAGGGAGAAGCCCTTTGGTATGAATTGTTAGTCATAGGCTTTTGGGGTTGGGCAGTCTCGGCTTTTCAGGGACCTGAAATTGAAGGTTTGATGACTCAGATCAGCTTACGAAGACTTGATTGAGAAGGCTTGGTATTATATATTACGTGGAAGGGAAATGCGATTAAAGTAAAGCTTTCAACGAGTATTTTGCTAAAAGGACCTAAATGCTCGACGGGGTCATACCTCTCTATGGGATTGCTGCACCTAACGAGCCAAAATACTGGGTTCGAGTGTATGGTTGCATTTGGCATTTGCGCCGATGATCAGGGTAGGAAGAGCGTCATGGCAAGGCACTCGAAATGGTGAGCGGTCGTGCAGGCCTCACCTGACACCCCATAACCCTCCAACCTTTTCTCCTGGTTGGCGCTGTCTGGCTTGCCTGCGACCGGAATTTGGAAAGATTTCTGGGCTACCGATACTATGTACATTCTCATGACATCTTCATCCGGATGGATCCGCTCCATTAAGTGAGCATGTATTGAACTACATACATCAGCATGGCTGCTGGAAAATCTGCATGTTATAGAATCGGAAGATGTCAATAAGCAAATTGTATGTTGTAGAAGCTTCTCAAAACAGAAAAGAAAAGAAAAAGACAAGCCGACAATGACATAGCCAAGTTGCCAACATCGCTGGCTGTACGCGTACTATGTAGCTGTTGGAGACTGGAGTTCGAAGAAGATTTACAACACGTCCACCATAGAGCCAAGCGCCTATACATCTATCTGAGTGGGAGACGCCAGTATGTATGTACCAGTATGTAGTGGTTGACCTTTTACGGCCCCTGAGGCTCCATACATGCATCCCCCTCCTATGACATGGACGGTCGGTCCGGCCAGGCTCCTGAGTCCAACACCCGGAGCTGGCTGGCATTTACTCGCCGAGAGACCCTATATTATTATCCGCGTTGTTCCTAGTGATAAATCTAGAAAACAATATGTGTCACCGAAATTGCTACCAAATTGCATAGTGCGGAAATCTCTTCACCTGGATTCTGACTTTTTTATCATTATCAGGAGTGTTTCCGCCGCCGTTGCCTATCACTGTCACAGCAGCAATTTAAAATCACCGGAGCCAAAGCTGTACTCCTGCAAAGCTTACCGGACCATATCGGTTTGGAATTTCGTGGCTTGGCCGATGAGACACGACCATCGCTAACCTCTAGAAAGAACCACCAACTCCTTGAGATGGTCGCTTATCTCACTTTTGAAGGCTAATCGCCCACAAGCTTCCATTCATGTATACAACTCTTTCCTGTTTCCAGGGCATTGGTCATTGGGCGGACAGCTCTCGGCCAGCCTTCTCTCTTCTGCGTGAGTGAACAGAAAACTTCCAGCCAGGCCTTCGGCCTTGTATCATTTGTTGCATAATATGTAACTTGGGATATTTCTAATTGGCTGTCGTCGATTTTATTACCTCCACACCTGCCGCAGCGCACTAATCTTGTACTCCCTAATCTCTCTTTATCAGCGACCGTATATCACCACAAGATGATGTTTGTATGTTTGTAGTTGGAAAAAGACGTGCATTACCTGATTTTCTACAAGCAAACACCTCTCTCAAGTTGAATCAAACTCAACACTCGGACATAAATTTGACACTCTTTCAACTCGGACAATAGGCAACTTCAAAACTCCTCCATCGAGCTTTTTTTCACTGGGGTTGCGACGGCTTGCTTGCTCTCTCTTTTAGGGTTGTATGCATCTTTAGGTGAGCTTGTCTACTGGACTAACCCAAGTGGGCCTGTCGGTGCGTTTCAGAAAGATTTTTTAAATATTCAAGATTGAATTCTCTCAGGAGAACGCCCGGCTATCTTAGTGATTGGGTATGTATCTTCCAGACCGAGATGATTCACATCAGATTTTGAGAGCATCACTGGCATTGAAAATAGCTCTCTCCTGTGGATATAAACCCAAGCCAGTACCTCTCTTAGTGTCAACATTTTCTTCCCTCTCTTCAACTCTTCCTCTAAAATATTTAGCCACCACTCAGGTGTGAATAGATTACATCGCTATCAGAATAAATCTTTTCAAATAAACTACTGTTGGTCAAGAAGTTGATTGCTTTAACCACCCCGATCTTCTTCGTTCTCAGACTTCTTTACCGGACGCTCCATACCCTTCTTTCCTGTGACCCCAATATTCGAATCAGCTTTCCGGCCTAATAAATTCATTCTTCCCGAAACGAAACAAGCCTCGAGAAGATCCACGATGAAGCTTCTACTCTTACTTGCTTGGGCGCTCCTCAATTTAGGAGCTTGCGAGGCATACCTGAATGGCGGAAGTGGTGAACCATGCGTTGGAACGATTCATCTTCATACCAGTGAGCCGATATGATTTTTTTTCCTAAACAATTTGAACGTTGATCGTAAAATCCTGATTTGTAATGCGTTGCTGCGGCATCCTATCTCCCACTGGAAAAAGATTCCTCAAGCAGTTTAACGTTGATTAGGGACAAACGGTGGGCGTTCTACACTGATAACAACAACAGCCAATATCACGTCGCGCCCTCGCGAAGTTTTTCACTCATTGCGTACGCCCTCCCGAATGCCATTCATTTATGCTGGCATTTTGTAGA
The DNA here is from genome assembly GCA_002873125.1 of Puccinia coronata f. sp. avenae. Classification (NCBI taxonomy): domain Eukaryota; kingdom Fungi; phylum Basidiomycota; class Pucciniomycetes; order Pucciniales; family Pucciniaceae; genus Puccinia; species Puccinia coronata. The sequence continues at coordinate 154,979 of PGCI01000082.1, read as the reverse complement.
TTGTATAACGAAAGGCTTCTGAGGCTAATCTCAACATTTGCTTCTATCATAGCCGCGATTTATGCCGGATCGTTTTTGCTTCGCCAGTCTGGCGATCAACCTGCTATGCTAGCAAGGACGAGGAGGCGAACCAAAGGTGTTTACGAATGGCCCAGGTACTTCATGAGAGAGCTTTCATCGAGCCCTCGAAAACCACAGAGCTGTGGAATCGAGCGTTTTCATACTTCAACCATTCAACAACAGACGATCACCTTATCAACCAATCGCGATAAGATTCTTGGCTAACAGATTTAACGAGTTCATCACGGAGCTCTCAGGGTTTTTTTTCTTCACGTGAATTACTCTCAATACTTCCATCATCCTTCTCTCCAAAAGCCCTGTTGCTTTCTAGAGTGTACAAGAATGCGGCTTCCTTGTCACTGAAGCGGACTATAACCTCAATTTTTTTTCATTTTTTCATCGAGCGTTGTTTACATGTATGGCGCTCAGTTTAGTACGTATCAAACATCAGTAAGCGCATGTTCAAGTTAGTCCCAAGAATGATTTATTTAACACAAAATCTCTAGTTTGCTTCTACCTGTTACACAGCTCCTAATCTTTCAAGATTGGGATCCTGAAAGAAATCAAGGATGACCTGATTCAGCAAATCTCTAGTTTGCTTCCACCTTTTACACGGCTCCTAATCTTTCAAGATTGGGATCCTGAAAGAAATCAAGGATAAATGTTAAATTTTAGTTCTTTTTATCAAAGCAATATCATGACTTGTGGCTTCTGAAGGATTTCTGTTGTGACCTCAGTATCCACCCAAAATTAATTGCATTTCATTCAAACCTGCCGGGGCAAATCACTGTTTTTATCATTGAAGGTGACATCAAACAAGTTTGGTTAACTTGTAACTCTGATCCTGATCTTGTTGTACCTCAGGATACTCATTGGGTGGACCTTGGGCCAATCCAAACCTGACCCAAGACCTGAAAGGTTGGCACTACAAGAAAATCTTGCTCAGCTGTTGCCAGTTGGCAGTTGACATGCAGACAACTTGATTTTTACTCAAATTTTACTTTTCATGAGGAGTGGTTATTGTGCATCATGCACAGTTACTGCACATTCATGCTTAATTTGAGTAAGACTTGAGTAAATCTCAAGTGGCCTCATATCAAACACCAGCGCTTAGGCAAGATTTTCTTGTAGTGTGTGTGGGTTGGGTTTGGGCTCAGGATGTAAACAGGTTGGGTTGAGTTTGGGCTGAAAAAGCATGCCCAAACCCCAGCTTTTTTTTTCAATTTCTTGGGTTGGCCCAAATTGCCAAATTTGATTCATAAACCTCATAAGCCTGTTTGTGGGTATTTTTGGGGTTGGGTTGGGCTGATTGAGCCCAGAAATTTTTGGTCTTGTTAAGCCCTCTGGCACCTTGCATGTTTGGTGACAAAACCATGACCCAATTGTTAAATTACCTGTTGGGTCCAAATCCAACCCAATTAGTTTTCATGTTGGGTTGGGTTTAGCTCAGATGATTTTTGCCTCAAAGTTACCCAAACCCAACCTGTGACCTGTTGGGTCACAGGTCAGGTCAGGTTTGGGTTGGCCCGCCCAATTACCATCCCGAGTTTGGGAAATTTTCAAGCAAAAAATCACCTGACCCAAAGTTAAACCCAACCCAAGTTGAAAATTAATTGGGCTGGGTTCAGGCAGGGAATTTGATAAGTGGGTCATGGTTTTTTTCCCAAATAAGCTGTCTGAGGGCTTAAAGAGACCAAAATATTGCCAGGTCCAATCAGCCCAAGCCCAACCCAAAATACCCCCAAAGAGGCTTATGATGAGGTTTGTGAATCAAATCTTGCAATCTGACCCATTCCAACCCAAGAAAGAAGTTGGGCTGGGTTAACTGGGAACACTTTTTCATGAGCCCAAACCCAACCCATTTACATCCTGGGTTGTACCACCAGATGATTCAAAAGGAACATTTGTTCTTTTGAGGGAGCTGTGATGGAAACAATTGGCAACAATGGGCCAATACAGATACATGTATCTGTATCAAAATTTCAATACTGATATGCGTATCACATATCACAATTTCAGTTTTCCACAATTCCCAATAACAGCTCTACTGTTATTGGGACCGTATTGGTATTGTAACAGGTATTGGTTTTTGTTGCCAGTTACAATATCAACAATAACAAATTGGTGGCCAAAAACCCCCAAAAATATGTGTTTTTTGGTTGTTTAAGCCATTTTTGGTGTGATACAGCCTGTATCACATTTCATCAGGCTGAGATTTATTGTATTTTCCCAACGCCAATAACTATTTGTTTTTTTAAAAAAAATTGATTATTGTATCAATATATTTTCTTGGCAAAAAAATAACGCTGAAAGCCTGTGTAGATGGGGCCATTAAAATACAAAATTGACCCAAATATTGTAGCGTAAAGTAACGGCCCACCATTGCAACAGGGGACTTCATGGGTACATATTGGAAGTTGACCCTATCAGAGAAAAGTGCCACATTTGTATACATACCTGGCTTAACAAAGTCTCTCAAAAAGAGGCTCCGGGGGGACCTGCTTAGAGGGCTCTCTGTAGGAAAGTCTTATGAATGCATCTTGAAATTCCTGCGTGAAGGAGTTCAGATTTGGTGGCTTGTAAGGATCATTAAATTTTGTTTTTCTGGATACAAATAGAATGGAAACTATAAAGCAACAACTAGAAACACCTCTGTTTTGATATTATTCCCCCCCCCCCAAAAAAAACCCCAGTGATTAATAAGAGCAGCTCCACCGCAGGAGGTAAACCCAGGCTCTAAATCATGATGAATAGAGACCGCCTGCAGCAGTTTGCCGTTTGCAATCCAGCCAGAGGCTCTATCTGAGGAGCTATGTAGTTGGGGGGGTTGAAGTGTTTGCGGTGAGAATGCTGGGTGTCACGGACACGTGTCCACATTTCATGTGTTTTGGACATGTCCCGGGCAGGATTGAGTTGCTAGAGGTGGAGACCCATGCACGCCTGAGTGCCAGCCCAAGGGTGATAGGGCCTGCAGTGGGGGATTGTTTTTGGGTTCAGGTAGCTAAAAGCAACGGTGCAACTGATCCAATACACAGATTGGGATTGGGAATGTATCATATCAGTTGCTTCCACCAATACCGTTTATCGGTATTGCATGATGTTGGCAATACGATACATTAGAAATGAGAACATTGGTATCGGCCCTCAAATAACAGCCTGATACGTGATGTATTGGGTTGGTATTGCTGGGATTGGACCTCCAATACAATAAATTTTTATTGTATTGGAGGGCCGATACAATACACTGGTTGGAGAAAACCAGGTATTGGCTATCCAATACAATACAATAATTTGGCCATTTATCATCTTGTATCGGACCGTTGCACCATTTCTAAAAGTGAGATAGAGACCGGGTTTAGCTCCCGCGGTGTGGTATTCTTAACATGTCAAAAAAAATATTAGTTTTTTCTTTTTCTATATTTCTCTATATTTCTTTCAGAATTTCCTCTTTTTCTCTTATATCCACTCACTACTTCTCAGAATCAACTCCAGAATCAGACTCTACAGGTACAACTTCCCTCAGTTACAACTCACGGGAACCTCATTACACTACTGGATGGGAAGTTATGGTCAACTCAATATGTATAACATTATGTAACAACAGCAGACATGTAACACTAGTGACAACCCATAACACATGGGGATTTCTTATTTTCTCTTATATGCCTTTACTTATATTCTCTGATGGCTCATACATCTTAAGTCTATACTTCTTGAAGGTTCTTTCTTCCTGAAGCATCATTCTTCTCAACACATCTTATTCTAAACACATAGTTTATAGTTATCATGTTTCCTGGATTTCACACATATTCTTTTCTTCCGGACAGTTCTTTTATACTTATGGGAGTATGGGTCTCATCAAACTTCTTATGCATTCATTTATAGCTTGTATTCTAGGGGATTCTTGTATTTACCAGTTTCTTTCCAGTCACAAGACCCAAAGGCAGGGCCCAGTTGTACTCACCTTGGAGCTAAAATCCCTCACTTTTGTCTATTTAAGAGGCTCTCCTCCAGGTGTTTTTCCCCCCTTCTGCACCAGATTTTGTCCCCACAAATATATCAGCACCTCACTCATCCAATACACTTATATACCTGATATCAGTCTTACTATCCCCCATAGTCTACTACTGGTCACTCCTCCATTGAGGTTTCATCATCCATCAACCATCATCTATACATTAGCTTAACACCTTATCATCATCACCTACCCTCAACAACATCATCAGCAGCATCACATACTCATCTCATATATACATCATCATCATCATCACATACACTTAACACTCAACACATCCTTAGTCACCTATACTTGCTATACCATCTGAAGTATCTTGGATACACTTACTATCACTTGAATGAAAAGCCTGCCAATCATAGATTGGGGGGTCTTGTTTTAGTGTCTAGTATAGGAACGGCAGAGTCATCCTCACATCATCCCGTTCCGCACTCAGCAAAAGGTCTTCACTGACACTTTTGAGCTTTACAGCGGTGGAGGTTCTCTAACAGTTTAAAGTTATATAAAGGAACCGGAAGACCCTAGACCAAAAAAAATATTTCCCCTGGACCCTCCCCCTTTGATTAAGTTTAACGGAGTTTCCCCAGGTTGCTTGGCTCTTTAAGCAATTGACAACAATCAAGAGCCAAGCAACAACCAATTACTCCATCACAAAGGCACCCCTTTTATATGGGGATATAGAATTTTACAAGTTATATTTTGCAAGGCTTAAGCCCTGCAAATGCAATGCCTAGTAATATTCATTGTACATGGTGCTAATCATGAATTTTACAGGGCTTTCCTTGCTCCCCTAGCCTTGTAAAAGGAAGCCTTGCAAAAAAACCACTGTAAAAGCAGCCAACAGAGCTATCCAGCCCAATTTTACCAACCATTTTTTGCATTGCATGAGCCTTGCAAAGAAAAAGCTGAGTAAAACTAGCATAGGGAGACAGGGAAGCAAAAAAGCAAGGCTTGAAGCTAACACGCTATAGCCTTGCAAAAAATCCCACTTTGTAAATTTCCAGATATGTGGATGAGATCATGAAAATTGCAAGCCATGTCCCAATTTCATCCAGAATAATCTCGTCCCATAGAGATCAATCAAACCACCAAAATATATTTTGCTGCATTGGTACCCCCCACTTGCAGCCTCTGGTAGCTGCTGATGGGGAGTCAAATGATACACACCTTGATGACCTCCATGACCGGCCATTGGGGTGTTAAACACCTCAATGACCGGTCATGTAGGTGTGCAACTGGTCATCGAGGTTTGCAAACCTTCATGAACAGTCATTGAGGTTTACACACCTCCATGACCAGTCATCAAGGTTTACACACCTCCATGACCAGTCATCGAGGTATACATACCTCCATGACCGGCCATCAGGGTGTTGATACCTCCATGACCGGTCATGGAGGTGTCAACACTGGTCATCAAGGTGTTAACATTCCAATGACCCTTCATCAAGGTGTCAACACCTCCATGAACGGGTCATTGAGGTTTCAACACCTCCATGAACATGACCGGTCATAGAGGTGTCAACACCTCAATGACCATGACCGGTCATGGAGGTGTTGAAACCTCCATGAACGGGTCATTGAGGTTTCAACACCTCCATGAACATGACCGGTCATAGAGGTGTCAACACCTCAATGACCATGACCGGTCATGGAGGTGTTGAAACCTCCATGACCGGGTCATCGAGGTGTTGACACCTCGATGACATGTCATCAAGGTGTCAACACCTTGATGACTGGTCATCGGGGTGTTGACACCTCGATGACCGGTCATTGAGTTGTCAACACCTTCATGACCGGTCATCGAGGTGTTGACACCTTGATGACCAGTCATCAAGGTGTCAACACCTCCATGACCGGTCATGGTCATTGAGGTGTTGACACCTCAATGACCGGTCATCAAGGTGTCAACGCCTTGATGACCGGTTGTCGAGGTGTCAACACCTCGATGACCATGACCGGTCATGGGGGTGTTGACACCTCAATGACCGTGACCGGTCATGGAGGTGTTGACACCTCAATGACCGTGACCGGTCATGGAGGTGTTGACACCTCAATGACCGTGACCGGTCATGGAGGTGTTGACACCTCGACGACTGTGACCGGTCATGGAGGTGTCAACACCTCAATGACTGGTCATGGAGGTGTCAACACCTCGATGACTGTTCATGGAGGTGTCAACACCTCAATGACCCTGACTGGTCATGGAGGTGTCAACACCTCCATGCCCGGTCATTGAAGTGTAATTGACACCTCTGACCAGCCGCGCCGGGGGTGTTAACACCTTGATGACTAGTCATGGTGGTGTTGAAACCTTGATGACTGGCTCAATGACCGGTCATGGAGTTGTTGAAAAACCAATGACCATGGTTCATCAAGGTGGTGGCACCTCCATGACCTGTGCATCCTTGATCCCTCAGAGGCTGCTGGTGGGGGGCACCGAGAAATACTGTGTAGCTTTGTACATATGTTGTGCAAATCTGCAACCAAGCTATGGAAAATTCAGAACTACAAGCCAAGTACAATAATTTTACATGTATCTTTGAATGCATTGCATTGGCTTGTAATGCCAGAGCCCTGTATTCTTAGTTACATGCCAGCTGGAACAGAATATTGCGGGGTAGTGTGGCATGGTGTGGGGGGCTTGATAGCGGCACGCCCAAAGGGCGTGCGCACGCCTATCCGCACGCCCAAAAAAAACGGTGTGCAGCCGCTGCACGCCGCTTTGGAAAGGCGTGCAGAGGCTACACGCCCTGCCCCGCAGGCTGCACGCCATTCGCACGCCTTCAATAGGCGTGCAACCCTGCCAGACAGGCGTTCAGAGCCTGCACGCCTGTCTGGAGGGCGTGCAAAGCCTGCACGCCTGTCTGGAGGGCGTGCAAAGCCTGCACGCCTGTCTGGAGGGCGTGCAAAGCCTGCACGCCTGTCTGGAGGGCGTGCAAAGCCTGCACGCCTGTCTGGAGGGCGTGCAAAGCCTGCAGGCCCTTCGGACAGGCGTGCAGGCTTTGCATGCCTGTCGGCTCACGTAGGCCTCTCGATTTGAGAGGCTTACGTGAGCCGCGCAATCGGTGCTACGGTGTACGTAGCTCCAATTGCGCGGCTCATGTAAGCCTCTCAAATCAAGAGGCTTACGTGAGCCAGCCCAGGCCAGTTCCGCTGGAACTGACCTGGGCGCAGGTACAGAACCCCGCCACCAAGTTCAACCACCCAGATCCGCAAGCAAATGACCGGCCACGCCTGACAGACACTCACCAGACCCAACCATCAAGGTAAGCCCCCCCAGGCCCCATTTTAGGGCAAAAAGGGGCCTCCTGGGCTTCTTTTTTCCACAAAAAGTCCCCCTGAGCCACCCAGGGCCTTGTTTTGGTCCAAAAGGGGCCTAATGGGCCCCTTTTAGCCCAAAAAAAGGCCTCATCAGACCCCCAGACCCCACATCAAGCCCAAAATGGGCCTGCCAAGCCCCTTTTGGGCTAATTGAAAGCTCTGCAGCCCCAAAGGGGCATGCTTGGCCCCTCTTGGGCCTGAAAAAAGCACCCAAAACCCCAAATAGAGCCCCAAAAGGCTCCATAAGTGCTCCATAAACCCCCCAGCCCCCCAAGCAAGCCCAAAAGGTGCCTGCTGGGCCCCCTTTGGGCTAAATAAAAAGCCTTAACTTCTGTTTGGCTTGGCCAAATGGGCTCAAAATTGAATCAGAAATTAGTTAATGGATATAATTTTTTACTTTTATGAAAATTTTCCATAGCACATGAATGGTTTGCGGACAGCGGCCGTTTAAAGATTTGGCCAGAATCTCCTCCTACTCAAATGATGTAACTTCTGTTTGGCTTGGCCAAATTGGCTCAAAAGTGTATCAGAAATTAGTTAATGGATATAATTCTTTCCTTTTATGAAAATTTTCCATAGCACATGAATGGTTTGTGGACAGCGGCCATTTAAAGATTTGGCCAGAATCTCCTCCTACTCAAATGATGTAACTTCTGTTTGGCTTGGCCAAATTGGCTCAAAAGTGTATCAGAAATTAGGTAATGGATATCAATTTTTCCTTTTATGAAAATTTTCCATAGCACATGAATGGTTTGCGGACAGCGGCTGTTTAACGATTTGGCCAGAATCTCCTCCTACTCAAATGATGTAACTTCTGTTTGGCTTGGCCAAATTGGCTCAAAAGTGTATCAGAAATTAGGTAATGGATATAATTTTTTCCTTTTATGAAAATTTTCTATAGCACATGAATGGTTTGCGCACGGCAGCCGTTTGATGATTTGGCCAGAATCTCCTCCTACTCAAATGATGTAACTTCTGTTTGTCTTGGCCAAATGGGCTCAAAAGTGTATCAGAAATTAGGCAATGGATACAATTTTTTACTTTTGTGAAAATTTTCCATAGCACATGAATGGTTTGCGCACGGCAGCCGTTTGATGATTTGGCCAGAATCTCCTCCTACTCAAATGATGTAACTTCTCTTTGGCTTGTCGAAATGGGCTCAAAAGTGTATCAGAAATTATGTAATGGATCTAATTTTTTTACTTTTATGAAATTTTCCATAGCGCGTGAACGGTTTGCGCAATATTTTGCCCAAATCTTCAAACGGCCGCCGTGCCCAAACCATTCATCGGCATGGAAAATTTTCACAAAAGTAAAAAATTATATCCATTGCCTAATTTCTGATAAACTTTTGAGCCCATTTGGCCAAGACAAACAGAAGTTACATCATTTGAGTAGGAGGAGATTCTGGCCAAATCATCAAACGGCTGCCGTGCGCAAACCATTCATGTGCTATGGAAAATTTTCATAAAAGGAAAAAATTATATCCATTACCTAATTTCTGATACACGTTTGAGCCAATTTGGCCAAGCCAAATAGAAGTTACATCATTTGAGTAGGAGGAGATTCTAGCCAAATCTTTAAACAGCCGCTGTCCGCAAACCATTCATGTGCTATGGAAAATTTTCATAAAAGGAAAAATTTATATCCATTACCTAATTTCTGATACACTTTTGAGCCAATTTGGCCAAGCCAAACAGAAGTTACATCATTTGAGTAGGAGGAGATTCTGGCCAAATCTTTAACACTACATACCTTACTATATATCCTGTATGGGATATTAAGTAAGATATCACGGGATATACGGGATATCTAGTAGGGGACCTTTTTTCATGTGACCCTCATACGAAATCATCATATAACCACATCACAATATCATATCACAGTCATATCCCAATGTAAAACCATCATATCACAATAGAAAACCATCATATCACAGCAAAAAACCATCATATCACAACATTACATCATCATCATATCTCATCACAACATAAAAGCATAATATCAAAAATAACTTTTTTAATGAGGAGCTTCCACAATTCTAGTTGAACTGGATTCTATGAGCAGCAGTCAAACAGATGGGATAAGTGGTCCCAAACCAAATCCTGGTCATCCTCAAGTTTTAAGACCATACAAAAAACATCTATTTAACTACCAGTCAAAACAAATGGTCCAACTGTTCCATTTTGGAAGTGCCACTCCATTAATATAGTTTCTATTTTTTTCTTCTTTCACAATTGGCCAAATTAAAACTTAGGGTGTTGATAAGAAACCTGGTAAAACCGTGCCTACACGCGGTTTTACTGGGGGAAGACGTCTCTGCCGCTGGCAATCTGGTACAAGCTTGTACCAGCTTGCTGAGGCGTTATTCCTTGGCAAGCAGGTACCGGCCTGCACCTGCTTGCCAAGGAATAGCTCCTTGTCGGGATGGTACAAGCTTGTACCCGCACATTGAAGAGTTATTCCTTGCCAAGCAGGTCAAAGCCTGTACCGGCTTGCCGAGAAATAACTCCTTGGCAAGCTGGTACAAGCTTGTAGCAGCTCGTCAATGAGTTATCCCTTGGCGAGCAGGTAACAGCTTGCACCTGCTTGCCAAGGAATAGCTTCTTGGCGTGCTGGTACAACCTTGTACCAGCTCAGCAAGGAGTTATTCCTTGGCAAGCCGGCACGAGCTGCTTGCCAGGGGCAACAACGTTGCCCCCTGGTAAAACCGTGTGTAGGCACGGTTTTACCGGGTTTTTTTATCAAGTCCCAAAATTTATATGTTTTCCCAATTGATCTTGAGTTAAATTGAAAGAAGTGTCTCAGTCTAGTGAAATTTTATTAAATTTTTATAACTTCTGAAAATGCTAAAAAAATATCTGATTCTATCTGTTTGACTGCTGCTCATAACAAATGGTACAACTAGCATGTGGACTCTCCTCAGTAAAACAGTTATTTGTGAATTCATTTTGTTATGTTCATGCAACATGACAAATTAAGGCTCACGCTAAATGCACTCCAAACTTTCACTACATGCACTCCAACATTTTGGAGTGGGAATGTGTCCACTCCAAAAAAAATGGAGTGAAAAGCTGAGTGGGCGGTTGTTCAATCCAAAAATTTGACATTTTTGGAGTGGAATTTTGTGCACTCCAAATTTTTTTGGCGTGGACTGTGAGTGCACTCCAAATTTTTTGGAGTGGACTTGAAGTGCACTCCAAAAATTTTGGAGTGGACTTGAGGTGCACTCCAAAACTTTTGGAGTGGACTTCAGGTGCACTCCAAATTTTTGGAGTGAAATTTGAGTGCATGATTGTTTACTCCAAGGTAGTGAAAAATTTTGGAGTGGAAAGTTATCCACTCCAAATATATTGGAGTGGACAGCTTCCCACTCCAAAAAAATTGGAGTGCACACTTTTCCACTCCAAATTGGAGTACATGAAGTAAAAAGTTGGAGGGCATTTAGCCTGACCCCAAATTAATCTTCACTAGATGAAAGATGACACCAGGCTAACTCCAAATACATACCCATGAAGCAACAAGTCAGTTACAAGACAGTTCTCTGCTGAAGAGGAAAAAGGGGCCATTTTAATAATCTGGTGGTATGTAAAACCAGAAATGGATCAGAGTTACAGCCAACATTTGTGAAATGTTGTGTGATTTCATGTGATAATCAATTTGTCCTGGTGATGTGTGTTATTTTTGGGTATGATTTTATCTTATTTTATCCTATGACTTTGGTCAGGCTCCATGCATTTCAAACTTGTACTACATGCATTCCAACATTTTGGAGTGGGAAAGTGTCCACTGGAGTGTAATTTAAGTTCACTTCAATTATCTTGGATTGAACTTTGAGTGAATTCCAATGAAATTGGTGTGCATGATTAGCAGCCTTGGTCTCTTGAGTGGCACAAGAATGAATGGAATGAGATACAGAATCACTCTGTGAATCCATATGATACTCTAGCAGAACATCTCAAGAGAAAAATCTAACAAATGGACCAAGGAAAATTTGTTACAAACATCGGTTTGTCATATAGCACTTGCATTTTTTTTGAAAAAATGTTTTAGTGCATTTAATGATATTTAGAAGAATTGGGAATGATAATTACACATCTATACAATGCAACAGTGCCATAACACCCATTCTCAAAATTTTCATGTTTTGTACTATTTTTGCTGTGTTTTCTCAATAAAAATACCCTTCTGCATGGTAAAAAGAAGACTTAGATAAGGCCAATTGATGCCTCTGAGTCAAGGGTGGATTTTCATTCAGTGGTGTGGTACTAGTATCACGCGTTGTGCCTTTTAACATGTGGCTTCACATATCAAAATGACACAAATGACCTGTTTTTCCTGCGTTTTCTCAGGAAAAAAAGCTACCTAAACATGGTGAACCAAAAAAAATGCATATGTCCAATTGATGCCTTTGAGTGAAGGTTTGATTTCCATATAATGGTGTGCTGGTATCACGCTTTTTGCCTGTCAAGATTTGGCTTCACATATCAAAATTTCACAAATTGCCTATTTTTCCTGTGTTTTCTCAGGAAAAAAGATACTTACACATGTTGAACCAAAAACATATACATGTAAAATGGATTTCTTTGAGTCAAGGATTGATTTTCATATAGTGGTGTGGTATTATCACATGTTTTGCCTGTCAAGATTTGGCTTTGAGCATCACAATTTCACAAATTACCTATTTTTCCTGTGTTTTCTCAGGAAAAAAGACACTCACACATGGTGAACCAAAAACATGCATATGGCATATTGATGCCTGTGAGTCAAGATTTTATGTTCAAATAGTGGTGTGGTAGTATCATGTGTTCTGCCTGTCAAGATTTGGCTTCTCATATCAAAATGTCACAAATTACCTATTTTTCCTGTGTTGTCTCAGCAAAAAAGATACTTACACATGTTGAACCAAAAACATATATATGTAAAATGGATTTCTTTGAGTCAAGGATTGATTTTCGTATAGTGGTGTGGTAGTATCACATGTTTGGCCTGTCAAGATTTTGCTTTGAGCATCACAATTTCACAAATTACCTACTTTCCCTGTGTTTTCTCAGGAAAAAAGATACTTACACATGGTGAACAAAACATGCATATGTCAAATTGATACCTGTGAGTCAAGGTTTGATTTAAATATAGTGGTGGGGTAGTATCACATGTTTTACCTGTCAAGATTTGGCTTCACATATCAAAATTTTACAAAATGCCTATTTTTCCTGCGTTTTCTGAGGAAAAAAGATACTTACACATGGTGAACCAAAAACATAGGTATTTCCAATTGATGCCTTTTGTTCAAGGATTGATTTTCATATAGTGGTGTGGCAGTATGACACGTTTTGCCTGTTGGGATTTGGCTTCACGTATCAAAATTTCACAAATTGCCTATTTTTCCTGTGCTTTTGCAGGAAAAAAGATACTGAAACATGGTAAACCAAATTCATATATATTTCCAATTGATGCCTGTGAGTCAAGGTTTGAAAGATTTGGCTTCTCATATCAAAATGTCACAAATTACCTATTTTTCCTGTGTTTTCTCAGGAAAAAGGATATAACTTACACATGGTAAACCAAAAAACATAGATATTGTCAATTGATGCCTGTGAGTCAAGGATTGACTATCATATAGTGGTGTGGTAGCATCACATGTTTTGCCTGTCAAGATTTGGCTTCACACGTCAAAATTTCACAAATTCTCTATTTTTCCTGTGTTTTCTCAGGAAACAAGATACATGGTGAACCAAAAACATGAACATGGCCAATTCATTCCTTTCAATGAAGGTTTGATTTTTATATAGAGGTGTGGTAGTATCATGCTTTTTGCCTGTCAAGATTTGCCTTCAGACATCAAAATTTCACAAATTAAGGGGTATCAAATATACCAAATCCACAGTTAGAAACCAGTCAATTATCCAAAAATAATTTTCTTCATTACTGCATCCAAAATGTTGCTTGATGAGCAACCAACAGGTTTTAAAAATGGTGGTTTTTTGAAAACCAGTCAATTACATAAGTGTGGATTTGCCTATATTTGATACCCCCTATTATTAGGGGGTATCAAATATAGGCAAATCCACACTTATGCAATTGACTGGTTTTCAGAAATTCACCATTTTTCAAACATGTTGGTTGCTCATCAATCACTGTTTTGGATCCATTTTTGAAGAAAAAGATTTTTGGATAATTGACTGGTTTCTAATGGTGGATTTGGTATATTTGATACCCCCTATTATCTATTTTTGCTGTGTTTTCTCTGGAAAAAAGATACTTGCACATGGTGAACCAAAAACATAGATATGGACAATCAATTCCTGGGGGTCAAAGATTGATTTTCATATAGTGGTGTGGTAGTATCACGCGTTTTGACTGTCAAGATTTGGCTTCACGCATCAAAATTTCACAAAATTACCTATTTTTCCTGTGTTTTCTCAGGAAAAAAGATACTTACACTTAGTGAACCAGATACATGGATACTGCCAAGTGATGCCTGTGAATCAAGGATTGATTTGCATATAGTGGTGTGGTAGTATCATGCATTTTGCTTGTCAAGATTTGCCTTCACACATCAAAATTTCACAAATTACCTATTTTCCCTGTGTTTTCTCAGGAGAACAGATACTTACAAATGGTAAAACAAAAACATAGATGTTTCCAATTGATGCCTGTGGGTCAAGATTTGACTTTGAGGTAGTTTTGTGCCAGTATCACATGTTTTTCCTGTCTTTCCTTAAAAAACACAGGAAAAATAGGTAATTTGTGATATTGTGATGCTTGAAGCCAAATCTTGACAGGCAAAATAGGTGGTACTACCACACCACTATATGAAAATTAATCCTTGACTCAAAGGCATCCATCGGCCATATCTCCTTTTTTGGTTCACCATGTGTAAGTATTTTTTTTTCTGAGAAAACACAGGAAGCATAGGTTGATATGTGAAGCCAAATCATAACAGGCAAAATTGCATGATACTACCGCACCACTATATGCAAATAAATCCTTGACCCAAAGGCATCAATTGGCCATATCTATGATTTTGGTTCACCATGTGTAAGTATCTCTTTTCCTGAGAAAACACAGGAAAATGGGCAATTTGTGAAATTTTGATATGTGAAGCCAAATCTTGACAGGCAAAACGTGTGATACTACCACACCACGTGATGCTACCACACCACATGATACTACCACACCACTATATGAAAATCAAAACTTGACTCACAGGCATCAATGTGCCATATGCATGTTTTTGGTTCACCATGTGTAAGTATTTTTTTTCCTGAGAAAACACCCAGGAAAAATATGTGATTGGCAAAATTTTGATGAGCAAAGCCAAATCTTGACAGGCAAAACGTGTGATACTACCACACCGCTATATAAAAATATAAAAATCAAACCTTGACTAACAGGCATCAATTTGCCATATGCATGTTTTTGTTTTACCATGTGTAAGTATTTTTTTCCTGAGAAAACACAGGAAAAATAGGTAATTTGTGAAATTTTGATGTGTGAAGGCAAATCTTGACAGGCAAAACATGTGATACTACCCCACCACTATATGCAAATCAAACCTTGACTCACAGGCATCAATTGGATGTATATGTGTTTTTGGTTCACCATGTGTGAGTATCTTTTTTCCTCAGAAAACACAGGAAAAATGTGTAATTTGCAAACTTTTGATGCGTGAAGCCTAATCTCCGCAGGCAAAACGCGTGTTACACCACACCACTATATAAAAATTGAACCTTGACTCACAGGCATCAATTTTCCATTTTCATGTTTTTGGTTCACCATGTGTAAGTATCTTTTTTCCTGAGGAAACACAGGAAAAATAGGTAATTTGTGAAATTTTGATGGGTGAAGCCAAATCTTGACAGGCAAAAGGCGTGATACTACCACACCACTATATAAAAATTAAAACTTGACTCACAGGCATCAATTTGCCATATGCATGTTTTTGGTTCACCATGTGTAAGTATCTTTTTTCCTGAGAAAACACTGGAAAAATAGGTAACTTGTGTCATTTTGATATGTGAAGCCACATCTTGACAGGAAAAACGTGTGATACTACCACACCTCTATACAAAAATCCACCCTTGACTCAGAGGCATCAATTGGCCTTATCTCAGTTTTCATTTTATTATGGGGAAGGGTATTTTTGTTGACAAAACATGGCAAAAATACTACAAAACATGGAAATTTTGAGAATGGGTGTTATGGCACTATTGCATTGTATAAATGTGTAATGATCATTCACACTGCTTCTAAATATCATCAAATGCACTCCAACAATTTTTTCAAAAAATGCAACCGCTATATGACAAACCACTTTATCCCGCATTTGAACCGCTATGCATGTAGGGAAAGTACATTATGTTTATAGTGACTTGAGGAGACAGTGTTTGTATCTAATGACTGAATATTCTTAAATTTGATCTGGGAGATAGGACAGGAGATATTGGACTAGGGTTTGAAGTTTAAAAGGATAATTGGAAAATTGGGAGAGAAGAATGAAGGATAAGAAGAATAGAATGAATATCAAGGAAGAGAGAGATGAAAGGAAATGATGAAAAGAGCCAGTTTCTGCTTATCTAGAAAGATTTAAGTGGGCTTTGTAAGTCTGAGGAGATGACTACTTGTCACTTCCTACTTATAATCATATCTTGCTTTATCTTGTATTTTACTTAAAGCCAAGGGTTCATGTACCTGCATAATACCTTGCATGATTAAGCCAAGAGGGGAAGAGTTGTCAGAAGCTCTTTTTCTTTTTCAGGTTTAATATTCTGTTGTTTACTAATCAGGTTAAGATTTGTTATTTTCCATTTTTATACCTGCAAGCATACACTGGAGGGTGAAAATGATTGTTTACTGCAAGCAAGGGGAAAATTTTGGAGTGAAAATTTGTCCACTCCAAATAATTTGGAGTGCACATCTTCCCACTCCAAAATAATTGGAGTTCACACTTTTTCACTCCAAATTGGATTGCATGAAGTAAAAAGTTGGAGTGCATTTAGCTGAACCATGATTTTATGTTGTGATACACTTTTCTATTTTATGTGCTACCACCGCAAGATAAATTGTCCCAATTGACACCAGTTGACATGCAGCATAATCCATTGTAACTTCTATTTTACCTTCACTTATTACACCAAAAAGGTTTCTGCACAGTCAAAAGGAAAAGTCAATTTGCATTTAGTCTTGGTTGAGACAACCTTTTTTAATGTTTGAGTAACAACAACTGCTTACTAAAAGCTTCTGCATGTCAACTGGTAGAAGTTGAGTGACTGTGCATGAATCTTTTAGTTGATCTTGTGATATGATGATATTTTTTGTGACATGGCTTCCTGCTATCTTGACACAACAGTGTTATATTATGATATGACAGTGATATGATATCCTAATATGATGCAATGATGGTTTTATGTGATTCTTATTTGACCACTACAAGATATCCCGCATATCCCGTAAGACTTACTCAGTATCCCATACGGGATATATAGTAAGGTATGTAGTGTAAACGGCCGCTGTCTGCAAACCATTCATGTGCTATGGAAAATTTTCATAAAAGGAAAAAATTATATCCATTACCTAATTTCTGATACACTTTTGAGCCAATTTGGCCAAGCCAAACAGAAGTTAAGGCTTTTTATTTAGCCCAAAGGGGGCCCAGCAGGCACCTTTTGGGCTTGCTTGGGGGGCTGGGGGGTTTATGGAGCACTTATGGAGCCTTTGGGGGCTCTATTTGGGGTTGTGGGTGCTTTTTTCAGGCCCAAGAGGGGCCAAGCATTCCCCTTTGGGGCTGCAGAGCTTTCAATTAGCCCAAAAGGGGCTTGGCAGGCCCCTTTTGGGCTTAATGTGGGGTCTGAGGGTCTGATGAGGCCTTTTTTTGGGCCAAAAGGGGCCCATCAGGCCCCTTTTGGACCAAAACAAGGCCCTGGGTGGCTCAGGGGGACTTTTTGTGGAAAAAAGGAGCCCAGGAGGCCCCTTTTTGCCCTAAAATGGGGCCTGGGGGGGCTTACCTTGATGGTTGGGTCTGGTGAGTGTCTGTCAGGCGTGGCCGGTCATTTGCTTGCGGATCTGGGTGGTTGAACTTGGTGGCGGGTTTCTGTACCCGCGCCCAGGTCAGTTCCAGCGGAACTGGCCTGGGCTGGCTCACGTAAGCCTCTCAAATTGAGAGGCTTACGTGAGCCAACAGGCGTGCAAAGCCTGCACGCCTGTCCGAAGGGCGTGCAGGCTTTTCACGCCCTCCAGACAGGCGTGCAGGCTCTGCACGCCTGTCTGGAAGGGTTGCACGCCATATGCACGCCTATTGAAGGCGTGCAAATGGTGTGCAGCCTGCGGGGAAGGGCGTGCAGCCTCTGCACGCCTTTCCGAAGCGGCATGCAGCGGCTGCACGCCATTTTTTTTGGGCGTGCGCACGCCCTTCGGGCGTGCCGCTATCAAGCCCCATGGTGTGGCAATACAGCAGTGTAAATTTCTGTTCCAGGACTCCATGCGGAAAAAGAACAAGCATTTTTTGCAAGGCTTTTGTTTACAAGACTAGCTTTGCAAGAGAAGCCCTGTAAAATTGCCATTCCTGACCCATGTCAGTAATTTTGCAGGGCATCCACTTTGCAAGGCTTATGACTTGTAAAAAATGACTTGTAAATTTCTCCTACCCCCTTTTATATTCTCACCCCAAACCAAATGCACCTGCTTGCAAAATTCCTATGCTTCCTCTTTTTCCAAAACTGTGCTACAAAACCTCTTCCCAATCTACCCACCTCACAACTCTGCCCTACTGATTTTGTCAATGCCACCCTGTAATTGTATACATCATGGCATCCATTCAGAAGGCTGCAGATTGGTTTCCAGTCAACATGCCCCCCTACTTCCTTTTGTGTATTCCTCCATGTCTCCAACTGGACACTCAGCTACAAACCCCTTTCCCCTTTTCTATCCCCATTTCATTTTACTTAATTTTTTTAAACTTTTCTACCCACAATTCAACACATTCCACCTTTCCTCAAACCAAACATTACAGATCTACAATAAACCACCAATCCATTCAATCTCCTTTAGCAGAAAGCCACACACAACCCATCATTTCTACTCCCAGACAAAACACCAATTGCCCACATTCCCATATTGACACTTTCCCCTTCATGCCAACTCCTACAAACAAAACTGACTCCTTCCACTGCACTACGTGCCACTTTTACCATACCATTCCTGTCATCACAGCTTTGCCACCCCCCACTTCTCTACGCAGAATTCAACCTCAACAGCTGTTAGAGTCAACTTTGCTCTCAATGCACCCAATCCAGAATTGAGGCCAAGTTCCCAATGCCCCTGCTCAACCTATACCCGTCTTTGGAGGGATGCAACAGGTAAACAAATGGAACACCCTCTGAGTTTTGTGCGGCGGGAAGCCACTTCAAGTGACATGTCCAATGAAGCAAGGATTGCAGTTGATGAACAGTCTATGTGGAAGCCGCCCCTGGGTTAATGCATTCTTAATGTGGATGGTAATGGTATTAATATGATAGAACCAGCATGGGGTGAAGTGCTCTCATGGTATGCACGGCTGTATGTACATTTCTTTGGATTGCAGGGGACCAGGAGATACATTCTCAACCTCCTGGCAACGGCACACTACATTTTTTACCTTCAATTGGACTTTGGTGTTGTGATTTTCTTGAACCCCCACTTAGCCAACTAAATGTGTTTGAAATATTTGTGTTGTACTTTTCAATGGCTCCAACGTGTCAACTTATTGATGTTGGCCTGCATGCATTCATTTTTAAAACACATCAATTTTTCTGACAATGTTTGTGTACTCTACATAGGAGCTGGTTGTAGATATATTCATCCTGTATGAGAGGGAACGCTTGAGGGCACGTTCAGAGGGTAGTAAGTGCCATTTCACTTGGTTCATTACGCTGAAACCAGGTTATACCTGCCTCAGGATTTGTTGATCATGTCACAATGAAAAAAAAAATTGTCACTTAATATCAAGTGACATCCCGCCAACTCCAGCTAGCTATCCACAATCTATCCATACCTTTTCTTTTCCTAAAACCATATAGAATGAATTCTGCTCAGTTTCAATGAGAACTGATTTATTTCATGGGGATCCCTGAACTCTGGTACAATGGGAGCTGAGCAATGCCACAGTAAATGCCAAGCTCCTGGCCACCCTGAGCCCTGAGCTGAACCAAAGTTGGGTATGAGCTGAACTGCCAAGCAGGCTGAGCTTAACTGCAGTGAGAGCTGAGCTGATGCTAATTTTGTGCTGAATTTTTTCAAAATGGACATCAAGAAGACCAAAATTAAATTAAGAGTAGGAATGGAGTAGCTTTGAAGCTGTAACCAAAGTTGAGTAATATCACTTGATATCAAGTTACAATTGTTTTTTCATGGTGTGTGTTCAATTGTGTGTTTTACCTGCAATTAAGCCAATTATTACAAAGTATCACTGCCAGCAAAGCTGGATTGGATGGCTGCATTGGAGTTCACATCAGATGCGGCCATCCGATTCAAGCTTGGGCGCCGTGCCACCAAGTTAATCAATAACCAATTCAAACTCAGTGGCCCGGGCGTTTTGCCACCAAGTTTGAATTGGTTTTCAATTAAATCGGTGGCACAGCGCCCAAGCTTGAATTGGATGGCCGCATCCAATGTTAACTTGGATGCAGCCATCCAATCCAGCTTTGCTGGAAGTGTATCCGCTGATTTAGTCATATTGACAAGAACAACTTGTGCATGGTTAATGTAGGTGAGGGGATGGCAGTCTTGGCTCTGAAAATTTGCGTTATGATCTGACTAGAGCTGAATTTATAGTGAGTGATAAGATTAGATGGAAGCCTCAAGGTAGTCCAATGATCTGGGACGTTTTCTGTTTATTGTTGGTTACAGGCTTTAGCTTGATCAATGCATGCAGTATAGCATTCTACCTGAAGTCATCATATGTCGGAGTGTTGATTATTTTTATGATTATTGATGTGGCTCGCTAGACACGCATTATGCTATGACCTGCCAATATTATTCAAGTTTCATGGAAGGGATAGATTGCTCATTTTGCATGAAATAATAATAGTTCTAAAGGGACAAGAAGTTTGGACCGCAAGGATACACCATGGGGCGGGTTTCTCAAAAACCCGCTTGTCCGCTGAACGCTTTTTGGTAAAAGCGTCCAACAGACGCTTCAAGAGCGTCCGCTGGACGCAACCTTGGTGAAGCGCCCGTTGGACAATGGGAACCAGACCATCCATTGGCCGCTTCACCCTGAAAGCGCCTGTTGGAAGCTCCATGGAAGCGTCCAGTGGGCGCTTTGAGATTGAAGCTCCCGTTGGATGCTTGATGGCAGCGTCCAGTGGGCGCTACCTGACAGGAGCGCCCGTTGGATGCCACCATAAAGCGTCCAGTGGGCACTCTTGTCAGGTAGCGCCCATTGGACGCTGCTCAGGATGCCAATTGGGCCGGGTTACCGATGGGCAGCCCAAACACGATCGAGTTTGGGCCGGTTTTGGTCATGGCTTTGTGAGAAAAACCAGAAGTTGGACCAACCCGTTTAAGCAGCTTGCGGGTTTGGGTCAGTCTTGGGCAGCCTGTTGGGCGCCCGTTGGGATTTGCCCCCCGGGGGGTCCAACTGGGTGGTACAGTCCAGGTCTTGCCTTTTAGCTCCGGAGCAAACTCAAGTACCCCGCCGCCCTCAAGTACCCCGCCGCCGTGTCAACAACTTCCAATTGGCAAATGTGATGGAACCTCAAAGCAGCCCACCTGCACCAACACAAGCCCCAGCCCCGGGAAGCGATGCTGATATCTTAGTGGACAACTCAGTCTCAAACGCTCCTGCCACCCATCCCGCATCTTACTGCGTCTGCAATGATAATCCCATGCTCATTGCATACTAAACACAACTATCATAGGAATTCACTAGATGCTTTCATGGGGCCCAAGTCATAATTTGACTGCAATTCTTAATGCCCAACGGTCTGTCCGCAGGCAGCCCAAGGTGCCCGCAGGCAGTATGATCGTGCCCGGCAAGCACCAAACCCGACGGGCTACCCGCAGGCAGCCCGCGGGCTCAATGAGTTGGTCTCGGATTTGGGTTCGGCATCACTTGGGGTTGTTTTTGCCCGGCCTGACCGGACCGATTAGGTTCCGGGCTCTGTCGGGCAGGCCCGCGGGCGGCCCGAACCTGCCCAATTGGTTTTTTGAGACGCTGCCATCAAGCGTCCAACGGGCGCTTCAATCTCAAAGTGCCCACTGGATGCTTCCATGGAGCGTCCAACGGGCGCTTTCAGGGTGAAGCGGCCAATGGACACGCTGCAGATCCACAATGTATGTCTGTCCAGCTGCTAATCACCAAATGGCCTTGTGGCCTTGCTTTTATCACTCTCCATTGACAGTGGGGTGGGTTCAACCCTGGAAAAAATCATTTTGCCCAGGTTAAGCAGCCCCTCATCTTTTCACCTGGTCTGGACGGGTTTGAAACCATCCATTGGATGCTTCCGGGACGCCTCCTGGACGCTACGCTTGGACGGTAAGCAAATCCGTCCTGTTAGAGGTCAACCGCGGGACGGTTCTCAGGCCACCAAATTTTGGACAACCAATGGCCGTCCAGAAGTGCGCCCATTGGTTGTCCGCCGGGACCTGTGGTGTACCTATGGGGTATTTTGACGTCAACCTTGATTCACAATATAGCTTGCCCTAATTATTGAACCATTGGTTCTGAAAGGTTCATGGGCTGATACAGGGCGGCGAAGCCACCCATAAACCCTAGCTTAACTAAGCCCTGCAAGCACAAGCACCAAGTGCGAGTGCAAGCAAGGGCTTATGACTCAAGTGGACATGCTTGGATGTGAGGTCATTTCATTTTTTGTGAAACAGGAAGTCTGCCAACTTCAGACCCATATTGAGGAAGCTCATTGCACAGTATTTATGTTATTCCAAAGCTGGCTGCCTGTTTTTGCAGCCATCTGCCCTTCAAATCCATCTATTTTCCATTTTTGTTTTGTTTTGTGGTTTGTTTTTAATTATTATTTTTTAATCACGCTGGTTATAAGAGGCCACAAGCACCAATCGCTCATCAGACCAACTGCTTACATCCAGGAACCAAGAGGATACCACCAATGCAATTTTTTGGCAAGCTGGTTATCTCCTAAGGCATCAAGCGGATTCAAGACAAGGATCACTCCATCCTTCGTGGCGAAAAGGCTAAGATACATTTCAGCAATGCAAGACTTTCCAAAGCCAGTTCCAGTATGGTGGTACAGGCCCGCCAGAATGGCCAACTGTGGTTTTGAACCACCAATCTGGCCATGCAGCGGCCCTGAGCCGCCAAGTTGGCCATTTCCCCACTAGCACCACCCACCATACTCGCCAACCGTGGCATGGAACCGCCAAAGGGGCCAAATGCCCTCCTGAACCGCCAACCAGGCCATACCTCCCCAATCAATGGCCGGTGTACATACCGGCCATCGGGCGGGGAGACCTCTCCGATCAATGGCTGGTACATACCGGTCATCGGGCGGGGAGACCTCTCCAATCAATAGCCGGTATTTACCGGTCATCGGGCGGGGAGACCTCTCCGATCAATAGCCGGTATATACCGGTCATTGGGCGGGGGGGACCTCTCCAATTGATGGCCGGTACATACCGGTCATCGGGCGGGGAGACCTTCCTGATTGATGACTGGTATGTACCGGCCATCGGGCGGGAAGACCTCCCTGATCGATGGCCAGTACATACTGGCCATTGGGCAGCGAGACCTCCCTGCTCTATGGCCAGTACATACCGGTCATCGAGCAGGAAGGTCTCTCTGCTTGATGGCCTGTTTGTACCGGCCATTGGGTGGGGAGGTGCCGGCCATCGATCAGGAAGATCTCCCCAATGCCCGGTAGTACCGGCCAACGATCAGGAAGGTCTCCCCGCCCAATGGCCGGTATGTACCGGCCATCAATCAGCGAGGTCTCCCCGCCCAATGGCCAATATGTACCGGCCATCGATCAGGGAGGTCTCCCTGCCTGATGGCCAGTATGTACCGGCCAACGATCAGGGAGGTTTCCCCGCCCAATGGCCGGTATGTACACCGGCCATTGGCGAGTCGACCTTTAGTCGTAAGCCTCGCTTGTACTCGCACTTGGTGTTTGTGCTCGCGAGGCTTATGTAGTTATAAGCTAGCTGCCATAAACCCCTACATAGTTTAAAGAAAGGGAGAGCGGGCGTGAGTTGATGACATCAAGGAGTGATCAAGGATAACAACCACGCTTCCAACACGCGGCACACACGACAACAGCCCATCCGACGGCTCCGAAGGGGATTGATCGATGGATCTGGATCACATTTAATCGGAGCGGAGAAGAAATATGTAACTCATGCAATATATCGAGACGACGGGGCGCAGCGATCATGCGATTCCAATATAAAATTATGATGAGGGGTGTACTTGAAAGGGAGGGGACAAGACAACAACGAACAAGACTTCCACGGATAGGCAAATATGTATTCTGCAGATTCGTTGGTACAATCAACACCTCTCACTCACCCAGCTGTTGCAACAACAACAAGAAAACAAAGCAAAAAAAAAAAAAAAAACCAAACCGACGCTACGAAAAACAGAAAACAAAAAAAGAAGGAGAAAATGCACAGGGAGGTATGGGAGTAGGGCTGTCTGCAAAGGTATGAGAGTAAAATTTACTTTTGGGGTAGGTGTGTGGGTGTGGGTGTGAGTATATGAGTGTGTGGTGTTAGTATGAGTGGTGGGCGTGTGCGTTGGGTGACGGATTCCGTGAGTGTGGGTGTTCGGGTAAGGCGGCGAGACCATGTAAAGAAGCAGGTATAGACAAGAGAGAGAGAGGGGGGGGGACGAGAGGTTCGGGAGTCGGCCGGCGCGCGGGCCGAGATAAAGCAGCACGAAAAGCGTCCGTCGACCGCCGCACAGACACACACGACCACAACCAACTACACCAAACTAAACAGAGAGAGAGAGAGAGAGAGAAGACACAAGTACAGGGAGAGCCGTTTATAAATAGTATGCATATATGCAGCATGACGGGTGTGTATGTAGTGCGAGATATGGAGCATGCGGAAATATCGGTGCTCGCTCGGGGAAACAAAGAAGAAAGAACGACGATGCAGAAGGGTGCTAAGGGGGCGGGGAGAACACAGAGGCGAAACGAAAGAGGCAAGATATATATGAGAACAGAGGCGACGAATGGTTTTAGGGATATGTGAGGATAGATGAGATCAGGGGGACCCGAGTTTAGAGCGGTAGTACTCGCGGTCGTCGGCGAGCTGCTGCGAGTTGGAATACTCCGCCGCCAAGTCTTCTTGGGGGTCACGGGGCCGGCGTCGGGGCGAGGGCGGAGGCTGGCGGATGGCCTCAATCCAGTTGCCGGTCGGGGCGAGGCCAATGCGGGGGCTCTTCCGGGCGCGCGAGGAGGTCGCAGAGGTGATGGTGTCGACCGCGGTGGATGCGGAGGACGCGACCGCTGTCAATTGTTGCTGCTGGGGCTGTTGCTGCTGCTGCTGCTGGTGGTGGTGGTGCTGGTGATAGGGAGGCTGCTGAGCGCTGTCATTATCGGCAGGATCCAGCTCTTTAAATTTCTGTTTGCGGGAGGCGGAGGAGGAGGATGTGGACTGCTGGGGCGGGGAGGCCAGCGGTATGTCCGACTCCTGACGTTGGGGTTGAGGCTTGTTGTCGTTGAGCACGGTGGGGTCGATCTTCTTCCACTCCACCTCGTTCTTCAGCCGGCTGCCCCCGTTCAGCACCGGCTTCCCCAGCCCAACGCCGCGGGACTGCCCACTCAGCGTCGACGACCGCACGTCCAGCGACCCCGCACGCGACCCGCTCTCCCACTCATCCCCCTCCAATAGCCCCGGCTGAAGCGTCGACGCCGCGTGGGACTGTCGCACCGCTGAGATAATCGACTGGTATCGAATATGGTCCAGCTTCTGATCTTTGCCCCACACTTTCACCACTGTGTCATCAACATTCATGCATCAGCATATATATATATATATATATATATACATTGAGACGACTATGTACAGGGGAGGGAGGGACTTACTATAGCAAAAGTAGAGCTGGGCAAAGAAGAACAAGAACCAGACGAAGAAGCAGACGCCGAGCTGGGCGTAGGTCCAGATGCTACATACGTCGTGGGAGGTACTAGAGGGCCCCTGGAGGAACTCCTCGTTGGAGACGAACTGCAGCAGACACTGGTCGATCGCCGTCTGGTGCTTCGTGGACGACATGATGAGCAGGACCAGGCTGTATGCAAACGTCACTCCGAGCAGCGCCATGTTGGCCATCACATATTTTTTGAAAATGTCCGGTTTCTCCTTATATACACCAAAGAAACTGTATGAAGGGGGTTAGCAGGTTGTTCATGATGATGATATATTTATGTATAGGGCAAGATGGACGGACCCAAGGGCTTGGATGAAGCCGATGGCGAGACAGAGGATGCCAAAGAAAGCGGTGAAGGCGAAGTCGAGGACGATAGCGAGGATGGTAGGGGCGGAGAAGGAGAGGATGCCAAAGACGAAGCCGAAGAGGGTGAACTGGGCGAGGATGGAGTAGATGCCCGTGTTGTAGAGGGGAATCGCAAAGCAGCAGTAGTGGTCACTGAACATGATCGTCTTCTCTGCCTGCGTCAGTAGCTTCTCATTCTGTCGTAGGCTGAACGGCTTCATCATCGCGCGTACGAGTCTTCCCCCGATCTCTGACAAGTAATACTTCTGGGTATTATGATTACTATGTTGGTGGTGGTGGTGGTGTTGATTGCCGGGTTTCGTGGGGTGAGGCTGCGTGGGAATGCGTGAGGTTGGCTGGTGAGCTGCCAGCATGAGCATGATTTTGTGGGCCAGTTTGATGAGAGGGGGTGGGTTAATTTGAGGGTGGTCCGATTTTTTGGGGTGTTGTGGCATAGGAGAGGCAGGCCAAGATGGGTGATGATGGTGATGGTGTTGGTGATGATGGTGGGTGTGAGGAGGATTGTGAGGGGTGTTGGGTTGAGATGCAGATTTGTTTGAGTTGGGGGAGAGGAAGGGTTGAACGAGGTAGAGTGGCATGGTGGAGATGTTAGTGATGGGTGCGATCATGAGTGGTTGGTGTTGGTGTGCGTCAGTGGGGACGAGAACGAGGCCATTAGTGTTGACGGTAGCGAGTGAGAATTTGGAGGCGCGGTGAGGCCCGATGGTTTTGCGATGGGAAGAAGTTGGCAATAGGGAACGGGTGAAGTGGGAAGTTGTGACGATGGGCGAAGGTTGGGTGGCGGGTGTGGGAGCCGGAGGGAGAGATTCCGGGACAGCGGCGAGCGGCGAGGATGGGATGGTGGATGTGGTGGGGCGGGTGGAGCGTTTGCGGAGATGGGTGATGGGCGGGTGGAGCAAGGATTGTTGGGTGGTGGGGGTAAGGCAGAGCGAGTCGGTTGGGGGCGAGTGGGGTGGGTCAGTAGTTTGCAGGTCATTTGAGGGTGTGGGTGGTGTAGGTGGGAGTGGATGTTGTGGAGGGAATGTTGGAGTGAGACACAGTAGATCAGTGACGGTGGGAGAGAGTATGGGGATGGAGAGATCAGTGAGTTGGTCAAGTGTGGAGCGAGAAAGATGGGATGAGGAGTAGGAGGACATAATAATAATAATAATAATAATAATAGTGGCAGTCAGTTTCAATTTCAGTTTCAGTTTTTTAGTGTACGGACAGAATTAGAGAAGTTGATGTGGGTGGTGGAGTGTTTACCTTTAAATAAATTGGAATCGAGGTCGATGGCGGAATAGAGAGAAGAGAAGAGAGAGAAGAGAGAGAAGAGCCGGTTGCTTGGAATTCGGTTGACCGAACAACCGAATACCACTACCACCACTACCACCACTAAAAGAAATGTAGCACACTTATAAACTTAAACTTATAAACTTATTATAACCAACATAAAAGCGACTCAAGTGAAACAACGACACAAATTACCCCCTCATGGCAACATGTCACAGGACTCATTCAGACAGGTGCACAACCTGGAATAATACTTACAACGACGGCTTGAATCCCTCGTCCAATACATAAATATACATCATCATCATCATCATCATTTCTGTATAAGAAGAGCTGTTTGGTTTCAATCAAGCTGTCTTACATGGCATTCATTTATATCTCTTCAGTATCCTCCAGCTGCCTGAAAATACATCTCATCTTAAAAACCCTTGAAAACCATTGGATTGCACTACAGGGAGTTCCATCTTTTGGTCTGGGGTTCCATATAAATACATGACACATGATCATGCCCTGATCATCAGCTTGCACAAAGAAAAACTCATCCACTTTCAATTCAATTCTCTATAATATTACATATAATATAGCCTCAATTCCCCTATATCAATATGTAACACCACAACAAATCAACTTTCACTTGTATATAACCAGTGGCATCTCAGAGTACAAAGGCCCATTTGTACTTTGTGGTGTCACTCATGGTATACAAGTCAAAGTTGATCTGTACATTGCGGTGTAAAGAAACCCCCCCCCCCCCAAAAAAAAAAAAACACTTTGTAGTGTGAGCTTAAAAAAACAAATATACATGGAATAAGCTATGTCATACCTCTGGAACTTCTTCTATCTCAAGTAAAAATTTTGCAAGGAGACTACAATAATATATTGATACTTCAGTACTATGGATATCAAGAATACTGTCCTGGTGTTAACTTGCACATGTCCAGATGATCTGGGTGTTGCAACACCATACCATCCGGACATGCACAAGTTAACAACCAGACAGTACTCTTGATATCCATAGTAATCTCTGTTTAAAATATACTAGACGGATGAAATTTCTGTAAAACTGAAAAGCATCCCATCTGGTCCTTATAATACCATAAAACCAACTCTGACAAGTATGTCATGAAACCCATTCAACATGGCTCATCAGATCCTCCTTTCTCCCACTTGACTTGTCGAGATTGCAAGGCGCATATGTACAGTGGCCGGAAGCAAAAAGTCGTGACATCTGTCACTTTCCAATTTTGCCCCGCGGGCCCAACTGTGGAATTACTCCATGTCAACCGCTACACAAAACAATCAACAATTACCTTTCAGTTCCTCAAACAATTACAACTTTGTGCAGCTAGGATCAATCATAAAACCATTGGCATCATTGGCGTGTCTTTCATTTATGTTTATCCTTGCAATCAAAGATTTTCAAAACTGTTCAATTATAGCAAAAAAAAAAAAAAATGAGAAAATAAAGCTAACACTGTGAAGTTCTGTCTCCCATTGGAATCACCTTGGGATGTGTATTCTCTACCATTAAACCCAATTTTTATCTTCTCAAGTGCTCACCTTTACTCACAACATTTTTTTTGTATTGACGTAGTTTGTCTTCCGGGGACTGTACATAAATATGTATTTATGTTACCGGAACACCCAAATTCCTTGCTCCACACATCATCATGAAAGCCAGAAAGCCTGCGTCATCCCTATTTTGCGAAGAACAAAGGCAGCTGGAAGCTGGGTTTTTTTCTTCTTCTTATTGCTATGTGAATATTTATACACAACAAACATCTTATTGCACGCCGTCTTTCAAGATTTTGTGATGTTTCTAATTGATGTCAGGCATGAGTTGTCTGCAATTTTTCTACCGTATTGTTTCCTGCCTGCACACAAACATCATTATAAACTACTCTGGAGGCTATTATTGATGCATAAAAACTGACCTGAGGAAGGGGTCTTGTTAAAGCCCATGTGCATACAAGCTTAGATTAACAAAGCCTCTCAAGTGAGGGCCCCGCAGGGTCTCTGTCTCACAGAGAGACTTACATGAAACGCTCAGTATTTGACCTGAGCACTCCGTCTTCCAAGGCCTGTATTTCCCTTGTTTTTGGTTTTTTATCTTTTAAAATTATGGCTTTGGCCCAATTGGACCGCCCCGGCCAAGATGCCAAAATAGAGGTCATCTGTGCGCATCGTTTGGTACCTTTTGGGACCCACACCACCACATATGAGCAGCTTCACAGTACAGGTAAAAAAATCTTGAGTAGAACGTGATGATGCCCGCAAAAAAAAAGAATTCTGATTTCAAGTCCATAAGACAAACTGTACATCCATGTATAGATCTTTACAACAGCTGTACCTAACAGTGGTTAACCCATAATAATGACTGATTCAGGGATACACGGTCACAGTGTTGACTGTGCATGAAATACTGCTGAAACTGGTGACAGTATGACGGACGTGTTGGATAAGGAAACAACTTTTCAAATGGTTGTGAGGCCTGCAAAATAAAAAAATTCAAAAATGTGTTGGGTACCAGATTTAAAGATGAGACACAGGAAAATCTAATGGTCCCAAGGGCGACCCTTTTTGGGCGTTTTACATGTAGATTTGGGGGTTCCAACATTTTCACCTGCAAAAAGAGGGTCAAGTAACTCAGGTGCTCATGCCAAAAAATGCTTATTGGAAGTAAGTCCCTCCCTGCCGGTCGGGAGAGGACTTATGTTGAGTTTGGCCGGTCGGGATAACGTATGCTGTAATAGGGGGGTTCACGATAGTGTTTTTCGCTTCCGGTCCCCCTTAAAAGTTTTTCTTGCTTGCGCGATTTCCGGTCTTAAATAATTTGGTTTCAAATTTTCATCACTGACCGGCCACATTAACACTTCATGGTTCCAACCAATCGGAGGAGGAGGCCATAGCCTTGGAGAATGCTTTGACATGTCATGAAATGACCCCATCACCTCAGCTCCTCCCTGAGAATAATCATTCACACGCGCAGTGTCTGCGTAGCCGCATTTAAATTTTCCGGCGGTCGCTTAAAAAATTTCTGGTGAATGTGTATCGTGAACCCCCCTAATAGTATGTACAATGGCGGAGTCGGTCGATGGATTGGGCTGCGTGCAGTGAGAAAAGTTGTTGAAGTAATTATATAGAGCTCAATAGACGCGCTGAAAACTGCGAAGCAACAACAGTTCATCGCTTGGTCAGCTTTAGGCCCCCATACACGCGCTTGTGCCTGAAGTAAATCACAGTACATAGATCACAGTTTCTTGCCAAGACGCAGATCACGGAGCAGGTTGTGCGGCGGGCCAGACGATGTTGGATGTTCAGGCAAGCAGGCACTCACAGAATACAGCCCTGATCTCCCTCACGACTGGGCGGTGCAAACAAGCCAGTCCAATAATCCAGTCCATAGCCAACAGGTACGGTTGGTTCCAGAACGCTGGAGAAATCTGTCACCATCCAAACCAGGCAATTATAATGCGCGCGTGTTGAATTAAAGTCCAGGTGAAGCTCCCCAAAGGCGTTATAGATAAATACCCAATCCCTCTGATCAGTCCCTGGCCCACACCAGTTTCCCCCCACATCCCAAGCCGTAGTTTGATCATTTATTACTTCTTGATATTCTTGCTATCACTCTTGCATATAGAGCCCTTGATTCTTCCCTCTCTTCAGTACTCCCATACACCTTGAAACAATATCCACTCTTACTTCCCTCTGCTACTAAAGCACTCACGGTTATGCCTTCATACCGCCTTCTGGTCTCTAGCTCTCTGCCAATCGCTGCCGCCAGCCAAAAACCTACTGACCTGGTTCCTCTCGTAAGCCCTCCCGTCTCCAACCTTTCCTCTTTTTTCTGCACTTCAAACTTATTCTCAAGTGCTTTCTTACGCGCGTTCTGTCTCAAAGTCAACCGCTGCACCATATCAGCTTCCCTCAGTCCAGCTCGACTCTGAGGCCATCCTCAGCTTAGCAAGCTTCGGCATGCTCGCTCTTTCCCCAGAAGGTGACAATCCCCTACGGACGTCCTTGGAATTCTCGGAAGAAGAAAGCTTCAGCGATGAGTCGACCTACACCCAGCGCACATCTTTCCCAGACTGCGCGACCTTGTTTAACGAAAATAACAACGACGAACAACGACCCACCTCAGCCGTACTTCCCAAGGAATCCCCGGAGTCCAAGGGTGTGCCGCCTGCCCTACGAAGAGGATCTGCAAAACCGCAGGCCATCCCTCCCCCTCAACCATTTGCCTTCCTCAATGAGCCATACAAGAAGCCCGCCTCGAAGCCCGGCAAAAAAAACTCCATCAAAGCAAGAACTTCGCAAATATTTCAACGCCCCTCGAAAGCGCTCAACAAAACTGACTCCTTCAACAGTGACCAAGGCTCGTCGTCATCTGAACATGGCGCGACGGAACCTAAACGGGCGTCACACAAGACCGATAACCAGTCCGGCTCTAACCACCTGGAGGTGACCGCTTCCTCGGTCAAAGACATCGCAGGGTCTTACAGTCCAGAATGTCAATCGCACACCATGTCGTCCGTGTTCGAAGACGACTCGGACGATGAATACGCGTCGTATTTGAAAAAAGTCCTCCCCGCTTGGATCACCAACACCAACAGCAACAACAACAAGAAACCCAAACCCAGCTCCACCCCTGCGCCGAAACTTGTCAAGCAAAAATCTCGTCTCTTCAAGGCCAACCGGGCGTCATTGTCTACCACTACCTCTTGAACATTCTGTCAAATAGCTTGAACGAACTTTTATTAACATCCCTTCATTTGTAACTCCTTTCATGCAGTAAGATCTAAGCATCTGTAGTAATCTGTACATTTTCCAATTTCGCATTTTCATCTTGCTCCTTCTCTTCGGCTTGTTGTATTTCTGGGATTCATCTATCAGCAGTGTTGTATTTTTGTACTATCCGCTCCTTCCTATCAGTGACTGTGGATTTTAGCAGGATGGTTATGCTCGCTACTCGCTTGTTCCCCACCCCGCTTTGCTTGTAACTCCTGCTTCGCATCGACCTCTTCGCTTTGGTTGATTATAAATATTATTATATGAACGACTTTCTCTTGTTTCTCGACAATGTGGCGGTCCCTCCAATGGCGCAAAACAATGTGGTGCCATGAAGCAAACAACGTCACTCACGTTGCGCCATTGCGGCTGGTATGAGTGGCTATCTTATCAAGCAACCTATTTTCAGCCGATTTGTTGGTCGTGGCAGACTGGCAAATCTTCCTTGCCCTGAATCTGATTTCGAGAGTCGAGACCATCTCATTTGATCATTCAGAGGCCCAAGTTCAGGCTGGACCGGCTCTAGTTGGAAATCTTCCGTGGTTTATGTGCCAATTTTGATTTACTTTGATACGAGCATTACGATTTGTGTGGTAACCATTCCTCAGCCTCAGGGCTAGTCATGTATATGTAGAGGTTATTGGGCTATATGGAGAGGGTATTGGGCATGTCCGATCGCTCTACCTCCGAAAAGCCAACTTTGCTTGGAATAAGCCCAGGCATCACAGCTGACACTTCATCCTTCCAAACAAGCTCCCCGCATCCGAGGTCAAGGAATGGTCCAAGTTCAAATAGTTGGGATACACCAGCAACCGCGTCCGTAGTGGAAGCCCAATATGGCCGGGGTCTTCATTTAGCTACGGGTGGACCGCGGCAATGGAACTGCAATACATTGACCAGTTGGACAAAGCTGAAGCACCCGTTAAGCCCCAGACTTATCTAGGTACACCTGCTTGCTCTGCAAAATGTGTAGTTAAGAACACAGCCGCTTGTCTTGTCCATCGCATCCAGAGGCCCCCACCCATTACAACCCAAGTCCGCTGTTCGAGCCACGAGATTAAAAAACTGTTGCCACACACAGCCATGTACCATCCAGGTTTCATCCTTTGCCTGATGATAGCCCCGCTCGTCAGCGCAGCCTGACGAGCTGGTCAATCCACGGTCCACGATGGGGAGAGGCTTTGTTAAGCTAGGGAAATCCACGGTCTCCGGCGGGGGATCTGCGACATCCTACACTTCCACTGTCACGAAATCTCAAGGGACAGAGAAACACTACCATGTCACAACGTCAGGCTCCTCCCGATGCGCGGCCTGTGGGGCCAATACGTACCACCACAAATACCGGCATGAAGCTTGAAGCCTGGCCCGCAGTGCCCGATAAGAAACATTTGAACATCTCTGTGCGTGGCCCCTGTTGTAATCCTGGCATGTGATCTTCCTAAACTGCCACCACAACATTCTTTTGCACAAATTTATTACAACAAATACATATACTGACAATGTGGTTGATTTCCTTTTTCACTTTGTGATACTGCTGGCTTTACTCGAATGTGGTTGTCAAGGCGCTGGGTGACCTAATCAGAGCTTTTAGCTGGTTTGTGTTGCATAGTGTTGGTATGGGTGTACATATACATAAAAATGGAGATGGAAGGAAAAGGGAGAAAGATTTTGGAAGATACCAGTCCACACACAAAGGGACATCATGGTCAAATCCATTGAAGCACTTGCCAGAAAATAAACAATCCCACCCAAGCTGATTACTTGCATGGAAAGTTGAATTCACCTTCTGAAAGCATGTGGGGAAAAATCACAGGTACCAGCATTTTTTCATCCAATTCACCAGGGGAGATTTCATGGCACCCGTTGATGGGTGCCATTGCATAACTCATTACCCTCTCTTGGTTTGAACCGTGTTTGGAGGTATGCACATTCAAACTGCATGTTCAACTGAAATTCAGTTTGAAGTCACCAACAATCTCACAACAAGTGTTGCTTGATGTGTATGTGATTTTATGTCCAACTCAAGTGGAAAACTTGAAGCATGCAAACCTGAACTGATACCAAAACAACCACAGTTCTGATTTCATCATTCTTTCGAAAATTTACTTTCTTCTTGATTGTTTTATTTCAAAGAAGTATCTTTTTTTTACTTTTTTGAGGCAAAAAAAACTTAAATATAATGTGCTTTTTTGAATGGAATGAATTCACAATCTTCTGTTTTTGAGGTGCTGCAATTCATTGTAGTTGGTCCCGCATTTTGAAGGTATTTTGAAATGTGAAGAATTGGGTCTTTACCTACCCCCATTTGTACACTTTTTGGCTCAGACCAAAATTTCCAGCAAACAATCATTTGGATTTGCAACAAAGGTGTCCCATTTTAACCATTTTTTGGTAAAACCAGCAAAAACCACCTTTACAACCTTTCACACACCTGTAAATCACTGTGAAATATGAATTTGTACTCTGGTGTACGGGCGTACAGCAGCGTAAAAATTCAAATGTCACAATAATGTAACAAGCGTACACCAAGCACCACAAACAAAGCAAGAAAGCGACCAATGGGAGTTGGTCTTTGGAAACTATGGCACAACTTTTGACCCAACTTTTTTTATAAAAAAAAGTCAGCTATTACACATGTTCAATGCACAGTCACTGTGCAAAATGCACAGTGACTGCGCAAAAATGATCTTTGAAAATATTCAAGTCAAAATTTTATTTAAAGGGGATTATTACGGAGGCCAACTACCATCAGGTGTACTTGTCATTTTTTGGAAGAGGGTAAAAATTCAGATGTCTTGGATAAAAATTGTATGATATACTTTTTCTGATGGAAATTCAATTCTTTTTGGTAAACTTAGGACTTCATGAAATCTAAAAACCAAGGGACATATGTAATTGTGTATAAAACTTTCAAAATTCAACTTCTAAAGGTAATTAGAGCTCTAAATTTAGCTCCAAATGTACTCAATATGGTTTGAATCCTTTTTATGAATATTTTTTCATCATCTAAAAGGTTATAGAAAAGATTTTCTCAAGATGTTTAGATTGAAAATTATTTAGGCACTGCAAAGAAATAATAAATGATAGTTGATAAAGACTTGTTAATCAGAATGATTCTCCACATGTCAATGAATGGAAATATTGATGTACTAATATTAAAGAAGAATTATTTGAAGATGGACCAATACTGATTGGAGCATTCAAGAACTCAGAAAATCATAAGATTGACTTGAGTTCAGCTTGGGTTCTATATGATTTGTGGATTCATGCATTATAAAGTTACAATTTTGATCATTTGAATATCAGCTTGCTTTGTGGTTCACTTCAGAAGATGTTGTCCAATTATCTTAACCCACATCAACATCATTTCAGGTTCATAGGGAACTGACACATATGATCATTGGCCCCGGGTTCCAGTAAAAACACATGGAGTGGCACTGGCATGCCAGTGCCATAAATTCTTCCCTGGTGATTAGTATGCTTCATTTTCATAGGCATCTTGGCTCCATATTTCCACAGCTCCCAAACATTTAGTTT
The DNA here is from genome assembly GCA_002873125.1 of Puccinia coronata f. sp. avenae. Lineage (NCBI taxonomy): Eukaryota > Fungi > Basidiomycota > Pucciniomycetes > Pucciniales > Pucciniaceae > Puccinia > Puccinia coronata. The sequence continues at coordinate 119,514 of PGCI01000082.1, read as the reverse complement.
TATGCAAGAATAGCCTTATTGATAGAATTGCTCAAATCAATATTTATAGAAAATATGTAATACTAGTCCCTCATGAACTTCAAATTAGAGCTCACAGTGAATCTTTGGAGCAAGTTTTGAATTACTCAAAGTCCTTTCACAAAGGAAGCATGCTCCCATGTCTACCTGCTCAGCACTCAACCATGGATTCAGCAAAAGAAAAAAAATTTACATCTCAAATATTGCACCTTAAAGCTGAGTTGTATTCTTGGAATGACTGATATGAGTGCACTATCTCATTTAAATACCATACAGATTATTTTACTTGAGAATAATTGAAAAATATCCTTTAACACTTCAACATGTGGCTGATGTCTTTTCTTTGAGAATAACAAATCTCCATGAATACTTCATCATGATGTGGTAGATATTTGTGTTGAGATATCCCAAGAAACATGGATATTCAAGAAATTGATGGGTTTTCTTCAAGTTTTATTTGCTGGCCATATCATAGGGTCTTGTTAAACAACTGCCAGACTTTGGAGAAACGACTCCCAAACGTCCTGGATGTTGTTATTACTGGCTGTCAACCAGTCAGCAACCGCCGGTGGACCTAAAAATTCTGTGGCGCAATTTTGGGAGTTGATTCTCCAATTTTGCCAAAAGTTTGGGAGTTGTTGGGATAATTTTCATAAATAATCAAAAATAATAATAGCTCTGTAATGAGTGGGCCCAAGGGAGCCAAACTTTACATATAGTCAGTTTGTTAACTAAGATGTATTTCTGGAGCATATCAGCTCCAAAATACCTCCACAATTTAACAAAGCAGTATGCAGATTATTATTGAGTGTAATTTTTAAATTGCTATAACTTTTGCAGGAGTCTTAAATACATTTCTTCAGATAAAAATAGACAGGTCTAGTTGGCAAATGCACCCAAAACATAGGCTTCCAAGTTAGACACCTTACTCCTACGGCAATTTCACAGATCACTGTTTATACTTGGAATGACTTCCTCCAGAGCTGCCAAAGTTTCAAAGTAGCCTCATTGGATCCCTTTAAGTTTGCCTTCGAGGCAAAGTCAATAGCACACGTCATTAACCCATTCAAACTTTGCTTGGGAGTCAATCTCTTGGCTGAGGCTCCAACGCCCGGTCGGAGTTCTTTGGAGATCGACTCCTGTGTTCAGGCTTGGTTTTGGTGCAACGACTCCCTCGGGGGTTGCAGGCTGCAGCTCAAAACCATTGATTTTTTTTTTTTTTGGTTTTTGCCCGCCGACTCCCAATTCCCAAGCGGAATTGGGAAATCGACTCCCAAGCGGTCAACACTCGGTCAACAGGCAGTAGTCACAACGTGCAGGCATTTTTGGGAGTCGATTCTCCAAAGTCCGGCAGTTCTTTAACCAAGACCCATATTATATCATGTCATGTCAAAGTGGATTATAAAATTTCATGCTATTTGATATTATAACCTATGACAGCTTCTGTTTTCTTGTGTTGTATTTGTGGTAGGCCTCTTGTTCTATTTTTTAGTTATTGGGTCTATTTTACGTTTTTTTTTTGCATTTTTGTGCTGTTATCACAGACTGCACAGCTGTGAGTTTTCTTCTCAAACTTTTGCATCTCCGTTGTCTCCTGCAGAACTGTACTTGCTGAGAGTTCAAGATGGTCACTCCTTCATTTTTACATGCATTTCATTTGATACTGGGTTAAAGATATCCAGACAGGTTTCTCTGTCATACTTCAGAATTCCAAAAAAACAAGGTGGCAAACTCAGAGACCTTTTCAAAATAGTCACTGGTGTTCACGGGTTCCAGATGTGTACATAATGTGATAATCTTGTACCGCTCAGTGTTGATAAACCAACACAAAAGTGGTAACTCCAGTTGACCATCAAGCATACCGTAAAATCAATCTTTCATAGGCGCTACGTTTGAGGAAAGACAATATACTCAGTACCGTTCCTATGCTCATCAGAGCAGACAAAGGGAAAATATCACAAGTTCCACTCACCATGATCAAGGACACATTGCTACTATCCTCGATGCTTAAATAGGCGGGTACCACCTTTTGAGACTTACAAGCATCTCGGTATGCGGGCGACAGTACATAGTCAGGACGGGCTTCACATATGACCAGTCGCCTCAACATAGGTAAGCTGGAAAACGGATTGACACAGAGCTTCTTCTTGTCGGCAGAATTGATACGTTCGGAGTGGAGTGCAAGTACCTCAATGGGTGAAGATGACAATATAGGGTTCTCTACCAATTCAGCAACTGAGCCTCTCCAGAAAACCGTTTTGAAAACACGTAATTTTGGGAACTCGAGCTTGCTTATAGGTGTCAGAAAGCTGTCGTCGGTCAGAAAGAGTCCTTCCAGTCTTTCTCTGATGTTTTCAAAAACAGGCACTAGTTTGCTGCCATGATCCTCGGCCCAATTCCAGCGATCCTGGAGTGAAAGCACTTTCAGTGTAGGCTTGAGAAGAACAGAAAGGTCCAAAAGTCGGGATGCAGTTTGCCCGTCCAAGCTGATTTCCAATTGAGTCACGGTCGGAATTTGATGGTCAGAGAAATCGGATTTCGTGGCCTTGGGAAGGCAGATAGGATCTAGGTCGGTGAGATCTAGTGATTCAAGATTTCGACTGGCCTGGATCAACGACTTCAAGCAATCGTGGTCGATTTTGGACTTGACTGGATCCATATCGGTTGGTGGTGATTCATCATCAAAATTATTTGCAAACATGTCGACTGTATCTTGTAACTCGTGACCTAGTCTCAAGACGTGAAGATTTTCGATGCGCCCTATCGTCTCGATCACTTGCGTTGGAAGCGACAAGACGTTCCAAAATTGGAGGTTGAGTTCGACGATCGTGTCAGAGAAGAGATCGATCAGAGATTTCAAGATATCAGAAGTCATCGGCTTTTTGTGCTTTTTTAATATCATGAATGGTTGGCCTTGCGCTCTTGGATCAGGGGCGGATCCGTGAGTCAGAATGCCCAAGATCTGAATGGTTTGGCATCTAGCCCGGGGCAGCTGCTTTGATCGGTTATTGATTTCGGCGATGAAGTCGGCCGCGCGAGAGGCATCGTTGAAGACCATGGTACGGTACAGATAATGGGCATATAACCAATCTGCCCATTTGCGACAAACTAGTCTCAGTGTACCAATCACGGTCCTTTTACCAGGACCGTGATCAGTTCCACCTGTTAACATTCGCCATAAGAAGTTGCTATCTTTCTCGGCGTGGTTGAAGATGATCTCGACCACATTCCACGGAAGATCGACGAGACTTCGCATTTCTGGAATAAGACCGCGAGCATCGATTCATGGTGTTAACCTCTGCGGCTCACCGGCTCTTGAATATTGGTTAGGTTGAGGACATACTGCACATACCTTAAAAGTTTCGGATACGCACTTGTTGGGGTTGATCGGAAAAGTATATGAATGAACACTCAATTATGTACACCGGAAGCACTTTCATCAACTGCTTTGACTTTCACAGGCGAGTGTATTCGTTCAACTTCGGCGAGGGCACGAACACAAGTCCCTCGCCCTGCCGGAGACAGGCGCCTCCCGTCAGGGAGGGCAACGCTCTCCCGAAGGAGATCGTTGCTCCGATCGAGAGGCTTATGTTAAGCTCGGCACGGCCCGCCGCACACACAGACTGGATTGTCTGAATGTGGCAAGCGCTTCAGTCCACACCCGGCCTCATCGCCGCGGACTCCGGAGTGAAGCGGGGCTCTACTAATAGATAGGGGTCTAGTGGGATGACTCCCGCGAAAGTAGATGAGAATGATAAAATCTCTGGATTTCTTGAAAAGAGAAAAGACAGAGAGGACTGGAGATAACTCCTACAAGAGAGAGACTACTACTAATCGGACCCGCTTCGGGTCCGTCATACAACTAAACAACTCATGCAACTAACGAGTGAAGAGAAACAAGATGTGACGTAAGGGAGAGAACGTGAACCCCTGGTGTCTGACAGGTGGTTCACGTGTCCTCTCGGCTGTCGTGACTGTACAGGGGGACTATCCTACCCCTGCCTACTGTAGCCCGGCTACAACATCCCCCTCCCTAGATGGGGCTGTCCCAGACCCTGGCGGCGGCACTCCCAAGCGGAGCCGGAGCCGTTGAACCGGAGGGCCGCCGGAAGGCGGTCCTACCGCTTTGCCTTGCCGAGTCCCCCCCGGCTGCACCTTCTGCGTTTTTACCAACGCTTTGGCTTTCTTGAGCAAATCACTAGCCACTTTGGCCTCTGCTCGTTTCTCCCGCTGGACGATAGCCGGCGGTGGTGCCCACATGTCATTGACAATAAGGGACCTTAAGGAAACCGGTCGAATGCTGTTCCCATTCACCGGCCTCGGGTACTCAACCCCGTCATGATCCACTAGGATGTAGACGTTGTTATCTAGCACTTTTGCAATCTCAAACGGCCCAAACCACCTGGGAGTCCCCTTGGTGTGCTGTTCGTTCCGCAACTTAACTGCCTGTCCTACTACGAGGGCGTCCAGGTCACGGGCAAAAGGCCGCTTATCAAAGCGATCCTTGTTCCGCGCTGCTCGCTCCGCCATGCCCTCTGTGGCTTGGCTGCGAGACTTATTGAGGGCCTCAATACGTGCCTTCAACTCCTCGGATCCCGGTATGGCCGGGTCCGCCGCGATCATGCGCTGCCTATCCTTTGGCAAGCGTGGCTTGACCCCGTAGAGTAACTCAAACGGGGAGAAGCCACTGCTATCGCCAGCATGAATCCTGGTAGAGAATAACGCCGGCGCGAGGAAATCTTCCCACTTGCTTGGGTCCCCGGTGGTGTTCAAACGAAAAAGGGCGGCTTCTAAGATGCCGTTGAACCTTTCACTTTTACCATTCGTTTGAGGATGGTAACCAGAAGTATTGATCTTCTGCGCCCCTGTCGCCTCCAGAAACTTTCTGAAGCCGCTGGACAAATAATTGGTCCCTCGATCGGTGAGGAATTCCTTTGGTGCCCCAAAAGGAACAACGATCTGATCAAAAATGGCTTTGGCAAGCTCCGCCGCCGTGGCTGCCTTGAGAGGGACTGCTACCGGCCAAGACGTACAGTGGTCGATGGCTGTAAGGATCCACTTATACTTCCCCTTGTAACTCTCAGGCATCTGAACAAGATCCGAAGACCACCGCTCGAAGGGGCCTACCGCTGGTAAAGGCTTCTGCAGACCAGTTTGCTGGTCTGCGTGGGGTCTTTCGTGTATCTGACACGACGCGCACGTGCGAATGTAATTCTGTACATCCGCATAACGTTTTGGCCACCACCCACGACCTCTCAGAACCTGCAGCGTGCAGTCCCGCCCTCTGTGGCCCAGCTCATCGTGAACCGACCGCAGCAAATCGAACCGATACGCAAACGCAACAAACAGAGAGTGTTCTCTCAACCCTCGCCGTCCCAGATAAACCAAGGACTCATCGACTGGGTCGTACTTGAACAACTGGCGGTTTCGTTTTGCCTTCTCAATTAGGTGGTTAGGGATTTCTTCAGGTAAGTCCCGTCCCTCGACTAAATAAGGGATAATCAATGGCCAGTCCGACTCGTGCAGCTGATCCGTGATTTCTTCCAGTACCGCTAGGTCGCTCCTCCTCGACAACGCATCCGGGACGACGTTATCGGAGCCCTTCTTGTACCGGATCTCGATATCCATTTCCGCAAATTCTTCGATCCACCGACACAGGCGTTTCAAGGGTAGGAGCTGGGTGGACAAGTACGTCAACGACGCATGGTCCGTATAAACGACGGTCGTCTCAACGGCGCCGTGTAAGTAAATTTGCCACTTCCTCCACGCATGGATGATGGCTAACAATTCCCGCTCCTGAGCAGGGTAATTTATCTGTGCCTTGTTCAGTTTCCTCGACTCGAAGGCGACTGGGTGAAGACAAGAGTCTTCCCCGTTCTGCAACAACACTGCCCCGACTGCAAAATCCGACGCATCCGTCTCCATCACGTACGGCTTGGTGTCGTCCGGGAGGATCAGGATCGGAGCGCTGGTGAGGGCCTCCTTCAGTCGAACAAAAGCCGCCTCCTGTCGAGGCTGCCATACGATTGACTGCCGCTTCGTCACGTTCCCTGCCGTCAGGTCATGTAACGGCGCCGCGATGGACGCAAAGTTCTTGACATACCGTCGATAGAACCCACAGAGTCCCAAAAACGAACGAACGTCGTATACATTCTGCGGTCGAGGCCACAGACGGACGCTCGCCAGCTTATCCTCCATCGGACGAATGGAGTTGAACCCGATGATATGTCCGACATACTGGATTTCCCGCAGTCCAAAGGAGCATTTGGCCCCACTGCACTTCAGTTCCTCGTGCTGGAGGGCGGCCAACACTTTCTCAACATGTCCGAGATGTTCTGCCTCGCTCTTCGAGTAAATCAGGATGTCGTCCAGGTAGACTTGGACGAACACGTCGATATACTCGCGCAGGATCTGCGTCATCATCCGCTGAAAGGTTGACGGCGCGTTTACTAGGCCAAAAGGCATCACTAGCCACTCAAAGTGGCCATACTTGGTTCCGAACGCCGTCTTGGGAATGTCTGCAGCTGCAATCTTCATCTGGTGGAAACCCTGCTGAAGATCAATCTTCGAGAAAAATCTCGCTCCCCTTAATGCATCAAAGCATTCCTGGATGATCGGCAGCGGGTGCCGATCCTTCTTGGTGAGTGTATTCACTTTGCAATAATCGACGCACAGACGCACCTTTCCTGACGATGGATGTTTCACCATCACAATTGGAGACGACCAGGCTGACGTCGAAGGACGAATGAAACCTGCCTCCTGCAGCCCCGCTAGCCTCTCCTTCAGCGTGCCCAAGAGCGCTGGCGACAACTGGCGCACAGGCTGGTGGACTGGTGCTGCATCTCCAGTGTTCACAAGGTGCTCGATGGTGCGAGGCTTGGACGACACTGACGAAATGGGTCCGAAGACCCCGGCGAACCTAGTCACGAGGGACTCCAAAGACCTCCGGAGCGCCCTGTCCGGTCCGAACACAGTGGGTAACCCAGCTGGTTGCTCGTCCCTAGGTCCAGCGACTCCCTCCGACTCCATCAAGTGGATGAACGACTCCCGAGCGCCGTCGTAAAACTCATGACGTCGGATTGATCTGGGGAGGAGAACTTCCTCCTCATCGGACATGACAGCTAATTCGTGAGTCAACACGCTGCACGCCGAACTAGAAGACAAACAAAACGGAACGATTTCGCCATGGTGTCCTCGCAGGTGCCAGGTGTTGGAAGGCCAATCCGTTCGAACGACGCTGGAGGAGATCCAGTCTCGCCCCAATATGACATCATAACTCGATAACGGTGCCAGGCGACACACGACGGCAAACCCAATCTCCGCCAACTCGAAACGAATCGTTGCTACCCTGTTGTCCGCGATTTTATCCCCGAAAGCACCGGTTACTTCAAAGGAATCAGCAGACGACAAAATCAGCAACGCTCGATCCAAGACAAAATTAGAAGCGACATACGACGCCCCAGCGCCGGTATCAATGAGGACCTTGGCCAAGCGGCCCTCCACTCTATGATGGAACTCAGCTCGTGCGCACAACGGCCCACTTACTGCTAACGACGCGTGGCATCCATCTGTGCACAAGCAGTCGATGACGGTGTCAGCGGCGACTCCGGTCGCAACTTCTGACCCGGTTGTCCCCACGCCTGGGCGATCAACACCATTCTCAGCTGTAACTAACTCACAGTGGCCCTGCTCACTGGGAGGCTCAAGTAGACACGTTTCAACAAGATCAACATTGCAAGGTGAAACAGAAACTACAATATCTGTCGGTGGGAGAGTCGATTCCGCACCGACTACTCTTTTTTTTCTTCTTTCTTTTTCTCGGCGTTTGCCTTCTCCCAAGCCCGTTGCGCGTCGGTCTTTGGTTCGGAGCAGAAGCGGGCCGTGTGCCCCTTCTGTCCACAATTGTGGCATTTCCAGCCACCTTTTTTCTTGTCGGAACCCCCGGCGTCCCCATCGGCCCAACGCTTTCCGGAACTCCCCGAGACTGCCAAGACCGACCGAGTCTGGCAAAACGCGCGGTCGTGCTCGAGGGCGGTGAGCAACACTTGCTCCATGCTCATTGGTCGTTGCGCGATGAACGCCTGCGACACGAGATCTGATACCTTCTTGCTCAGACCGGTGGTAAGCCTAGCGACAAAACTGGTTCGTTCGTCGTATTGGAACTGGATGGACCTGGCCTTTGACTGCCAGTCCCGGAAACGTTCATAGAACTCCTGACAGGTCTCTTTGGGACCCTGGCGGAGCTTCTCGAATTCGGCCGCCACCGCCTCCGGAGACAAACCGAGGGGGCACAGCCAACACAACCACTCCTTGAACGCTTCCCACGACCTGGGGCGGTTACCGGCGAGAGCGGCGTCCGTGTAGTCGCGGAACGCCTTGCCGCTCAAACGGTTACCCGCAGCTACATGCCACACCAAAGGGTGGGCCTGGCGGTCCTCCAAGAGGACACTCATGGTACGGAGCCAATCAACGGCGTTCTCGCCAAGGTTCCCCGTAAACTTCGGACAGTCCTTGTCCGGCCAACTCCGGAGGATCTTCCCGACGTCGGTTTCCTGGTGGAGGGCAAAGTACGAGCCAGGCGAGCCGGTCTCCTCGTCTTTAACGGCCGACTGGCCTTGCCCCGGACCCCTCGGACGGTAAGGAGGCTTCCCTCCCTGAGGGGGTTGCTCCATATGTAACTGATGAAATGACTTCGTCAGGTCTCGCTCGATCTGCTGCGCGGTCACAGAGGATGAACCTACATCGTCGTCTTCCTCATAATCAATAAGGTCCTCCATAGTTGTACTATGATCACGGCGATGGAGCCACTGACGTTGAGCTTCGGACATTGCCGCTATCTCCTTGGCGGTGTAGGCCACGTTGTCCGCGGGTGCAGGTGGAACTTCTCCTGCCGCTTCCTCGGGACGTTTCCCACCCTTTGGACTGTGCAAAACCTTTCCGAGCGTCATCTACGTAACGTCAACGGGAGAAAAAGATACAAGAAGTAAGCTCAAGGACTTTTCTCCTATTAACCTCCAAGCCCTGCTTGAACCAGACCTCAACCCCAGAGGTGCCGATCTCTACTCAGATTGACCCCACTAGCGAAGAATCCTGCCTGCAACTACCACGGCAGCCAACTCCTATCTCTGGGATGCCTTAAGCACCAAAGCAAAGAAAATCGTGACTAACGGTTTTTCGTCGCAAGATATCCTGAGTCAATAGCGCAGAATCCCGGTGAGACGGTTGGCGGAGAAACTGAGGTGCGGTGGGGATGAAAAAACTAGCAGTTTAGGGTGTAAAATCTTGTGCTGGTGGGTTGGACTGATAAAAAAATTTTTGTTGCTCTCGCTACCACTGAAGCGGGGCTCTACTAATAGATAGGGATCTAGTGGGATGACTCCCGCGAAAGTAGATGAGAATGATAAAATCTCTGGATTTCTTGAAAAGAGAAAAGACAGAGAGGACTGGAGATAACTCCTACAAGAGAGAGACTACTACTAATCGGACCCGCTTTGGGTCCGTCATACAACTAAACAACTCATGCAACTAACGAGTGAAGAGAAACAAGATGTGACGTAAGGGAGAGAACGTGAACCCCTGGTGTCTGACAGGTGGTTCACGTGTCCTCTCGGCTGTCGTGACTGTACAGGGGGACTATCCTACCCCTGCCTACTGTAGCCCGGCTACAGGAGTCTGTCGAGAACTATCGCGAAGCGGGGGCTCTTGCCCCTTGGGTTGGGAGTCAAGACGCAAGCTATCTACCGCAACCCCTCGTTATTTAAGGGGAAGATAGCGCGAAGAGCCCACTTGCCCCGCAAGTTGTAACCCTCTGAAGAATCATAAGCTTGACACGATCTTGCTCGCTACTCCCATCACATTGTCCGGCACCCGTTGCTTGTCATTGTTCTTGCGTTCCCCCCCTCTCCCCATATTTTGATTACAAATATAACTACTAGCACTTTTCTGTTCCGCGAGAAGGTGGAGGTCTGTCAGGATCAGAGATGCCAAGATACAACCTTCTAGCTACTCTGTCTGCAAGAATGGGAAGATAAGATGATAAGGAATTTAATATAGATTCTAGGACGTGATAAAAAGTGATGGGGAAGTATATTTTAGGTGTAATAAAATATGAGGACAAAATAAAATGCTAAAAAGGAGGAATTTGGAAATTCCAGAGGGGCCTGCACAGCAGGGGTTTTTATGGAGACCTCTTGATCAGGGCCTGGAGACTCAGGTGTACACTGATTTACTGGGGCCTGAGCTAACAGGTTTGTTTAAAATGCACAGAAGATGGAAGGAGACAGAGGAAAAAGGGCCACAGGGATTTTACTCACTTTAATAATCCTGTGGTAAATTCCTCCAGCACTACCAGAAAAACTGCTTCAAGTGGAAGCAATTGACATGCAATAGTACAAAGGCCCCTTTATAATATTGCATGTCCACTGCTCAAACTTGGAGCAGTTTTTCTGATAGTGCAGGGAACAAACAAGACAGCTGCAGGTGAGGAGGTGATTTGGACAAAAGCTGGGACGGTTGCTTGAGGGTGGCAAAGAGTTACTGAGGGGACTGCAAGGTTGGACACTGGTTGAATAACGCGTGGACAATACTGAGTAGTGCTGGTTCAGGTAAGAAGATGCTGGGGGATCATCTAGGGGAAGGGTAGGAGAGTTTAAATATTCCTTCAGGACTCTAGAGACAAATACTTAGAGCTTTTTGACCTCCTGGGACAGATCCTTGGATGTGCTTGATCTGTGAGTCCTAGTGGATCTTTCTGGACTAGAGTTATGGGAATAGTGGAGGACTTCCCTCCACTTGGAATTCCAAATGTACACGGTCTCATTCCAGATTCCAAACCTTATCTGGTGGTGAAGATCACTGACATTTAAGTTCCCACCACCAAAAGAGGTTTAGAATCTCATTCCAGAAAGGTCAAATTTGTAAATCCCAAGCAAAGGGAAGTCCTCCAGTAGATCTCTGATCAAGACCTTTTTTTATACTAGCTTTTCCCAGATTTATGTGGGGATCTACTAGGTTTTGTTTATCCTTTTTATTTTGCCTGGAAATCATGTCACAGATGTGATATGCTTAGTAATCTTTTTGTGACATACTCTTTTGTTGTTTTTCTATTTTTCATAAGATATTTCTTTATCTAGATGTAGTGTTGTAAGGAGTTATTTTCTGGTTATCTTACGGCTGGTCAACCCCATGTTATTTTGAATGTAGTTTCTGTTTATGAAAGAATATTTGTGTGTTTTTATGTTTTTAAGTGTATAATGTTACTGTGTCAGGTTGTCTCTGCATAGTAGCAAGCTGACAAGGTCCCAGGTCCCTTGGATGGTGCAACATAACATGATACACAAATCCTTAAAATTTCAACCCATGATTCTTACTACATCCACAGTGAGCTTTTCCTCCTCTTATCACCTGTTGGGAATCCAACAATTCTTTTGCTGTGTGAGGGCGGTTTCAACTGAATGAAGCGAGAATATCAGATGTGGTTGGCCTTGGGTAGAAAATGTTGAAAGTTGGAACTGAGAGAAAAGTAGTCAAGAGTCTGATTCTCAACTCAACTACAACTCCGAAGACATGGTGACTCTTTCAATTTTGTACGGATTTCGTTTGATATAATGTTCTTGTACCTCTAAGTGCTCGACAAGACCACGCAAAAAAGGTAACTCCAGTAGACCATTGAGCACACAACGAAATTAATCGCTCATAAGCTCTGCGTTTGAAAAAAAGAGAGAATAGTAAGTACCATTTCTAGGCTCATGGGAGTAGACAAAGGGGGAAAAAACAAGTTCTGCTCACCATGAACAAGGACACATTGCTACTATCCAAGTGGCCTATATAGATGAGCTCAGCTCCTTGAGACTTGCAAGCGTGGAGGTAAGCTGGCGGAAGCACATAGGTGGGGTTGGCTTCATACAAGATTAGTCGCCTCAACAGAGGGAGGTTGGCAAACGGATTAACACGGAACTTCTGTTCTTTTGAAGTATCAATGAATTCGGATTGGAGTGCAAGCACCTCAATGGGCGAGGACGACAATATAGGATTCTGTAGAAATTCAGCAATCGAGCCTTTCCAGAACACCGTTTTGAAAACTTGTAGTTTTGGGAACTTGAATTTGATGATAGGCGACAGAAAGCTTTTGTTGGTTATAAACAGTCCTTCCAGGTTTTCTCCGAGATTTTCGAAAACGGGCACTAGTTTAGCACCGTGAGTATCCACCCAACCTCCCCAGTGATCGTGGAGTGCAAGCACTTTAAGAGTACGCTTGAGAATGATAGAAAGATCTAAAAGCCTAAATGCGCTTTCTCCTTCTAAGCTGATTTCCAGTTGAGTGATTGCCAGAAATTGATGGCAAGCAAGCTCGAGTTTCATGGGCTTGGTGGCTAGGCAAACAGGATTCAAGTCGGTGAGATTTAGTGAGGTCAGCTTTCGAGTGGCCTTGATCAATGACTTCAAGCAATCATGGTCGATTTTGGAGTCCACTGGATTCATATCGTCCGGTGCGCGTTCATTATCAAAATTGTCATGTCCCAACATTCCCTCAAATGCGATACGCTGATTATGCTGGCGTATTTCTTCATGGAACTCTTCATCATCGCTATCGTGGTAGAATGGGAAAAGCATCGGGTCACGCTCTCGTGGAGCCTGGGCTCTTTCTTGTAACTCGTGACCGAGCCTCAAGGCGCGTAGATTTTTGAGGCGCCCTATGGTCTCGAGCACCTTCTTCGGCAGCGACAACACGTTCCAGAAGTGGAGGCTGAGTTCTACGATCGTGTCAGGGAATAAATCGATGAGAGATTTCAAGATGTTAGAAGTGATGGGCCTTTTCGGCTTTGTCGGCAACATGAATCGATGACGTTGCGCTCGTGGATCAGCTCTTGATCCATGGGTCAGAATCCCGAAGACCTGAAGTGATTGGCATTGAGGCCGGGGTAGATGCTCAGGTCGAGCAGTGATTTCAGCGATAAAATCCGCCGCGCGAGACGCATCCTCGAAAGCCAGGGTATGGTACATCAGCCCATCTTCGACAAACTAGTCTCAATCTCCCCATGAGAGTCCTTGCACCTGGACCGTGATCCTTTTGACTTTCTGAGAATAGTTGTGACATGCAGCGCCCATTCTTGGCGACTTGATTGAAGATGACTTTGAGCACATGCCAAGGAAGATCCATGAGAGTTGGCATTTCCGAACTATGTAGAACAAGCATCGTTGAGTTGAGCTGCTCGTCTCGCCGTCTTGACTATTAAGGGACATGGTATTACTTTAACGTGAAACTGGCGGATACGCACCAGTAGGAGTTGATTATAGGAAAGTAAAAGAAACTGGAAGAACACCTGCGAAGAACACTGGGCACAAGCTGCCCGGGTTTTGCTGGAAAGCTTGACTCTCGGCCCGGCCCGGCCCAAACGGGCGTGGGCCGATCACCGGTCACCGGTGGCTGTCTGGCTCGCTTCGGGGAACCCGAACACCAGGGCCCAGCGCACGGAGTATGTACTTTCATGGGTTGAATCTGAAGGCTTCATTGAAAATTGAAATGATGGAATCAGTCCAGATGAGGTTGTTGATTTTCTGGACCTCAGGCTTAGTACAAAAATTGTTAAGCTTTAAAGCAAAATGCAGAATTTCAAGAAGATCCAGATCCATGGTCATCAAAGACTAGCACAACCAAGCCAACTAAGGTTGAATTTTTTCAAAGAAAATTGGTTGCCTTCAAGTCTTTTTTCTTTGGCTAAACATCTTGGTGTTGGGCCTGAGCTCATGTTGCCCCAATACATCCCATGTTGGATTGCACTAATCCAAAATTTCAAATTAGCTTACCCTTATCAATAAATAAAAATATTGTATAGGAAATTTAGGATAAATCAACAAACAATATACCGGTTTTCTTTTGTATCTGAATTAAATTGCTAATTCAGAGAATTCATGACCAATGAATTCTCACTTGAGACATTACCCATTCCTTCATGATAAGAGTTCATGGACAAATGTTTTCATCATAATCTGATTCATACATGAAACCCTCCTTCCAAGAGAAATGGATTGCAACTCTACAATGGAAATGCCCATGATCTTACTGCAAAGCACAACCAATTCTGTGATCCCTTTGCCAAAAGATTTCTTTTTGTTCAGAATAATTGCACAGTGGCTTCAGAGGTGATCCAAATCTTGAAGAGTGGTACATAAATAATCATTTTGACTGAGCTGATAAATTTTTCAATCAATCTTTCAATTGTATGAATTTTTCCCCCCTAGTTTCAAATAGTTGTGATTTTCAACTAATTTTTTTTTTATAAATTTCACTTGTACCCAGATGATCCAAAGGAAGTCATGCTTTTGGACACCCCAAAATCACCTATGTTCTCTATCAAGAGAAAAAGAGCTCTCCTGCCAATACATGCAATTTGGTAGCTTTTTCTTTTGTTATATTGCTCAAACAACTTGTTGCCCCTCCAGCTCTGCCAAGTTCACCATTTTTGATTCATGATGGACCATTAATGAGACAACGCAACCCATTGATGCAAAGAACACCATTTTTGATTCATGGTGGACCATTAATGAAAAAAACACAACCAATTGATGATAATATTTAGTCAGTCTCATCTCCACACACAGCCTGAGCCCACACTCGATTGAAAGATAGCAGCAAACTCCAAGACTTTCTCATGTTTTCTTGTCTCCATTAAGTTAATTTATCTCCAAAAAGTTGAACTTGATTGAAAGATAACAGAAAACTTGCTGATCATTACTCTTGACAAGTTTTTGTTTTTAAAGATTTCCTAGCGCATCATTACACCCATAACTATTATGGTACCAACCAAAGTCTCATGAATGAGTATTACAATTTTTAACACAGAAGGGTATTGTCAAGTGCACGTGGGTGCAGCCGGTACCACTTGATGAAGAAGAACATAGAGAGGTACATTATAAGACTGGGTGGAGCTCCAGCCCCCTGACAGCTGATCGCGATGGGGTAACTAACCGGAGGGTTCCGGAAGCCACACCTTGACAGGGCACCCCAACCTAATTATCAAGCTCAAGTAGCACATACCCGACCAGCAGACCAGCCTATCGATGAAGTCGCTGGACTCGTGGGCGCGCAAGGCATGAAGCTGCTTCGACTTGGGTCTGAACGGTATATAGAAGATACAGAATTGTTGATTTGAAGTTTGAAGCAGAAGATGGGAAGATTAGGGTGGCTTAAGTCCATAGTTCCGCCTGCGGAGTTTCGGGCCACCGAGGCCAGCCCGGTCAGAAACAGGTTTAGCACGGGGTGGTATGGGTTTACGCTGCTGCCAACCACCCGGTGCCCCAGCCAAACTCGACCGGGGCTCGACTCGACTCGACTCCACTCCACTCCACTCCACTCCATTCAACTCCGCTTTTTCCCACTGCAACTCCGCAAGATACCACATTCTAACCGATCTCAACCCATTCCCGAGGATTCCTCTCCGTGAACGATCCCAACATAGTCTCATCTCGTCCGACATCATGTTTGGAGCCCTCTCTCGCCATGCCTATCAACGAGCGCCTTGAGGCGGTCCACCGCTTCCCTCCCGCCGTAAGCTTCATCCATTTGTTATGGGATTACCATCTGAAACTCATCATCTCTTCCGGATCTAGAACTGCACAGCTCGGCTCAGGCGTATGCGCTCAGCAAGTTCTCCATGCCCGCCATGTCCCCCACTATGACCGAGGGTGGAATCGCAAGCTGGAAGAAGAAGGAGGGCGAAAGCTTCGCCGTCGGAGATGTCCTGCTCGAGATCGTCAGTCATACCTATGATATACCCTCGAGAGCAATTCGCACAAATTGGAAATCGTCCAACTCACAGAGAGCTGGCTTTGATTGACAAAAAAAAAAAAAAAATTGGAATGGTACACTCGAAATTTCTTTTGGGACACCACACACAGGAAACCGACAAAGCTACCATGGATGTGGAGGCCCAGGATGAGGGGAAAATTGCCAAGATCATCGTGAGCCACACTCGCTTTTTTGATGTGTAGACATTCCATAGATTTAGAGGCTGATTTGTGATGCAGATGGCCGATGGATCCAAAGCTGTGCCCGTTGGAAAAGCCATTGCCATCTTTGCCGAAGAAGGGGACGAAGTGAGCAGCGGCGAATTGGAGAAGCTGATTGCTGAAAGCGAAGCCTCGGCAGCCCCGCCTCCCAAGGAATCCACCGAGTCCAAGCCATCCACACCCGAGCCTGCCAGGGAGACATCCAAGTCCTCCAGCGCTTCTTCTTCCTCGACACCCCCGCCCTCCAAGCACTCCAGCCCATCTGCTCCACGGGATGCAATTTTTGCCACCCCATCCGCGAAGCGCATTGCACTCGAAAAGGGCATTCCTTTAGCTTCCATCAAAGGGTCTGGGCCCAACGGACGCATCCTCGAGTCGGACCTATCCTCATACTCGAAAGCTGGGGGAGCTTCGGTGTCCTCCTCCTCGTCGTCATCTTCTGGTGCGGCATACGAAGACCTGCCGGTGTCCAACATGCGAAGGACGATTGCCAATCGACTGGGCGCCAGCAAGCGGGATGTGCCCCACTACTACTGACATCGGAAATCCAGATGGATCGCGTCATCCGTCTCCGCGCTCTCTTCAACAAGGCTGCGGAGGAACGCGCCGCTTCTTCCAAGGCCGGCGGCCTCAAGGCTCCCACCAAATTGAGCGTCAACGACTTTGTCATCAAGGCTTCTGCCTTGGCGTGTGCAGACGTCCCTGAAGTTAACTCGAGCTGGCAAGAGGATTTCGTGAGACAGTTGAGTGGCTACCTTCATACACACCCCTCATTTACTTGTTCTTTGAGAGATCGGCGAGATTGTGTGAATGTATATTGACACCTTTACGCACTTGTCCCCCTCCTCCTTCGCAGGAATCATCATGTGGACATTTCGGTCGCGGTGGCGACGCCGACAGGGCTCATTACACCTATAGTGACGAATGTGGGCAGTCGAGGGTTGGGGTCGATTTCAGCGGAAATCAAAGCGCTAGCGACCAAGGCGAAGAACAACCAACTAGCGCCACACGAATACCAGGGGGGCACCTTCACCGTCTCCAATCTTGGCATGTTCGGCTCCGTCAGCCACTTCACCGCTATCATCAACTCGCCCCAGTCCTGCATCTTGGCCGTCGGCGGCGCCGAAAAAAACTCGCTATCGACGACGAACCCCACCGGCAAAGGATTTAAGGAGGTCGAGGTCATGAAGGTCACCTTGAGCTGCGATCACCGTGTCGTGGATGGCGCAGTGGGCGCTCGATGGCAAGTCATCACACACAAACACACTCTCCGATCCTCAGAACCCTTCAATGGGGGCATAAAACTAACTCTCCTCTCCATCGCGTTGCACACTCTTTGCAGGTTGAAGGCATTCAAGGGATACATGGAAAACCCACTCTCGTTTATGCTCTAAGACATGCGCAGTACCCCCACCTTTACACCTAGACGCGATGGCTGATCTAAATATATATCCCCTGGCTGGGGCCTGCGCAAGTCTTGTGTGCCTTGCCACAAAAAAGCTTTCTTGTTTCCAACACACAAAAAAAAGACGAGAGCCAGCGTCGTTTTTTTAGATTAGATATCATCTCGCGCCGCCGTTGTTGTTGAGAGATGTTGCTTGACTTGTTTTCTTTCTTCGAAGCCTCTTCCTTGTCCTGCTAATCCCTTCAGCACACACGCCCCTGCGTCCGCCCCGGCGGCTCTCCATAAAAGTCAAGACGACGAGATGTGGAGCTTAATGACACCTCTGGTCACCCTTGTGGTTTATACCGTTTGTAGGTGGTGCCTTGTTGAGTGACGCCCCCAAAGATAATATTGGTGCAAAGCAAGAAAGTGGCTCTCTGAAGATTGGATGGGGTGCACATATGATTTGTTTGAAAGTGTTTTCACCGTTCCACTGATGATGGATTGTTATCTGCTCATGGTAATTAGCGCGGTGAGAAATCACTTTTTGGACACAGTGGCTACAAGATCAAGAACTTGAGCTAGAGAGATCCTATACCAAGGACTTGGTTTTCAATCCTCCTCTCCTCCACCTTTGTTAAGTCTTGATGAAAATGCTGAGGTCTCCGTAGGATATGTGCAACCAAACCTGGATAGCTACACCACACCAATATACATGTGATTCATGGCCAGCAATTACTCACGTCAAAGCCCATATTGTGTTCCATTGGAGTTATTCAATTTGTGCTTATACACACTTCCTTTTATTCAGATCAGGCATACAATGTTTTGTGTTTTCTATTCCTGAACATTTCCATTGTGAAATGAACGAAACAACACCATTGGTTCTCAACCTGAGCACTCAACAAGCTGTGAAAAGAAGCTCTACTTGTGATCAGGCCCACCAAATTTACAATTTTTGAGTCTAAATTGACAACTTGGGGACTTCCAGTGTCAACCCGAAGCCCTTCATTGAGGATCTGTCTACATCAATTCAGACAAAAGTTACCCACTAGTTGTCTGAGTGCAATCTAAATATTATTTACAGGGGGGACTTGGTTTTTTTGGGAAAAAGTGCACGCGGGCCGGGCGGGCGCCTGCGGACGCACATCGGCGCGCCACGGGGGTTGGCGCCGTCAACCCTAATCAAGAGTTTTCTGCGCTAGCCTGAATAAAGCAAACGTGAATTTGCTCGAATAGTGGAGCAGAGTGAAGCTCAAATAGCGTGTGATAAGTTCTTCGACTTAGTTTGGGAAGATAATCCTTACTGAAATGCAGACAATGAGTATTCTTATTTGAAATGATGTAAGGTAACATCCGGAATGAATGGAGATAAAAAGGGTGGATAGACCTGCAGGTCACAAGAAAAGGTTTAAAAATGATCGATAGAATTGAAGTCAACTTCAAAACAAAACATAAAGAAGCAGGGATTGAGAGCGTTGATTGGTTACTGATAGAAGATAACAAGCGCGAAAAAGTTCGGAAGGCACTGATTGAAAATCCGCCCAAATTCTTAAATCGAGACATCGAAGAGGATGTCACAATTATAACTGAGAGACATTGCGAAGTATAATCGAATACTGTCAAGGAAAGTTATCTGGAGAGATGCCATTGAATGTCCGACTGTGGTCGAAACCCTATTCCACGACAGATTTAGTAACGCGGTGGCGCTGGTGTCCCACCAGCGTTGGCGTGGACGTTTTGCGTAAACATAGACGCTACGTTGCCGGCTCTAAGGACGGTAGATCAAGCTTCGAATTAGTCCAAGCTTGCCGAATGAAGGATTCTCTAGCGGGAAAGAGACTCACGGGGAATACTCGCAGACCCAAAACTGGATTGGCGATTGAGGCAAAGACAAACCGGCCATCGTTGGACAATTCGCAACAGCACAGCCTACCTGGGTCGTGGAATGCCAGACAACCTCTGAAATAAAATCAAAGAATGATAAGAAAAGTTGAATCATACCGGGTAGGGTGAATATGACAAGAAACTCACGGGTAAAGTGTGAATAGATGGGGTTGTGGGGGTCATACATACATTTTTCTGTCGGTCCCTCAACCCACTCCGTGACAACTTCTCGAGGTGACATTTGGCCGGCCGCGATGTTCTAGTGACCAAATATCCAGAAACAGCGGGGACAGGGATAGATCAACCTCACTGTCTCACATGGACGAGGCAGTTTGAATAATCAAGTTGAACAATGAGTCACCTCTCCGTAAGGGTTGTTTTGTGTGTGTCTGAATGCGCACGCATCAGCGAGTTGCTGGGCCGCCGGGACAAGTTGCGGGTTCCAGGACAGGGGAGGTGCTCCGTACGTATTTCTTATCTTGTTGTGCTCCTCGACGAATCTGGATGTTGAAACTGATCAAGTCAGCACAAGTGAAATCAAATCGTCATTGAAAACATATTTACGCTTGTACGGTTGGATTGCTGCTTGGTGCTGTACTATACGATTCCATCGGCCCCGGGTGTGATTGGGCAGTAGAGTACTGCATCGACTGGTACTGTGACTGTGGCTGTGACTGTGTCTGTGACTGTGGATTAGAGTAATAGCTAGATGGCTGTGATTGTGAATTAGTATAGCCAGATGACGGTGGACTAGAGTAATAGCCAGATGACTTTGACTGTGGATAAGAGTAATAGCTAGGAGACTGCGACTGTGGTTTAGAGTAATAGCTTGATGGCTGCGACTTTGGTTTAGAGTAATAGTTAGAGTTAGACATGGGCATGCTCTTGGCTTTGACGGAACCTTTGGAGTTGGTAGAATCATGCCCCTTCTGGGTTGCTTTAGCCGTAATGTTGTGATTTCGGTCCTTACTAGGCAAAGGGACTGCCTTCGGCACGGAAGCTTTGGCGATACCATTGGAGTTGATCGAGTGGGTCGGCCCCTTGGTTGCTTTCTTAGCCGTAATGTTGTGATTCGGGTCCTTGTGAGGCAAAGTACCTGCCTCCACCACGGCAGCGGGGAGCAGCAGTGAAACGAGTGTTAGGATGGCGAAGCCATAGAAAAGAGGAGCCATGATTCCGGAGGGAGTAATGCAACACTAGTGCAAGAACGGTCTGCTTATCCAGTGAATCTGGGAAGTATATGGCACACAACCCAAGTTAAAGAAGAAGAAGGGGCAAGACTATAGAGGAACACGAATTCAAGACTTCTTCGCGCTGAGGGAACAAAAAGTTCCGAGGACCTTCTATGCCCTTGCCAGCACACGACGTGAGATAGTCTGGCGGCAATACACTCGGCAATATCAATATCCTTTCATCTCGATGTCATGCGAATTTTTGCCCCATTCAAAGCGTCGGAAACACCTCACACTCCAGTGACAGCACGGGCAATTGCAAACCGACGGCAGCTCGCAAACTCCCGCGACCGTGACTTGAGTCTTGATCACTTGTTCGACCCTAATCAATGGCACCTGAATCCGCAGTCAGCTCAGATCGGCCCGACAAAGGATTCCATCCAGACCCTAATGTTACGACCGAGGACCACATTGTGCCGGTCGACTATACGCATGAGCTCTGACGCTCCGGAATTAGAAGGGTGTAGTGGGTGCATTGTGAACAACACATGCCCTCTTTTTTGGGGCAGAGATGGGAATGGAAAGGGTTTGTTAAAGTGAATGTTGATTTCATATCGAACTTAACACAAGTCCTCTCCCTGTGCCTCGGTCGGGGGGCCCGAAGGGCCGGCCTCCCGCAGGGAAGGACTTGCTCCCTAAGTCTCCTTCGTGGCCTGAGACACTGCAAAAGGGGTTGTATCGGTTACAACCCCCCGCGGTAACGTCGGCCAGAGGCGACCGATGTTACATCGGTCGCCCAGACCGATTTTATGTCGGCCGGGCCCACCGATACATTAGAACAAAGGCATAATGTATCGGTGGGACCCGCCGATGTAACATCGGTCTGGTAGACCGATGTTACATCGGTTGCCGCCACCGATCTAGCCGCGGGGGGTTGTAACCGATACAACCCCTTTGGCGGTGAGAGCAATCAGCCAAATGACGGGCAGAAACATAAATCACCCCATATCTCAAAACCTCCTCCGCCAATCTCCACGCCGTTAGGACCCATGATTCTCTGGATTTTTCTCATTTTTTTCATCCAATCCATGTCTCACCATCCCTCTTGATGCCTCTTCTGCTGCCATCCAAGTTTTTTTTTTTGAAAAATCTGGCAGGATTTTGGTCGGATAATCCCACCGATTGATCCGCTGTCAGACGCCGTCAGACACTTGACATGTATTATTAATGCTTCTATTTCATATAACTTCCATTGTCTTATTCAAGTGTCAAGACATGCCAGACAATGACAGCGGACTGTTCAAATCCTCGAAGCGGGTGTGATCCGACTATCCGAGGTCCCCAGGGAAGAAACCCCTGCAGGGTTTTTGCCATTTTGGACTTGAGAAAAGATGGCTCACCAAGAAAAAGCATAGAAAATGCAAAAAAAATGCCTTGAGTCTATTTTTTTTTTAAAAAATTAGTCCAGATGGCAAGCTACAACACTGCTGTTTTCATCTTTTTGGAAGTAGTACAATTTCTGCTCTACCAGGGAATTAATCCAAAAAAGGGCAAAAATTGAGTGGAAAAATGAATTCTCTCAAGTCACACGCGCGACTTTACTAGTAAGCCTCTCCTTTGGAGACGCTTTGCGCCTCCTTGGAGAGGCTTAGTTAAGCTCGATTTCATATCACCCTTTCTTCTAGACAGTGGTATACATCACCTGTGTACTCACCTAAAAACCCACCGGAAGACCCCCTGACAGACGCCATCTCCCTGGGTCCTCAGAGTAAGGATAAGATCCGTTGGGTCGGGGTCGGGTAGAGCTCATCCAACATCCGGATCCGGCATATCCGGCCCCAACGCAGGGTATCCGGCGGGTGTTTGGGCGGTCTTCGGCACTACATAGCGCCTAAAATTTCTTACTGCAAAGTTCTTGTGTTGAAAAGACTGTTTCTTCAATAATTTCTGTTGCCAACTATGTACCAGAGAAAGAAGGCAAAGATTGCTTCTCTGGATGAGGAGATCATCATTGAGGCTTACTTGGGCTTGAAATGTGTAATCAAATCATGCAACATTCTTCTTTATTAGGGGGGTTCACAATAAGAAATATTGATTCTTGCTTGCCGTGTTTTTTTTTCTTGCGGGAGACTTCTTGCTTAAAATTAAGTTAAAATTTTAACATTGCAAGCACCTCTCACAGGTGTCTCGCTTGGTCAACTTGATTAAAAAAACTTTAAATTATATGTGCACAGCAAGCACATATGATGATTTCTCGCAGGGGCTAAAAAAAGTTCTCATGATTCCTTATTGTGAACCCCCCTATTGGAAAGAACACCAAGCGCTTTCCATCACTCGCAAATATGGCCCAAACGTTCTTAGCGGTACAGTGGGAGACACCACATTACTGTAACAGATTTTAGGTGTCCCAAATGTGAAGCACAGAATTTTTTTGAAAAATCCCCCAGGGGGTGGGGGAAGAGCAGGGGGAAAGTTGGCACTGATGAATAATTTGGAAAAGAAATCAAATCATCCTGAAGCAATATCTGATATTGGAACAAATTGAATGTCAGCCTCTGTGATGCCCAGGACTAGAATCTTTTAGCTACACATGGTGATAAGAGTGCAAATGATGGTTAGAGTGGGGTATTTTCACATAGAAAAGTAGTAAAAAAGAAGATATAAAAGAATATAACTCTTTTATAGAGTGGCCTGCTGGCGCAGGGGTGTTTGCAGGTGCCCTCTAAATCTGAGATCTGCAAAGCAGGGTGGTATCTGATTAAGCAAACAATGGGTTTCTGCGTAACAGAAGGTGGTACCAAAGTGCTTTCCAATTAAGGAACCAGAATGGGGACAGAAGGATGAAAGAAGTACTCACTGTTGCTTCTTTTACGCCAAAAAGCCACGTAGGGGGGTGAAGTAGAGCTGCTGGGTAGATTGGTTGGTTTCTGCGCAGGAGCTGGACACTTTGAAGGGTTGATTGAAGGAGGAACAGCACGGATAAAACAGGCAAACAGAGCAGAGTAACTGAAAAAAGGACAGGACATGGCGTAACTGATTGACTGTAATATAAAATTATGATGGGGAACAACTTTTGGTGTGGAAAGAGGGCTCTATATATACTAATTTCACTCATATTAGAGGACCTTTCTGCCTGTGTGCGTGTAGTTACTGGATTTCAGCGCAATGTGGCCAATTTGGGAGATTGGCACTAACAAGGCTCATCCCAATGACAATGCTGGTCATTATTTCAGCTTCACAAGTGCTCTTCATGACCTTTATAACCTATTTGGTCAGTGTAACTAAGGTGCATAGCAACACTGACGTGTGAATGTATCTGAAATGGGCCACAGGCGCTGAAATGGGCCACAAATGGCTATGGCTAATTTTTTGAAGGCCACACTGACTATGTTACTCTTATGTATTCAAGGTTTTTATTAGTGAAACCTTGTAAATAAACCACATAGAATCTACCTTTACCCTAGTTACACCTGTACATATGTGGTAACTAGGGGATCAGCTATTTCCACGCATTTGGCCAATTTCCAATTGGATTATATAATCCACGTGCAGGGTTGGAGGCTTAAACCTCATTTGGGTCTATCTCCCAGACTATACACAACGCCTCATTTTTACGTCCATTTCTGGACATTTCACATACAGTATGCATATATCAGACATAGATACATGCGTGTGTAATGTCTGTGTGACATGTGTATGTGGCCAATTCTTACGGGTACTTGGTTTGAGGTGAAGGAGTAGGAATTTGGGGGTACTTCCAGTGAGGGACCCTACATTAATTTACATGAGGATTCAGAATATGACATGATATTCTAAGTTATCCTCAAGGTTTAGTTGTTATTCATACTTTTTTGTAAAAAGTAGTTATTTATTTCAGTTCTAACTTATTTTTATTGGTCTAGAAGTTAAAAGATGACTCCTCCTGCTCAAACCTAGAAGTCACTCCAGATTCCATCCACAAGGGAGAGTCTACGCCAAGTAACAGCTAAGAAATTTGGTGGGAACACCTCACCAACCTGCTCCACCACTTTTAGAAATAGTGGACCACAATTGATATATATACCCTCCAGTTGAGGTTGCGGGTTCAATTCACAATAGAGGTAAAAACACAACTTGGTTTACTTTGTCAGGTTGACTCTGACTCAGTAGCAAGCTGACAAAATCAATCTCCAATTTCCATTGGATAATATGCATCAAATAAAATTTTGTAAGGGAATCTATCTTTCCTACTTCATCTTGTGCTCAAACCCCCTCGTGGCCATATCTCTTGAATCCTACGTGCCATAAAGCTAAAAATCTAAATCAATCATTAATATTGTCCCAAAAAATAATTTCTAATTTTGATTATGTAATATGCATTCAATCACAAGTTATAAGCAAATCATTTTTTCCTACTCCAACATCTTTTAGTCTGTTTTACAGTCATGTAAAACCTCCCTCCTAGGTGGAAATGTTGGTCTTAGCAGATGAGAACTTTGGTCTGAGTACACCACGGGGCGGTTTTCTAGAAATCACCCCTGTCCTCCGGACGCTTTCCAAGAGAAAGCGTTGGGAGGACACCTTCTGAGCGTTGTGAGGACACATTGGTCCTCAGGCGCTCGCAAAGACACTTTGGAAGCGTCCTTGGGACCATTGTGTCATAAAACCAGTGGCGTCCTCAGGACACTTTGGCGCAAATGCGTTGTTGGGACGCTTTTAGTCAAGCGTTGCCAAGACACTTTTGTCAAAAAGGGGGGTCGCCAGCCTAAACCACTGCGCAGAATGCACAAACGGGGGGTTGCTTCACTGCAACCGTCATTTAGACGGCTTTTTCCTGCCCCCCATATCCCTTCTGGCCACCTGACTACTGCAAGGCCCCGTGGCCGTGCTGGAAACTCCGGCAGCTCACCTGACGTCCCAGTGCTAGCACGCTGGTTCAACTCGCCTGCTGGACCACTGCTTGTGGGGATCTCAGGGCAAGGAAAAAGATCTTTTCCCCTCTCAAGCTGCCCACACAGAGCGTTGGCCCAAAGCTCCCCAGAGTGTCCGGCCAACACTAATCAGAATTGGTGGGGTGCCCCTCCACGTCTTTCCAACGCTTTTGCCTCTGCAAATGTGGGTTAGCGCAAGGACAGCCTCAGATGCGTCCTGAGGCTGCCCTCAACGCCCCATGGTGTAGGTGGGACCATTGGCCCCAGGAGCTGGGACCATTGGCGACAGGAGCCAAGACCAATGGCGACAGGAGCCAAGACCAATGGTCCAGCAGCTGGAGCTGTTGGTCTTGGTTCCATCAGATAGAGCTGTTGGTCTTGGTTCCAGCAGCTGGAGCTGTTGGTCTTGGTTCCAGCAGCTGCCTGCAATCTTTGGCATCAGCTGGAGCTGTTGGTCTCAGCACCTGAGGCCAATGCTCCCAACAGCGGAAGCTGTTGGTCTCAGCAACTGAGACCAATGGTTCCAGCTGCTGGACCCGTTGGTCTCAGACACTGAGACCAATCCCAACAGCTGGAGCTGTCAGTCTCAGAAACTGAGACCAATGCTCCCAACAGCTGGAGCTGTTGGTCTCAGCAAGTGAGACCAATGGTTCCAACTCCTGGTTCCATCGGTCTTGCAAACTGAGACCAATGGTTCCAGCTGCTGGAGCTGTTGGTTTTGCAAATTGAGACCAATGGTTCCAGCGGCTGAAGCCCTTGGTCTCACCAGGGGAGAGGAGGGGGCACTCCCCAGGGAGTGCAATCGCTTAAGTTGACCCTGGTTTTGGTCTGAACTCTGTCAGAAGTCAATCACAAATTGTTGATGAACTATTCCTTTCAATAAGGTGAAATGGAGGTGAAATAATGATGAAGTGATGTTCTAAACATTGTAAAATTATCAACAACTTTTGTTGAATTTATTTTGAATTCTAGCTCAACTTAATCATGACTATGGAATACAATTGCTCAATAAATGCATGTTACACAGACATACTGGTCAACAGGCTGGGCCTTTCACAGATGGTTACTAGTTTGTGTTGGTTATGGGGTGTGAAACCAATTTTGACAATGTCCCCCTATCCTGCTCAAGTGGGATAGGGGGACATTGTCAAAATTCCCTCTCACAAAAAACAGAAATGGAACATGAAGCTGAGAATATATAAATAAATGAAAAACCCCTCTTACCACAAAGTGTGTGGCAATGCAACATGATGTCCAGCTGAACCCTAACACTCCCTGGATTGACTTCAATCAGCTTTTGGACTGAGAGGGCTACTGTTTTGTCACATGTTGTGGTAAAATTGCAGCAAATTTTTGCTAATTTCAGGGCAAATTCTTAGATTTATTTGGATGCAGAAGTTAAAGAATTCAATAGTATAATACAATTATCAACCAATTTTTTCAAAGAAGATCTTTGCCATGATGATCTGTTGGAACATTATCATCCTTCCTGAATAACTTTTTTGTACACTACTAAAATTTCAATCAAACAGTCTGGATTTTCACCAGAATCATTTTATCAATTGAAGAACAATTCAACTTGAATTACAAATTTGTTTTGAGTATCTTTTTTATACAGATTAAACTAAATTCCAGTCAAATTCCTGATGAATTCAACATGGGTTAACCAATACATTGTGAAGTTCAAAGAAAGATGTAGGGGAGGTATCCACCAGAGTTACAGAAAAAAATTAAGCTATGGCACTCCCTGGGGAGTGCCCCCTCCTCTCCCCTGGTGTCTCAGCAAGTGAGACCAATGCTCCCAGCTGCTGGAGTGGTTGGTCTCAGCATGCAAGGCCAATGCTTCCAGCGGCTGGAGCTGTTGGCTTTGACAGTCTGGTTGGTCTCAGCAACTGTATGTACATATGTATATATGTACATAAACAGATATTTGTTTGGGGGCGGGGATAGGTCAAAGTTTGTACTTTGGCAGGGCTATCTGAGATATTCAAAAATTTGAATATTTCCCAAACCCCTGCTATTTACCCCCTGAGGACCCTGGGAGATGGCATCTGTCAGGGGGTCTTCAGGTGGGTTTTTAGGTGAGTACACAGGTGACATAGAAAATAAAATGTTAGATATGCCGCATCCCCAAGTGCCTGGCACCTGTGGCCACCAGGTAAGTATATACTTTAGCAGTGGATAAACACTTGTTTTATTACTGGCTATAGGGGGGTTATTGAAAAAAACTGAAAAATCTGATTTCTCAAAAGTCTGAGCGACTTCGAGGAGCTTCAAGGACAACTTTCAAGCCACCAGGCGTCACACAGATCCCCCGTCCCACATACATGCAGAACACATCACATACACTGCAGATTCTGCAAGCAATATGCCTTACCAATGTTGCTTATGCCATCACCGGCAACTATGTACCAGCGACCTACCTCAACATCACAAGGGCTGCCCGCTCCATTGTTTTTGGTGTTTGCCGCTGCCCGCTGCCTAGCCTTTGACAGATACATAATGTAGATAAGCAAACCCATAATGGTGATCAATAAGCAATATTTATTTTCTACAGCGCATACAACAGTGTGCCCCTTTCTCTAAGGGCCTTAGACATTAGGGGGGTTCACAATTGGATTTTGAGGTTCTGGTCTTGCTTAAAATTCCTTCTGGTTGCTTAAATTTAGCTTAAATTTGGTGACCTCGGAGTGTAAGCAATTCAACTCTAAAAAGAGTACAGCTTGCCAAGCATCTTCCCTGATTGAAAGAAGAAATCTAATGAAGTTTTGGCTTGATTTGCTACATCTTCTTGATGTTATGTGTAAAACATTTTGTGTAAATCAATTTAAAGACTTTCTGGTGATTGCTGTAAAAAATTCATGCAGATCCTAATTGTGAACCCCCCTATTGAGAACACAGAAAAAAAGAGGCAAAAAAATGAAAACAACATGCAAAGACCCCAACCAAAATGAAATGTAATTGAGCAGTGGTCATAAACTTTTGGACCATCAAATTCCATGCAGTACAAGGTAAGCTACAAAACGGCATAAGAGTGCAGTTGTACATGTGCTCCGGTGTTATTCACCGTGTACTGGTTGGAACTTGATGATTACGTATGCAGGAATAATTTATTTGGTGATAAAAAAGATAATGAAAACCTTTTAAATCATCAAATTTCAAGTGGTAAGGGGTGAATTACACCATGGCACCTTGGGCAGTATAGTGACCAGATGATATGTGCCCAGGGGTAACTCACCATGTACTGTGTGGAATTTGATTATTGAAAATTCATGAATATTTTTTTCAGTGATAAAAAAGATTATGGCAACCTTTTGATACATCAAATTCCATGGGGTAAAAGGGGAATTACACCATGGGTTGTGCAGCATTTTTAGTGATCAGATATGTGCCCAGGGGCAACTCACCATGAACTGGATGGAATTCAATGTGTCCAACTGAAGTAACAATTTGAATTTTAAAATTACATTAATTTGTACAAGGTGAATTGCAACATGGCACCTTGTGCATGTGCCCAGGTGTAACTCACCATGTACTGCCAGCTGGGGGGAATGAGATGATTCCAAACACAGGAATAACTTATTCAGTGATAAGAAAGATTGGGAAAAACCATTGAAACATCAAATTCCATTTTTACAAGGCAAATTGTTGAATTCTTGGTCAAACACCTCAAGTAAAAACTCGCACGTGCAGCTCGCAGTTCAAATCCTCCAAGACTGCCTGTCCAATACACAGTGATGAGACTGCGGCAGCAATTGCTTAGGGCTAGCAATCACCACATCCTTCCACTGCTCCACCATTGCATCACTTCCCCAGATTTGGATCTATCGGCTCTGACCAATTAACTTCAAGATCCCAATCTCATTCGTCAACCACCCGGACTCAATCTGTAAAGTATCTCTCCCCAAATTGACCAATCACTCCCGCCGCACTCACACTCTCTTCCCAATTGACCCTTCTTCCCTTAAAGTTGATTTGCTCCATCCCCAAGATCTTATCTTGTTCCTTCAATCTTTGCTCACCATCACACCTTGTGTCTCATGCTGTTTGTTTTGTCTCTCTCTCTCATTTTTTCTCCTTCTGTCTCTTTTTGCTTGTTGTTGAAAAACCTAACCTTTTTTCTTCTTTTTTTCTCTTTCTCGTTCCTTTTCTTCAGGCTTCTCAATATCTTCTTGTGTCCTCATCTTCTTAAAGTCCTCACTCATCCAATACTTAGTTATAGTTTAGTGGTAAATCCTTTTCCTTCTGTCTTTCTCATTTTTTTCCTCATCTCTTTCTTTGCTTTGTTTCTGATCATAATTCTTTGTTTCTCAGTCTGGTTTCAGTTCTGCAATTATCAATTCAGAAATTCTTCACAAATTACACCATGGAAGTGCACCTTGTGCAGTGTAGTGACCAGATGTGCCCAAGTGCAACTTGACTCACCATGTACTGGATGGAATTGGAAATTTCCAAATGCAGCAATTACTTATTCAGTGATGAAAAAATAACGAAAAACCTTTGAAATTATCAAATTCCATGTGTTACAAGGTGTTATAAACTATTGCTCTTGTGTGCAGTATAGCCACCAGATAAATAATATCTGGTCACTACACTGCACAAAGTGCCATAATGTAATTCACCTTTCACCACACATGGAATTTGATGATTCAAAATGTTTCTTTGATCTTTTCATTGACTGAGGAAATTTTTCCTGCATTTGGAATCATCAAATTCTATCCATCACATGGTGAGTTACACCTAGACACATATGTGGTTGCTTTACTGCACAAAGGTGCCATGGGGGAACTCACCTTGTACCACATGTAATTTTATGATTCCAAAGTTTTTCATAATCTTTTTTGTCACTGAAAAGAGTATTCCTGAATTTGAAATCATCAAATTCCACAAAGTACTACACAGTGAGTAACACCTAGGCACATTTCTGGTAACTACACAGTACACTGCACCCGGTGCCATGGTGTTATCCACCACATGAAATTTGGTGATTAGGGGGTATCAAATATACCAAATCCACAGTTAGAAAACAGTCAACACTGCCGGCATTAACCGGTCGAACACGGCTGCTTGAGCGGTGCTCGAACAGCCGTGTTCGACCGGTGGTCGGACGGACACTGTCCGACCGAAGCGAGAGCCAACTGGTCGGACAGATTTGTCCGACCGGTCCTGGCTGGTCCTGTGCAACCGGTCCCAGGAACTGATCGGACAGGCCTGTCCGACCCGCTGGCAGGTGCTTCGGTCGGACAGTGCCTGTCCGACCACCGGTCGAACACGGCTGTTCGAGCACCGCTCGAACTGCCGTGTTCGACCGGTTAATGCCGGCAGTGCAATTGTCCAAAAATCTTTTTCTTCATTACTGCATCCAAAATGGTGCTTGATGAGCATCCAACAGATTTTAAAAATGGTGGATTTTTGAAAACCAGTCAATTACA
This sequence comes from Puccinia coronata f. sp. avenae, assembly GCA_002873125.1. Lineage (NCBI taxonomy): Eukaryota > Fungi > Basidiomycota > Pucciniomycetes > Pucciniales > Pucciniaceae > Puccinia > Puccinia coronata. The sequence continues at coordinate 88,703 of PGCI01000082.1, read as the reverse complement.
TAAGTGTGGATTTGCCTATATTTGATAACCCCTATTCAGAAGGTTTTCATAGTATTTTTATCACTGTAGAAATTATTCCTCCATATGGAATCATCAAATTCCATCCATTACATGGTCAATTACCCCTAGGAAACTACATAACTGCACTCTTATGCCTTATCCTGGCTTACCTTTTACTGCATGGAATCTGATGATTCACAAGTTTAAGGCCAATGATGAATTTATTTACCTTTTTTTGGGGTTTGCCATGTTGTTGTTTTTTTGGCCTTTTTTTTTGTGTGCCCAATGTCAAAGGGGCACACCGTTGCGGGCAGACACCAAAAACAATGGAGCAGGCAGCCCTTGTGATGTTGAGGTCACTGGTAGTTGCCGGTGATGGCATAAGCAACATTGGTAAAGCATATTGCTTGCGGAATCTGCAGCGTATGTGATGTGTACTGCGTTTATGCAAGCGAGGGGATCTGTGTGACACCGGGTGGCTTGGAATTTGTCTTTGAAGTTGCTCAGATTTTTGAAGAATCAGATTTTTCAGATTTTTTCAACAACCCTGAAAATAACCCCCCTATAGCCAGTAATAAAAACAAGTGTTTATCCACTGCTATAGTATATACCTACCTGGTGGCCACAGGTGCTGGTATGTATTCCTTGCTCAAGATAAAGTGTTGAGAAGACAGGTTGCAAGACAGATATTCTGCCCTTAAACCCTACTTATAAGAAAGGAGGTCCTTTGAAGTAGTGCCTTGGCGGACTCCCAGGGATTTCTTAAGCAATTCCCACCAACAATCCCAACGTCTGTCAAATTTGGGAGTTGTTCAAGTACATACTTCAAGCATCCAACTAGTAACTACGCCCAATTTGGGATTGGGCAACCCAATTCCCTGACCCCAAAAATATGGAAAATAATGCAACCAGGCCCCGGGGGAATTGCACTTGGATGTGGGGCTTGCTTGAATGAGCAACCAACCAGTAGTTCCCCCAAATACAAATCTGGGTTTGGAAATCAACTCATATTAGGTGCATTTTCAATCCACCAAGAAGTCTCACGTACTTGATGATTACCCATAGATGATGGATTTTCTATGGAGAAGCTCACGTTTTTTAACAAAATAAAAGCAAAAAAGTGTTCATGAGGGGGTTCACAATAAGCATCGACCGGAATCTTTTATGGACATCATCAGAAATGCACTACATCTTTTACACCTTGCATCAAGAGGTTGTAATCAATGAAGTGGAATGTTTTTGAGGCTTCTTAAACCAGGGATGATTCCATGGCACTTGTAAGCAAGTGCTTTCCCCTAACTCCATGGTGCTTGGGGTTCAATGTCTGTCAGAACTCATGTGGGTGTTGGGGTGTAACTTATTTGCAAGCTGGATGTAACTTATTTGCAAGCTAGGTGTAACTTATTTGCAAGCTGGGTGTAACTTGTGGCCAAGCTTATGTGAAATCAGATGGAAATTATGTTGATCTCTTGCTTAAATCCATTGTAATTTGGGAGTAAGACATGAGCAAGCAGATCATATGTCGAGAAAAAGACAAAGGTTCAGAAAATATGCAAAAATCCTGAAGACATGATATCATCACTGGTGAAAGGATGAATGTAATATTTCTTGATCAACAGGGCATTGCTAAATAACTTTTTCAAACACTGCCAATCAAAATAATTGTACATTCCATTGGAAAAAACAAACCCTTTCACCTGTAGAACTGGCAAGTCTTGGAGTGAATTTTTTTACTGCAATTCATTTGGTCAATGTCATAATTATGATTTGGATGCGCAGCCCTGTTGTGATGATTAAATCCTACTATCCCTCATTTGTTTGTGTTCCCAAGAGGTGGGAAGATGATTTATTTTAGAATTGTGGTAATGTGGAACTGCTGGAGGCAGGTGGGATGCTGGTGAATTCTTCCAGAAACTGGGTTTGATCCAACAGTTCTGCAATCACCCAATCTTTATGAGTGAAGAGTATCAGCTGGATATGGAATGACAATGGTCTCAGTCAGCAAAGCTCATGCATCTCATTCATCATCTCAAACAATGGAGACATCACAATGGCAGGGAATGTAGTACAAACTGTTTTATATTTTCCAAATATGTGAGTTTCTTGGAAGTGTGAGTGGCTTCAGTTCCAAAGTGCTTAAATTTTTTCATGATTTATACTAATTAATTTGGAATATGATTCAGAATTGAAAGTGCCCTCAAATTAAACATATTTCAATCCATGCGGCTTTTTGGAAGAATGAATGTGTCACAAAACAATGAGAGTCCATCAGATTTTCACACAAAAGCCACTTGACATGTTATTCTTGGATATATAGGTGCAGCAAGAGTGGGGATTGACTTAAGATGAGCTGAGGATGTTTTCATCATCTTAAGTGCTTACATAGTTGTTTCTAATAAAAAAAGGCTGGTCATGATCTAACACAGGTGTGGATTTCAAGGAACCAAGCTGGAATCCAGCACTCAAAGCCCAAGCTATTGAATTTTTGTACAGGCTGGGACAAAGTAAGAAGGTGAATTTGTATCAAAAATATGTGTGGGGGACAATGAAGATGGAATATATACTCCAAATACAAGGGAGGAAAGGAGAATTGGCCATTTATGTAGTTTTGAGATCATCCAACATATTAAAGTATGGCATAAATGGGGGGAATGAGGATACTGATGCAAAAGAGACTGGTTGTCCCACCCAATGGAAACAAAGAGTACATAATTTCTCAGTTATGGATAGGCAACATGACCAGACAAAAAAGGTTTTTTGTTCAACTCAATGCTATTCTTGGTAATTTGTGACAATTTGGTTAAGTCAATATCAGCTTTGGAATGGAGAATGAGTTTTTGTACCTCTGATAATGTATTCATGTACTCATTGGAGTAGAAGTTGTCTGGGGAAATTGAGTAACTGTGGTGGGTTTGAACTTTGAAGCAATGGATGGAAACTGGACAGCTTTGATGAAGCAATTGTGAAAATATTTAGGGCCTTAAGTTTTTTTCTTCTTGTCAAAGTTAATCTGGTCTAATTTTTGAGCAAGGAGGGAAAACCCAGCAGATCTCCAATCTAGCAGGAGTTTGATGAGAAACTTGTCAGGTATTTTACAAGTATTTTTTTACAAGGCTTATGCCTTGTAAAACAGAAGGGTTGTAAAATTACATATTGATGGGAGGGTTATGTATTTTTACCAGCCAATCCTTGTAAATTACACCCTTGTAAAAAGCTGCTTGTAAAGTTCTACGGTAGGGATTCCACCAAGAATTTTACACAACAAAGCTTACAAGCATTGCAAATCAAGCCTGGTAAACTGTGTTCTGCCCCCCAATCATGTAATTTGACAAGCTTTTCTCTTACAGGTCTTTATACCATGCAAAGTCTCACATGTAAAAATGATTGTTGGGGATAGTTGGATGGAAATTTACCAGCCATCAAGAGGAGAATTACACACCTCTGATGGCCGGTACAGTACCTGCCATCACAAGGAGTAAGTACACTCCTCCCAATGGCCAGTACTGTACCAATCATGGGGAAGAGTGCATACACTCCTCTCAATGACCCGTACTCACTCCGCGTGATCACTGGTCTGTGTCGGTCACCAAGTATGCACTCCTCACGCTCACCGGCAGAGACGGGTCACCGCTCCTCTTGGTGATCAGTCTGTTCTGGTCACCGAGAGGAGTACGAGCTGCTCTTGGTCACCGGCACAGACCGGTCACCACTCCTCTTGGTGATCGGTCTGTGCCGGTCACCAAGAGGCATACGGGCTCCTCTCGGTAACCGGCACAGACTGGTCACTGCTCCTCTTGCTGATTGGTCTGTGTTGGTCACCAAGAGGAGTACGCACTCCCCTCAGTAACCGGCACAGACCGGTCACCAAGATGAGGGAGTGCTGCCCGGGGTGATTGGTCTGTACCGTTCACCAAGAGCTGTATGCACTCCTCCCGGTAGCCGGCACAGAACGGTCACCAAGAGGAGGGTGTGCTCCTCTCGGTTATTGGTCTGTGCCGGTCACCATAAGGAGTATGCACTACTCTTGGTGACTGGCACAGACCTTTCACCAAGAGGATGACTCCTCTTGGCAAACGGTCTGTGCCGGTGACCGAGAGGAGTCACTCCTCTCAATCCTCTCGGTGACCGGCACAGACCGTTCACCAAGAGGAGTGACTCTTCTTGGTGAACAGTTTGTGCCGGTCACCAAGAGGAGTCACTCCTCTTGGTGAACAGTATGTGCCAGTCACCAAGAGGAGTCGCTCCTCTTGGTGAACAGTTTTTTGCCGGTGTGGTGTTCCACTTGCGCTCCAATGCCAAAAAGGAACAATTCATAACTTAAGGAGGGAACAATGTATATAGAAGAGGAGGATAGCACGCTTTTAAGGATACACGGTTCAGTATTTAGGAGGTTGGCGGGAAGAAGTAATTAAATAACAAGGAAACAGGGAAGAAGGACAAAAGGGGAGGGAATCCCCAGACCCTGAGAATATTGGAATTGGAAGGAGTAGTGCTTGGAGACAGGTTGGAAACAGGGTTTCCATGTGGCTGGATAGGAATATTCTAGTATGGACTGGTATCTTATAAACCAAGTACAGTGGAATGTTCCGGGCATTCATGGAAGATTAGAGGTTGCTATGGGATGTACTGTATGGAAGATTGGAAGGTTTCATTGTTTATCTGTGGCTTGTCTTGTTGTTATGTATTAGTATGTATGGAAGATTGGAAGAATACAAGTATGTATTGGTGGCTTGGTCTCTTGGTTACCTTATCAGGAGGCAGTGCAGAAGAGGTGTTCCCTGCAGCAAAAATGCCTCATATGTGACTGCCTTGGAGCAAAAATGCCTCATATTTCTCTATAAAAGGAGGGCTTCTCCCCACAAGATTGCTCTTTTTTCCCTCATGGAGTTTTATCCCCATCACCTCATGGGAGTGTCCCATCACCCAATTGATTAGTAGTTATTAGTGTTACATGGGAGTGTCCCATTATCAGAGTTGTTAGCAGTATTAGTGTCATCAGCATTAGCATCAAGAAGGGTGTGTGCATCTATTAAAGTGTGTGCATGTCTTAGTAGAGTCATAAGCAATAAACCCCAAAAATAAGTCTGCCATAAACAGCTTATTATTCAAAACCCCAAATCATTGTGCCCAAGTAGTAGTAGTAGTAGCAGACAAGGAGCTCTAGTACTGATTAAAGTGCCTTATCAAGAAATTGTTTAAGGAAGAGATCATTACAAACTCTAAAGATAACCCTTTTGCATAAACAATCCCACTGGATTGTTCATCCATCATATACATTGAGCCTATCCCAAAGCTCATTGATTACGGTGATCTAAGTCTGATTGAGATTACTATGGGTCAGTCTAAATGCACTCCAACTTTTTACTTCATGCACTCCAATTTGGAGTGGAAAAGTGTGAACTCCAATTTTTTTGGAGTGGGAAGCTCTCCACTCCAATGTATTTGGAGTGGACAACTTTCCACTCCAAAATTTTTCACTACCTTGGAGTAAACAATCATGCACTCAAAGTTCACTCCAAAAATTTGGAGTGCACCTAAAGTCCACTCCAAAAGTTTTGGAGTGCACCTCAAGTCCACTCCAAAATTTTTGGAGTCCACTCCAAGTCCACTCCAAAAAATTTGGAGTGCACTCAAAGTCCACTCCAAAAAAATTGGAGTGCACAAAATTCCACTCCAAAAATGACAAATTTTTGGAGTGAAGAACTGCCCACTCCAATTTTTTTGGAGTGGACGGCTGCTCACTCCATTTTTTTTGGAGTGGACACTTTCCCACTCCAAAATGTTGGAGTGCATGTAGTAAAAGTTTGGAGTGCATTTAGCCTGACCCATTACTATACCTAGTAACCCAGTCTTGAAACCAGCCATATCTGTATTAAAAATTGATTTTGAGATTCCATACAAGTAGTATAGTATTTTATAAAGGGGCAGGCCAATAAACCACCCGTAAATTGTTGCAGTAGCCTTTCAACCTACTCCATCAATTTACTTTGCCCAGTCGGAACTTTACCAAATATTATTATTTGTCCCACAAGGAGTCCTACACCGGTCACCAAGAGGAGTCACTTCTCTCGGTGACTGGTTTGTGGAGGCTCCTCTTGGTGAACGGTCCGCGCCTTTCTGCCAAGAGGATGCCTCCTCTTGGTAAACAGTCTGTGCCAGTCACTCCTCTCGGTAACTGGCACAGGACGGTAACAAAGAGGAGTACTCACTCCTCTTGCCGGTACAAATTGGTTGGCAAAAGGAATGTGTAATCCTTTTGGTGACCGGCACAGACCAGTCGGTCACCAAGAGGAGTATGCACTCCCCTCAATGACGGGGGAGAGGCCTGTGGCTTTGAGGACTCAAGGAAGGACATTGATGCAACAGGTGCACAAAATGGAAATAAGGCTTGTGAAAAAAAAATTGAAGGGCTGTAAAAATATGTGTGGGTACTTAGTGAGAGTAATTTTACAAGCCCTCTTTTGCAAGGCTTCAAGGTTTGTAAAATTAAGGGTTGCAAAATTTGTATATTTGCACCATTAATATAATTTTACAACCCTTTATTTTACAAAGCTTAGGTCATAGTAAAGAAAGGGTTGTAAAATTGTGATTTGGTAATGATTGCAAGATTTTTACAAGCCTTATTTTACAAGGATTTATTTACATGGCATGAGAATTTGGGCAAAGGAGTGTAAAATTACATAGTGACATGGGTATTATGTAATTTTACAACCCTTTTCCTTTACAAGGCTTAACCTTGTAAAAAAAGACTTGTAAAATTATAGGTCCCCTTTGAAAATGATGAAGAGCTTTTTGGATTGATGAGGCATAGGGAGTGCTGAGAGTTTCTGCTGTCTGTTCTCGCAAAGCTGTGAGTTGTGGTGGTAAATCTTAAATTTGATAAACAACAAAAAACATGATGACAGCTTTCCTGGGTGCAGTATTTGGATTTGGTCTCAGACTTTCTCTTGATAGTGTTTCAGGTTGAGGAAAGTAATCCCAATCTGAAACCATCAGATTTCCAAAGAAACCATTGGTGGAAGATCCCCATCTGTATGGCACCATCAGATGCCTTGGAAGGATTGATTCAAAAGAATTTGTAGACTCCCAAATGAATATAGTTGTGTCACCAATACTTGAGAAGAAATTGCAAAATTATTTGGTTCCATGAAGAATCACAGGGATTTTCCCATGAAAAGTTGACACCAGGGGATTGGGATTCTGCAACAAGGTCATCCAGAAAGATATTTCTAAAAACAGGGGGATTTTTTTTGCAAGGGAGGGGAAAAGCATTCTCTGGAATTGGATCTATTGGATGAATCAATATGGGAGATGGCAGACCACACCCAATAAATAGGTCATCTGCATTGTGAGCATTTTTCCAGATATTGGAGGAAGGTGTAGTCAAGCCCAAAAGGCAACACGTGAAGGCATAAATGCTATGGCAGAGGGGAGAAGTAGACTTGAGAAACAAATTGGAATATAAGATGTTGGCCTTGCAAGTGTTTGAAAAGGAGTACCTTTGGCAAAGGAGGAGTGAATGAAAGTCTCAATTTGTGATGATTGGAGGGACAATGGATGAAAGTATAGTTGAGGTGAGGTAACTGGTGCAAATAGACCAGGGCCCACTTCTTTGGTAAGTGTGTGTACGTGGAGTGTTATGATCTCCAATCCTTTCAAATGAGTTCATCCATTAAGTTGAATGCATGGTATGGAGCTGCCTTAAAGCTTGGGTAGAAATGAATTGTAGATAATAAAGGAGGTCTAGAAAAATAAAGTTAACTTTTGGGAATTGAATCGCCGACCCCTGTTATTTGAAGGAAAAACCCCTATTTTGTCCGGGAAGTCGTGACGACCAGTGTTGGACGTCCCAGGATGGTCCAGAAATGGTATTTCTGGTCTGGGACATAACAGGGGGTTGCAGATACAATTTAGTTCTGTGGACTGGGGGTCGTCTGTTCAATTTTTCCCAAGCCTGGGTTTCCAAACATAAAATGTAATTAAAATAAACTAAAATGTAAACTGAGCATGTGCTGTGGAAATTTTTTGAAAAATAAGGAAAACAATATGGTTGACTTCTTGATTTGAGGGTGTTTGAGCAAGGGAAATGTAACATAAAAGTTCCATATTCAGGAATGTGTGGAAAAATTTATCTGATGTAGAAACCATGATTTAGATTGTAAGGGGATGATGGGCTATTGAAGATAGCTGAAACAAAAGAAACAGATGACTTTTAAGCTCATCAACATTTGTTTGTTATATCAAGGGGATGTGTCAGATTCAAAGCTTTAAATCTGCCGCAGAATTTCATTTTCAATTTGTACTGTGTATGGGAAGTGATATAAAACATAAAATAATAATGAGCTATATTGGAAAATAATTGAAAAGAGGAAAAATAGGATGGCTAATTTTTTAGTTCATTATTTTCAAATATGGGTCATGTCACATTAAAGAGTAACAACCAGCACCTTGTCAAAATACTTCATTTTTCAATATAGCATGCTGCATGGTCAATTGATTTGAAGCTTTTGGAGCTTGATGTTGCATATTTTTTAATGCTCTTTTTGCCCTTTTTATGATATAATTTATGTGTTGTAATGATGTGTATAATTGGTGGAGTGATGGTTTAAACAATAAATCCCTGGCGGTGGCACTACAAACATTTGCAACTCTGCCCAGAAAGAAAATGTAAAATTGGGATGGGCAAAACATATACCCAATTTTACAGAAAATGGTCAGAAGTGAAAAATAAGCTTTACTGAGCATGCTCAGCAACTTTTTTTTTTTTTAGAAACTGAGCAGAAATGATTTTTATTCATTATGGCAACTTTGGGGGATTTTGCTGAGCACGCTCAGTTTTGCTCAATTTTTATTACTGAGCCATTTTGTTGAAAAAAGTTAACATTTTGCTTAACCCAAACAGTAGTTTTTTCTTTAAGTGAAATTACAAATGTTTGTAGTGTGGCATTTCAACCAAATTAAATCAACGACCCCCTGGGCGCGGGTCAAAATTGTATCAGCAACCCCCATTTTGGGGGTTGGACCAATTTACCAACTTTGGACCAGTTCCAGACGTCAAAAGTTGGTTGCCTCGACGTCCCGAAATAACTGGGGGTTGTTCCTTCAAATAACAGGGGTCGGCGATTCAATTCCCTAACTTTTTTGTTCAAGTTTGTCATCACAAGAAGGCATTGGCAGATGTCATCAAAAAAGATTCAAATTTGTTTGGATGAAATACTTACGCAAAACATATGGGCTTTTGCTTGCATATGTAGCAGAATTGCGCTTTGTTATTGGATTATATCAAAACATAATCTGATTGTGAATCCCATTTTTTCAATGATAATCAAAGTAATTAGAGTAGCACACCCAATTCAAAAGGAATATTGATGTTTTGAATTTTTTGAGTTGCTGTGGTGAAAAAACTCAGCACTAGAAGAAAGAGGAATGAGCCATGCAACTTCAAGCGCACACTTCACAAAACTTTAAAAGAGGGACATATAAGCAGAACTCATTTTCTTATTACTCAAAATCTCCTACTTGGAGTATGAACAGCTTTCTAATAACAGTGAAAATTAAAGCACACACTGTTCTGGTTATCTCAAAAGGGTCCCCACAACAAAGAAAATGCAACCCATCTGAAAAGAACAAATTCATTGCCCAAGATCTTCTGTCAATCAGGGAAATAAGAGTACATGATTTTCAGATGGGGAAAAAAGAGAATTTGGGGGACTCAATGTGGCAAAGTCATGATCATGTTGTCAGATTTCAAGAAGCACAGGGAATGAATTCCTGGTGCCAAGAAGATGATTTTTAACTCTTGAATTGAAAAACTGGAAAATGGAGAAAGATTAAATTGCAACAAGAAAATTATCAGGAAGATTAATGGAATTGAAGGAGCTGGAGGACATGGATGGGGAGAATGGTTGTTGATATCAAGATTGAGGAGGAGAGGGAGATGGGGAGGAAGAAGTGGAAGTTCAGAAACTTTCAGCATCCACCTTTCATTGATGGAACAGCTTTGCCAAAGCAACTTGACCAGTTTGCACCCACAATCTACATGCAAGTGTTGACATGATTATGGATACTTTCTCTCAAAGGTAGAGTTTATAATTTTGTGAATATACTTTCAAAGGGCTTGTCAGTGTAGCATTTGTGGGTGAGTCATTTTTTGACTGCATGAGACACAATAAACACCTGTTGGATGTGATTCTAAGAACCTTAGATTGTGTGGATTCCATCTAACTTGGATGCTCAAGAGATATGTTGTGATTTTGATCAAGTATGTGAGAGCACTCTTGGTGTGGATCCTGAAGATCCTAAGGCACTTTGATTGGGCTAACTAAAAAAATTTCAGATAGAAGTTTATCTGATGTGATGCTGGAATGAGGATGAACTTGGGATGAAGTCTTCACTTACCCAAGAGATACACATGAGTTCTCCCATATGCAATGTAGATTTGAGTTTGTCTTTGTGAAAATTCTCTTAAAACTGTGTCTTTTTATCACCACTAAAAAAAATATCTGTTGGGCTTGTCCAACACGGCATTGGACATGATTGTCCAATGCTATGTTTGTAGGAATTTGAGATTGAAACACTCTATTGCAGCTAATCAATAAATGCTAATAGTAGTAACTAGAAATAGAACGCAAATAAAAGAAACAAAAGGAAATTTAATAAATAAGAAAACTTGATTGATCAATAGAAATGAGCGAGATTGAGCAATACCTTCTTATAGTTCAAAACCTAGCGACAACTTGAAATGAATATGTAAGAGACTGATAGGAATGTGAACGGTCAATAACAACAAGCCTGAATGAAAATAAAAAGAAAATCAATAAGGAGAAACAATAAGAAACAGAGGAGAAGTAAAGAAAAAGAGTCGGATAGATGAGAGGGGTGTCGGTTTATACCTCCACTTGAGTTATAGCCTAGCTCCTCCTGATTCTCTTGATTCTAGGTCAAGTCGGGTTGATTGGTTTTGAGCGTGCAAGCAGGACGTAATACAACAGTGAATTGAGGGAGCGGATGTTTGACGGTATGGTTTCGATTGAGAATAGTCAGATCTTCTTCCTCTCTCTCATCCGAACTCAAGTCAACTTAGGGCTAGATCCTGGTTCAACCAAAAAATCTCACTCAATTTGCATATTGCATACCCACTTTCTCAACGCTCAGGATTACTAGTCAACACTCCTCCTTGATTCTGAGTCGGTGAGATGCAGTTGTGCACGAGAACTTTCCAGTTTGATAAACCCCAATGGTTTAGTTAAACCATCAGCAATCATGTCATGAGTAGAAACTTGTTGAATGGTTAGTTGACGTTTTGAGACTAGCTCCAAGACATATTGGAATCAAACTTCGATATGCTTGGTGTTTTCATTCAATTGGGCTTCTTTGCTGATCGTCACTGCACCGGAGTTATCATTTTTCATTACGGGAGCCTTGATTTTTACATGTAAATTTAATACTAGATTTGTGAGCCATCGGAGTTGCTTTGCGCACCGGTTAATTGCCACGAACTCAGCTTCTGTCGTAGATTGAGCCACCACAGGTTGCTTTTTTGTTGACCAACAGATGGGATTTCCATACATTGTTATTACATATCCCAACATCGACTTTTTTGTGACAAGTGAGGTTGCATAGTCAGTGTCAGCCCACCCACATAGTCCTTCATTTGGATCATCCGTCTGGGTATAGTGAATTCCCATCTTTGACGTTCCCCGCAAGTACCTCATTAGATGTTTTACCGCTGACCCGTGCGCTTCCGTAGGAGAACTAGTGAACTGTGCCAAGAGATTTGTAGCAAAGGTAATGTCCGGGCGAGTATGAAGGGCTAGATAGTTCAACATTCCCACCGCCTTCTGGAATAGTTTTTGATTGAAAGCCGGAGAGTCACTAGCTACGATCTTGTGAAGGTCCATTGGCGCCGGCGCTCTGACTGGATTTGAGTTGTGCATGTTGAAGTCGTAGAGAATCTTTTAGATAAAATCTGCTTGATTTATATGCACACTTCCATCCTCCTTCCAGTCAAGGGTATAGCCAAGATGTTGCGTAGGACGCTCCTTCACTTTGATTGTATATACTCGCTTGATTGCCTCTAGCAGCTGATTAACCTGATTGTGGTCCCCACCTACAATGAGTCCATCATCATCTATGTGCATGTGGAGCATAACCGACCTGTCCGGATTGTAAAACAGTGATTCATTGAGGGGTGAAGATAACAGACCGAGTTTGGTGAGCGTGCCAACGAGATGCTTCCGCCATTGTCTAGGCGCTTGCTTAGTACCGTAGAGAGATTTATTAAAACGCCAGACCCAATTCTTTTTCCCCTCCTCCTCAAAGCCTTCAACCTGCGATACGTACACCGGTGCATCGATTTCGCCATATAGGAACGCCGTCTTGACATCAAATTGATAAACGCACCACGCCCGATTAACCGCAATTGTTAACAACAGCTTGAAGGACTCGTTCCTTGCAACCAAGGCATAGGTGTCGAAGTAATGGATCATGTGAACCTGATGGTTTCCGAAACAGAACCATCGAGCTTTGAACCGCAGTACATCGCCAAATTCATTTAGCTTGCGGCCCAACAGCCACATACCCCCAATTACCTTATCGTCACCCGGTGGAGGAACAAGAGTGCCAGTGTTTTTTGAGGCCAGAGAGGTGTATTCTTTCTGCATTGCTTCTTGCCAACCGTCTACTTCGGATGCATTACTGAATGCTTCTTTGATTGTAACATGTTGTGTCAGGAACAGATATTCAGGAGGATCAAATTGCAGGAGCATGAGAGAGTCAGGCGGATCTTGAACAGCCGGCTGAGTGATTGGAGGATTAGACGTTGTAGGACCAGAGCGACGCGATCCAGTGATGACATTACGTGGATCGATACCACCAATGATTTCTTTAGCTGGTGGTCTGTCCACCGGAACATACTCAAAGTTCTTGCCAGAATTCTTTGGGGGAGCTGGTTGAGACATTGACTTCTCCACATGCGAGCCACAAGTGGCCAGTTGAGAGGAATGCCCTGATTTACGCGGGGAAGGGGGTGCAGGAGGTTCAGGAGTTGGGGTCGGAGATGGAGAATGCCGTTGAGATGGTGGAGATGGAGGTGGGGTGCCACCAGTCCTGGTGCCTTGACGAGAAATCGGTAGAGCAGAATGGGCAGGGGTGGAGAAAGTAAAAGTGACCTTGTCACTGGAGGATTTTGATACCGCTTGAGGAAGGGTATCAGGAGGTTTTATGAGAGAGGAGGTAGAATTGTAGGGAAAAGAAAGTTTGGTTGGAGTATAGTCTCGACTAATAACTATATGTCGACGAGTAGAATCAAAGAATCAAAGCGCATCAGAATGATCTTCATATCCAAGACAAATAAGAGGTTGCAAGGGTGCCGATATGTTTGACGGAGAGCAATGAGAGACATGAACCTTCAGACCAAACAGAATAAGTTTGTTAATGTCCCTGATTGGTTCAATACACATGTTCAGCTCGGAGAGAACGCTAACGGGGGAGGACGAGTTGAGAGCTTTGGAGGGTAACACGTTGTAAAGCTCAAAAGTGTCAGTGAAGACCTTTTGCTGAGTGCGGAACGGGATGATGTGAGGATGACTCTGCCGTTCCTATACTAGACACTAAAACAAGACCCCCCAATCTATGATTGGCAGGCTTTAATTCAAGTGATAGTAAGTGTATCCAAGATACTTTGGTTGGTATAGCAAGTGTGGGTGATTAAGAATGTGTTGAGTGTGTATGAATAAATATGTGATGCTGATGATGATGTTGATGATGGTAGGTGATGATGATATTGGTGAATGTTGAGAGTGTGTGTGGATGATGAAGGTGTTTTAAGCTAATGAGTTCTGGGAGCTGACGCTACTACCAAGGATGGATGATGATGATGATTGGTATAAGTGTAGATGACTTATATAAGAGGATGGAGTGTAGTGCTAATGAGGTGTGGGAGCTGACGCTACAACCAGGGATGGAACCCGCTACCTGATGGTAAGGGGTTATATGTGAGAGAGAGGTAGTTGTTGAGTAAAGGTTGGGTATCCTAGTTGGGTAACACTACAAACATTTGTAATTTTACCCAAAGAAAAAACAACTGTTTGGGTTAGGCAAAATGTTAATTTTTTTCAACAAAATGGCTCAGTAATAAAAATTGAGCAAAACTGAGCATGCTCAGCAAAATTCCCTAAAGTTGCCAGAATGAATAAAATTTATTTCTGCTCAGTTTGTAAAAAAAAAAAAAAATGCTGAGCATGCTCAGTATAGCTTATTTTTCACTTCTGACCATTTTTTGTAAAATTGGGTATATGTTTTGCCCATCCCAAGTTCACATTTTCCTTCTGGGTAGAATTGAAAATGTTTGTAGTGTAAGGGTCTGCTTATGTAAGGTTTACTTAGGCAGTCTTAGACCAAAGAAGGTTTCAGGGTAGTAATAAGATATGTAATTGCTAATGTATAGATGATGGTTGATGGATGATGAAACCTCAATGGAGGAGTGACCAGTAGTAGACTATAGGGGATAGTAAGACTGATATCAGGTATATAAGGGTATTGGATGAGTGAGGTGCTGATATATTTGTGGGGACAAAATCTGGTGAGGAGGGGGAAAACAGCTAGAGGAGAGCCCCTTATATATCAAAATCCTGACAAATGGGGGGGTGGTCAACTTGTGGTTGGAACAATGGTCATGGAACACAGTGGAACAACAATTGATGACTAATCATGGCTGAAATGTGGTTGATGGAAACAAATGGAACAATGGAACAAGTGAAATGTGTGTGACTTGTGGTTCTGAACCTGATGGAACTTTCCATGGAGAATTTGGGCCTAGGTTGGGTAGAATCTTCCAGAAAGGGGTTACCGGTGCCTAGTGGCCAAGTTGTGGTTGATGGCTTCTTGTGATTGCCTTGTGAACGTGCTGTGTAACTGTGAATAACTGGAATAAACTCGGGTCTAGGAACTAATATTGGCCATAACTATTGATCCAGGCATGTAAGAGAGATTCCGTAAGTTGTTCCCTAGGATCAAATGGCCTGAAGAATGTTTTCCTGGAACAATAGGGGGGTTCAAAGTTAAACTCCAGGAAATCAGGAGCTCGCGCAGGTCCTGGACCCAGGAATTTTTTCCCTCGCCAAAAAAAGACCTGCGCGAGTCTGACTTTGAGCGCCCCTTTGTGCTCCTTCAACCTCAGCAGCTCTGACAGGTTTCCAGGAAACCGATCAGTTGGTTTAATCTCAATTGCCCCCCACTTGGGGGTTGCGAATACATGTATCGGGCTATCAACTGAGCGGAGAAGTTGAGAACTGCTAAGTTGCCAGCGTAAGAGGACACTTGAAACTTGAAACTGTTTCAGATTCAAGAGGATCAAGTAAGGCCGTCCACCGAACGGCTTGTTCCGATTCACCTCGGACAGCTTGTTGCAATTCTCCTCAGGCAAAAGATACTCGCAATCATTTGAAGACTCACACGACGCTATCAATTAGTGCAAGTCCAACCCATCGGACTCAACTACGTATGCTGATAAACAGAAAAAATAATATTGCCAATCTTGCAGGATGGTTCGCACTACTCAAAGAAAACTTATGTTAACCAAACTGGAGGAATCAGTTAACGAGGATATTATGAAATTAGTGGTGACCATGTGTGAGGCTGGGTTTACATCCGATGAAGACTCAGATGATGAATTCAATGAAATTGAGGAAACTATAAACAACATAGAAGACAAAGCTCGCGCGCTCCTGGCAATCCAGCTTTGCCGTTACCTCAACCCACGCACTCCAGTTGAGAAAGCTCCCGAGATTAGTGATTTTCTGTTGAATCGCCTGGATGAAAACCGGTTCAAGCAACAATTTCGAATGACACGTGCATGCTTTGTCAAGTTATGTGATATGGTCTCCAGCAATCCTGTTTTCCACAACCCATCAAGAAATCCTCAACGTCCAGTTGCAGAACAAATGATGATCACCTTGAAGAGACTTGGCTGTTTTGGGAATGGAGCCTCTGTTGGGATGCTAGCTAATTTCTTTCGTGTTGCAGAAGGAACTGTAGAACTCTATACAAATCGCTGTTTAATGGCAATTGTAGCCTTGCAAGAACAACTCATCAATTGGCCTGATTCTGAATCCCGTCAAGATATCCAAGAAGAATTCAAGGATGTTGGCTTTGATGGATGTGTAGGTGTAATTGATGGGACCCTGATTATTCTTCAAGATTGCCCTAATCAAGATGGACCAGACTATTATAATTGCAAAGGCTCTTACGGCATCAGTACTCTGTTGGTTTGTGATGAAAAGAAAGTCATCCAGTTTGTCTACACTGGTTGGCCTGGATGCTCACATGATCAACGACTCACCACCAACTGTGCCTTGACCAAATCACCACATGATTTCTTCTCAAATGGCCAATATCTTCTTGCTGACTCAGCCTTTACCCCAACCAACAACATTGTTCCTGCATTCAAAAGAAAGAAGAACAAAACCCTCACTGATGATGAGCATGACTTCAATCGTCATTTATCTGGAGTGCGAGTGGTTATCGAAAACTGTATTGGCCTGCTCAAGAACAGATTCCAAAGCTTGAAAGGCCTACGCTTACGGTTATCTTGTGAAAAGGATGTGGAGAGAATTACTTCTTGGATAATGGTTTGTCTTCATATGTTTTAATCATTAATCATCTTTGTTGAAAAATTTGTTGACATGTTTTCTCAGGCCTGTGCATTACTACATAACTTCCTCATTCAGCGTTCAGACATGGAGATAGAGAATGATGACCAGGAAGAAGCAACTGGTGACTCTTTGAACGATTCCGAGCCTTTAGCAACAGGTACAGAGGGAGGGAACAAAAAAAGAAAAGATGTGATGGCTGCAGCATTGGGCTTTAGATTGCAAAACATGTGCTAAACATTTAAATGTACTTGTCAAATTCAATCATCACAACATCTTTTATTTTTAATCTTCATCAGGGAACATAGCTGCTCCAAAAGCACGGCTTTCCTCTAAAGTCTGCTGCACCTGAGGGTCAGATGGGTATGCTTTAAGATCCTCGGCAATGAGTGATCGAGCAGTTTCAGGTATTAAAACCTTTCGTACAAGGAACTCAGCTGATACGGGGTGAGCTAACTGAGTGGTGTGCTCAAGTGTGGTGCTGCTGAGGAACATGCGGTGAAGAGTGTTGTAAATTGTCTGGAAACCTTGAACACCATAGCTTGAACATATTTCAACAAAAAATAATTGCTGGTCAATATATATTTTGGGTGAATGAAGAGGTAAATTGGACAAAGCTTACTACCCAGGTTGCTCAAGCTCAAACGAGTTGATGTCATAAAATAAACTTTGACTTTTGTGTTTCCCAAGTGTAATCCAAGAGTTGATTGCACGGTCCATGTAGCATGATGGTACTTGCTTGTTGAATATAGATAAGAGGTGATCTCGGAGATGTTCCACTCGGCTAAATTAGCAAAAGGGGCATTGGATGATGAACAAAACAGTTGGTTGTTTCAATATACACCACTGTTTCCAATTGAGTGCAAGCTCACCGAGATAGATTTTCAAAATCAATAGTGGAGGGCCACTGTTTGGCAAGCCCGTGTGGGATGATATTCAGTTCCGCTTGATGCATCTGACAGTAGCTAGCTGTCAGTGGAAACTGCGAGGTAGTAGAGCAATCAGAAAGTGTAATTCCAAAGATTACATAAAGAATAACAAGGCTGACAGGTAGATGTAAGGCCCAGGGGTTGGTGGGTTCCCTTTGGTGTTGGACCTCGGGTTTGGCCTGGAGGTATTGGCCGAGTTTCTTCAATTTGCTTGAGGGATTGAGAGGCATTGGTTCGTCGCAGAACACACATAAATTGCCTGTTGAGTATGTCATAAGACATTGGTCAGCATTCAAGAAATTGAAACGTAAGTGAAAACAAGATCTGACCTTTTGAAGCCTGGATCAATTTTTGCGGTGCCTCGGGCAACTCTGGCATAGTGACATTCCCTCGGAAAGCGGGATGAATCATTGCATCTGAGGGGTCTTCCTGTAATTGGAGGCCACGCGAGTGTAACACTGCTTTCATGTCTTTCAAGATATCCACTGGCAGGGGTGCTTCTAAGTTCTTGTGCAAATTGAGTGATATCGGAAGGTTGGAAGTGTCATTTTCCAACAACACGTCCTTCTTGCTGTTTGGGATTTTGATGCTAGGTGCCTTGTTTGGTGGAGCATGATCGGCCCCGTTTGGTTGATTCAGGCTATTTTTACTGGTGATTGCATCATTTGACTGCTCAGGATTGATCTTATGGGTTGAAAAGTTCTTCTTGGGCGGCCAAGTTTTCTTGACTTTGACAGGGGAGGTTTTGGGCCGCCGAGATTTCTTGACTTTGACAGGGGAGGTTTTGGGATGCCGAGGTTTCTTGACTTTGACAGGGGAGGTTTTGGGATGCCGAGGTTTCTTGACTTTGACAGGGGACTTTTGAAAGTTGAAGTGGAAACCGAGATTGGCAAGAGAATAACTGGCCATGGTTGGCTAGTGGCTTGACGAGTTCTTTGGCTCACCAGGAGGGTAAATATTTGTTCAATTTGTGAAATGGGTTGAGCTGAAATGTCACTTATACAGCATGTTATACCAAGTTAATGGTGACTTAAGTGGCATTTCAGCGGGTATAAAATGATTGAATCACTGAAATGAAATTTGAAATAAAGGAACATGTGTTTGTGTGATGTCTAACGGTGAAATGAAACAGGAAAAAGAAGCATAATGACACGCAAATAGTGAAATCAAATCCTGCTATTCTTCAGTGTTGCCTTGGTCTTTGGATGAGTTAGATGATTCACTGGACGGGTCATCGGACAAGTCTTCAGATGATTCATTGGATGAGTCTTCAGACGAGTCGGAGATCAGTTTATGGCGGCTTCCTTCACCTTGAGAAAACTGGTTGGACATAAAGTTGTCGATTTCCGCCTGGTCAAAACCAAGATCCTTCATTTCGCGCACGTATTGCAAGCGTTTTCCCACCTCATCTGTTTCGGCATTTTGGAGCTTGATCTGAGCATCCACCTCTGCAAGCTTCAATCGATTCCTTTCCATCTTGCGATCTTGACGAGCTCACTTGGCCTGAATTTTATTCTGCTTACGCTCGCGCTTGGCCTGAATCTTGTTCTGCTTACGCTCCCGCTTAGCTTGTCTCTTATCTCGCTTATCCTCCCGTTTCTCCCTAGCCTTATCTCGCTTATCTTCCCGCCTTTCCTTAGCATTGAAACAGTCAAATCGAAATTTGTAGCTATCACTCAGCACCTTCTCTAATCCCTGAGGCTCACAACCTAGTTGGTTCAATCAAATTGGAACATGTCATTAGTAGAAGCAATCATGAATGTTTTTATATGGCGCTGAATAGCCGCAAAACAAACCTTTTGAGGAACGTTTCCTCTTGGAACCACCACCGCGAACAGTCAGAGTGATTGTGGCAACAGATGTGTTGTGGTCATCGTTGTTTGTATTGTTGCTAGTATCTTTGTTGGTCTGCAAGACAGGATTTGCAGGGGTAGGCGACGAATCTCTGGGTGTTGAACTATCAAGGGAATCATTTGGAGTGGTTCCATTCAAAAGGTCTGGGTTAGTCCGAGTGACTGAATCCCGGACATGCTGTGGGTCGGCGCAAGTTCTAGTGGCCATTATAGCGTGAAGCTCATCATAAAATTTACACCGCTTCTCCAACGCAGCTTTGAAAATGTAATAAATTAGCATCAGTAGCCTGTTTTGGCCAAGAGAGTACCCCAGAGAATGCTCACCTTGAAGGGTAGTTGTACCATTTTCAATATCTTCGTCACATAGTCCCGCCCCCGTGCCTCGTAGATAATCGCGCGCTTTTCCGTAAGAGATTTGTAAATCTTGGATTCTTGTCTGAATCCCTTTATTGTCCCGATGCGTTATGCCTGCCTTGGCCATCTCGTCCAAGATTTTGTTAGCTAATGCTGATTTGGATAAACCCCCCTTAGTATCACCCCTCCAACGTTGGAAGTTCCCTTCAACCGCAAGCCAGTCAAGGACGATCCGGATGCTTGAGTTTCCATTGGTACCATCTTTTTCCCACAATACAGGTGCCTTTTTTGGTCGGTTCTGACTAGCTGGAGTTTGTGAAACATTTCCAGAGGGGTTTGATGTGGAGGTTCGCTTGGGTGGCATTGCTTGTCTGTTGGCGAGTTTTTTCAAGCAAGCCACTACAAAATGGAAAGAAAAAACACAGGGGACGGGGATTTTGTTGGATCCCGGGGGATCTGGGGCAAAATGATTCTGCCCAGGTTTCTGCCAGGTTTCCTGGAACCTGGAACCGAACTCCTGGAGCCATTTGGGCAGAAGGAGTTCAGGTCTCCAGGAGCCGGTTCCAGGAGATTTTTTTTCCTGGAAATTGGACCTGGAAAATCTCCTGGAGTAACTTTGAACCCCCCTAATCTATGGGTTTTTGAAGGTTTTGTATTTTTGATGACTGTAGTAGGGATTAAGGATTAGGTGACGGAGTATGTTGATTTGCTGATACTTCCTGATCCGGTTGAGTGGTGATAAATCCGTGAGTTGTGTTCTAGAGTGAATTTTGCCGTAGATTCCGATTCTTCAATAATATCTGAGGATATCTGAGTGGATATAAGAGAAAAAATGATAAAGAGAAAAGAAATGGGAGAAAAATAGATAGAATGAAAAATTGAAAATTTGTGACATGTTTGGAACACCACATCCTCCCCCAACTTATTGTCTGTCCCCAGACAATTCATCCTGAGTTTGGCCAAATCTTGAGTCTTGATGAAACTAGTTGTACAGTTGAACAAGAATTCCCGCCGTTCTTGTTTTTGTGGTTTGCTGGTTTTCTAGGTGTTTTTGGTGATTTACTTAGTTTCCTGATGTTTTGTTGACTTTTCTGATTTTATCTGTCTGTTTTTTTTTTTTTTTTTTTTTTTTTTTTTTTTTTGGGGGGGGGGGGGGAGTTTATGAGTTTTGCAGGTTGATACTGATCCAGAAATTGATGAATTGACACCTAAATCCTTGAAATTTCCCGTGTATGCTGATGGTTGAGAATCTGAGCTAGTAGGTTTGATGACATGAGGTACAGCTTTGGGGGTCCCTCCCCCAGCTTTTTTAAAATAAATTTTGGTTAGGGTTTTTGTATGCTAATACCCAGAGGTCTTATGGGTTTGTCTAATGTTTTTCGGATTTTTAGGTGTCCATGTGTTTTTTTTGGTGATATTGTTGGATTTTTTTTTTATGTGTCGCGCGCAGTCCGCAGCATCCGCAGCTGTTGAGGCCTTTGGTACGTGGGTGTGGTCTAGTGTCCGTCCGTCTTGTGATTGCTGGGTTTCCGACGTTCCAACTATGCTGATAGCTGATAATGGTTGGTTTTTTTTTTGTTTTTTTTTTGTTTTTTAGTTTTACAGAGATATTGATATGGTGATAGATACCCATGGATACCCCCTCCCCCAACTTAAAAGGTTGTCCTCAACCTCTATGATGAGAACTAAGATAGTAAGTGAGAAGAGAGAAAATTAAATCAAGGATGAAAATAGATAAAAAATCGAAATAATAAGGAAAAGAGGAGGCAGTGGGGTCCTCCCCCAACTTGTTGGAAAATAATTTTGAGTAAGATTTTTCCTTTTTATGTTTCCTCACTGCCAGCAATGCTGGCTCGGATGGTCGCATCCGAGTTTACATCGGATGCAGCCATCCGATTCAAACTCGGGCGCCGGGCCACCGAGTGAATCAAGAACCGATTCAAACTCGGTGGCCAAACGCCAGGGCCACCAAGTTTGAATCGGTCAACGATTCACTCGGTGGCCCGGCGCCCGAGTTTGAATCGGATGGTCGCATCCGATATAAACTCGGATGCGACCATCCGAGCCAGCTTTTCTGGCAGTGCCTATGATTGATGAGGAGTGGGTTCTGTAGAAGAAAAGAATAGGGGAACTTTTCAGAAAATGAGGAAGAGCACCCTAATCTGATATCTTGAGAAAATCTGATCTTGTTTCTTTGTTTGAATTTGTGGATCTCGTTGATTTTGATTTTGAGATTGTTCTTGAACAGTTTAGTCTCATATCCAGGAGTGCGTTATATTTTGACCAGATTGTGTAGATGATTTGGCTGTTTGGATTCCTGGAATTTCATTATGAGATGTTTCTTCTTCTTTCTTTTGTGCTTGAACGTCATCAAATTGATCTTTCTCCTCTTGAAGTTTGGCCAACGTATATTGTGATGAAGCAGCAATCTAGATTTGAGAAACCATAAACGTCCCGGATCCCACGCTTTTTGGATGCTTGGATCAGTATTCTTTGAATGTTGCGGTGAATCTGTTTTTGTCCTTTTGTTGTCCTGAGAATTTTGGATTTTAGAATGGCTGGACGCAGTTGTAAGTGATGATTTGGTGACTTGAAAAATTGGTTGACTGATTGATGTAGCCATTTTTTCCCCAGTTTTCTTAAGTGTTGAAAATAATCTTCTGTACCTCCAGTGTAAGTCCTTCAGAAATTGAAATCTAGACAAATCCGAGTGAGGTTTAAACAGTTGCTTATTGAAAATTTTGCGTTTTCTCTTGAAGATTTGTTGAATCCAGTTGATTAGAGTTTTTGTTGAGAATTTGGGATCTTCTGTTGCTGCTAAGTTGAGTTTGAGCTCTTGAATTGTTGAATTGGATTGATTTGATTGATTTGAGTCTTCTTGCTGAACAGGTTGATTGGCTTTTAATTTTTCTCTGTTTTTGATAGCTTTGTGCGTGTATTGATAGATTCTTACAATGATACCTCCTGAAGTGGAAAGTGAGTAAATAGAAGTGATAAAAAATATCCTGAGGAAAACTAAATAGATCCAACTGATGAAAGATAATATTTTGATTACCCAGATCATTTCTTCTTCAGGCATTCTAGGATTGGGCGTTGTTACTGGGTCCACTTGCAATCCTGTGGTCAGAACGCCTGAATTTATAAAAAATGCTGGTTGGTTAAAATTTTTGCCGGGTTTCCATTTAGGTGTTTAACACTACATACATTTCTAATTTTACCCAAAGAAAAAACAACTGTTT
Organism: Puccinia coronata f. sp. avenae; assembly: GCA_002873125.1. NCBI lineage: Eukaryota > Fungi > Basidiomycota > Pucciniomycetes > Pucciniales > Pucciniaceae > Puccinia > Puccinia coronata. The sequence goes on along the minus strand of PGCI01000082.1, from coordinate 65,679 downwards.
GGGTTAGGCAAAATTTTAATTTTTTTCAACAAAATGGCTCAGTAATAAAAATTGAGCAAAACTGAGCATGCTCAGCAAAATTCCCTAAAGTTGCCAGAATGAATAAAATTTATTTCTGCTCAGTTTGTAAAAAAAAAATGCTGAGCATGCCCAGTATAGCTTATTTTTCACTTCTGACCATTTTTTGTAAAATTGGGTATATGTTTTGCCCATCCCAAGTTCACATTTTCCTTCTGGGTAGAATTGAAAATGTTTGTAGTGTAAACTGATTCCACCCTGTTCCCTTTCCTACTCTGGCAATCGGAACTGTGATTTGTTGTCCAACGTTGCCTTGAAATTGCAGATATTCGCCATCTCCCGGGTAGTCCAAAGTACAGTCATAATCGAATAAGAATGGTCGTCCCAAAATGCATTCTTGAGCCCGCGGTGCCACAAAGAGGTGTACTGGTCCAGTGAACCGTCCAATTGTAAGATCACAGTTTTCAACCACTCCGTTTATGTCGCATTGCTCTCCCCCAACACCTCTCATGGGAATGTCCACTTCTACTACTTCCAAACCCAGATCGATTGCTAGTTTGGCTGGTATGACATTGACCATCGACCCTGAATCAATCATGAAGGGTACCCTTTTGTCCTTAATCCGTGTTTCGATGTAACCAAGAGCGCAGCTGTAAAAACAGTTAAAGTCTTTCTCCTCTTCATCTTCCTGTTTGATCATTGCTCCCGCTACTTTATGGGTTTTAGCTCCGACCTCTTTGATGTAGGATAGTTTTGAAGTCTGTGGTCCGGGAATTCTGTTTTTAAGCTTCTTGATGAGCTCCTCCACGTAGGTTGGTGATATAGCGGTGAGCTGGGAAAAAGTGGTTGGCATCTTCATATTGTCTAATTCTGCTAACAATGCTGCCTCAGCTGATGGTTTGTCTTTCTTGGTTTGTGGTGCTTCTAGAATTCTCCCTGGAGTCCTCCTAGTTGCAGGTACTTCTGCAACCACTTCTTCCAATGGGTCCTCACAATCTATGTCCATCGCGGTTTCGTCTTGTTGGACCTTTCGTCGCCCCCGCATTGCTTCTGCTCGTGTGGTGGCAGCGTTTGCTTCCATTCGGAACTGCTTTTGTTGTTTCACGGCTTCTTCTTTTCTGGCAGACTGGTTTTTGAGAGCCTCCTCTGATCCTAGCTTGGGTGGGTCCCAATCTATGCGCTGCATTGCTGATTGAACGTCAGAAGGTCCTTCGTCGTTTCTGTTGACCTGGAATACTGCTGAATTGTCTGTTGCATATACTGCATTGATTTTTGGTTTTGGTTTTGCTGATTCAGTTGCTACTACAGATCTAATAGGTCTCGAAGGGTCCCAGGGAATTTGCTCGCCACTGGGTAGGTTGAAGAACTTTCCATCTCTTTTCACTAATCCTTCTTGTTCGTCCTTCTGAGCTTCATGACAAAATGCCGCACCATGACCTTCACGATGGCAGTAAGATCAGGGTCGTGGTTCATAGAGACGTCCTGACGGTGCTTCATTTCCGCGTGAGTATTCTGCTTTAACAGGGGTATTGAGTTTACTGGCAAGTGCTTCAATGGCTTTGGCCATACTTTCAATTTGAGATTGAATTGGTTTCTTGGGATATTCTTCTAACATCTTTTCTCGTTTCTTTCCATCTCCTTTCTTCAAGTCCAAATTCTTCTGCATTTCTTTGTTGGCTGCAGCAAAGTTGGATCCAGCCTCGAATGCGTTTATAGATTGGGCTCGAACTTTGTCCTTGGCTACTTCCATAACGTCCTCTAGAATGGGTGGTTTGTTGTATCCATCTTTTCCAGTAGGGATTAAATCGCTTTTGACTAGTTCTCGGTTGATGCTGACTTGATATTCTTGTGGGAATGCCAGGAAAAATAAGTGTGATACACTGGTCTTGGCGGGTATGTGTTTGTTTCGGACCAGGTATTTGGTGATCATCATAAATTTTGACTGGTAGATCCTAAAGTCCTTGATGTCCTTGATCCCTCCTTTGTCTTGGCAGAGCTTGATTAAGTCATATAGGTCCTGGATGGTGTAACAAATTTTCAAAGGTGAGCCTTTCCATACATCAAGCATGCTCTTGCGTAGAGTCTTCCAATCCCTGTCGTTTTATCCTTCCATCGATTCCAGTTCCTTCTTCAAGTCTTCGCCTTTCACAAATCTGCATACTTGACGAGCTTTGTCGAAATCTCCTGCGCCATATATCTCAGCAGCCAACTCGAAGCGGTCCAGAAATTCTTTGAAGTTATCTCCTTCGTACTTAAGGTCGGGTTCCTTGATTATAACTGCTGGTCGCGGTCTGTAATCCTTGAAATCGCCAGGTTGTAAACCGTAAGTGCCAGTTGCGGGTCTATTTTGTTGCTGTTGTCGGTATTGATCTTGTTGGTAGTGTTGTTCTTGTTGGTGGTGTTGTTCCTTGCCTGAGTGGTTTGGAGTTTCTTCTTTTTGATGATTCTTTTCTTCTTGCTCTCTTGCCTTTTGTTTCTGATAAGCTGGAGACGTCCTAAGGTTGATTCTAGGTTTTCCTGTGCAATAGGTTGAAACTGGGGGTGGCGGTGGAGGTGTGGGAACGTGTCCAGCGCCAATGCCAGTGTTAGTTGGATCAATATTCATGTTTAAACTGCCCGGAAATATACCGCCTGATCCAGAAGGGTTCGTTAATGGTAGGATATTTTCCAAATCTTTGTCTTGTGGATACGGTGCCATTGTTTATCGTAACTGATTTCTGTTTCTTTTTATAATCGTTAGTTTTGTTGATATGTTCTAGTAGTGGTCCCTTGGGTGAATTGGTTTATGGTTGGTTTCTGGTACTTTGATCCAGGGCAAGGTTGGGGTTTTGACTGTATTCTTCAATAATTGACGTCCACTCGCGTTATTCTGCAAATCCTCAAACTCCTAAAGTTCGGGTTCCTTTTTTGATTCTAGTCGCAATATTCAGATCTTCTTGTCCTTCTCAATACGCTAGTCTAATTTTGGTAACCTCGTCTCGTGGTCTATATTGGTAGTTGCTTTTGTGGAGGGATGGTGGTTTAGGTGAGGAGTACTACTAGATATACCTGTTAGCTAATAATATATAATATAACAGAAGGGTTAAATAAACTATGGTGTGTCACTTGTTCAAAAATTTGTTAGTACTCCTATTGGTAACTGATACTTCTGTTTGTTTGGTTATAACTAGGTGATTTTAATATGAATTGATAACTTTCAACCTTGCTATGACAACTGAATCCTATCACGTTGGGGACTCCCTTGTAAAGCTCAAAAGTGTCAGTGAAGACCTTTTGCTGAGTGCGGAACGGGATGATGTGAGGATGACTCTGCCGTTCCTATACTAGACACTAAAACAAGACCCCCCAATCTATGATTGGCAGGCTTTAATTCAAGTGATAGTAAGTGTATCCAAGATACTTTGGTTGGTATAGCAAGTGTGGGTGATTAAGAATGTGTTGAGTGTGTATGAATAAATATGTGATGCTGATGATGATGTTGATGATGGTAGGTGATGATGATATTGGTGAATGTTGAGAGTGTGTGTGGATGATGAAGGTGTTTTAAGCTAATGAGTTCTGGGAGCTGACGCTACTACCAAGGATGGATGATGATGATGATTGGTATAAGTGTAGATGGCTTATATAAGAGGATGGAGTGTAGTGCTAATGAGGTGTGGGAGCTGACGCTACAACCAGGGATGGAACCCGCTACCTGATGGTAAGGGGTTATATGTGAGAGAGAGGTAGTTGTTGAGTAAAGGTTGGGTATCCTAGTTGGGTAAGGGTCTGCTTATGTAAGGTTTACTTAGGCAGTCTTAGACCAAAGAAGGTTTCAGGGTAGTAATAAGATATGTAATTGCTAATGTATAGATGATGGTTGATGGATGATGAAACCTCAATGGAGGAGTGACCAGTAGTAGACTATAGGGGATAGTAAGACTGATATCAGGTATATAAGGGTATTGGATGAGTGAGGTGCTGATATATTTGTGGGGACAAAATCTGGTGAGGAGGGGGAAAACAGCTAGAGGAGAGCCCCTTATATATCAAAATCCTGACAAATGGGGGGGTGGTCAACTTGTGGTTGGAACAATGGTCATGGAACACAGTGGAACAACAATTGATGACTAATCATGGCTGAAATGTGGTTGATGGAAACAAATGGAACAATGGAACAAGTGAAATGTGTGTGACTTGTGGTTCTGAACCCGATGGAACTTTCCATGGAGAATTTGGGCCTAGGTTGGGTAGAATCTTCCAGAAAGGGGTTACCGGTGCCTAGTGGCCAAGTTGTGGTTGATGGTTTCTTGTGATTGCCTTGTGAACGTGCTGTGTAACTGTGAATAACTGGAATGAACTTGGGTCTAGGAACTAATATTGGCCATAACTATTGATCCAGGCATGTAAGAGAGATTCCGTAAGTTGTTCCCTAGGATCAAATGGCCTGAAGAATGTTTTTCTGGAACAATCTATGGGGTTTTGAAGGTTTTGTATTTTTGATGACTGTAGTAGGGATTAAGTATTAGGTGACGGAGTATGTTGATTTGCTGATACTTCCTGATCCGGTTGAGTGGTGATAAATCCGTGAGTTGTGTTCTAGAGTGAATTTTGCCGTAGATTCCGATTCTTCAATAATATCTGAGGATATCTGAGTGGATATAAGAGAAAAAATGATAAAGAGAAAAGAAATGGGAGAAAAATAGATAGAATGAAAAATTGAAAATTTGTGACATGTTTGGAACACCACAACGTTGATCAGAGTCAAAGCATAGTGTGCTGCTTCATCCCAATAGTTGATTGGAACCAAGGATTGCACCAATAGACACCTAATTTTCACTAGGATAGTTTGGTTGAATCGTTCGGCAAGTCCATTTGTCTGGGGACTATTCGCTGGGCCAGCTTCAATTCGAACTCCTAATTTTTCGAGTTGCAAAAGGAAAACTTTTGAGCTGAATTTGCCTCCTTGATTGGTATGAATGATAGCGGGGCACTTACCTGTCTTGTTCAGGATTTCATTCATGTAAGACAGGATCTTGCCCTTGGATTTGGATTTTCGTTGCATCAAGTAGATACGGTTGAATCGAGAGTAATCGTCGATAATCACCAATATATATCTCATGGATGACTTGCTTGGGGGAGTGATTTGGGATACATCAATGTGGAGAGTTTTGAAAGGACGATTGGTGATGGGAAGGGGATTGGAATGCGGAGATTGCTTGAGTTTGCATTGCTTGCAGATTTTGCAATTTCTTGCAAGTTGATGTTTTTCAACAGGATTGATATTATAGAGTTTGAGAAATTGTCGTAGGTATTCGTCGGATGGATGACCAAGTAAGATATGAAAGTCGGTAGTGGGATCTGGTTCAGACACATTCATGACATAGCTTACTGACGATTGTCTCGGTGCAATTCCTTGATACAAGTTTCCCACGCGTGGAAATCAATAGACGACTTTCTCGCCAAGACAAATCAATATTAGACGGTTTTTTACTACGGATTGTAGGCCATGATCTTCCAACTGGGACATGGATATAAGATTTTGAGGGCCATTCGGGGCATAGAAAACAGGGTAAATTAACACGCCGCCTAGGTTGTATTTTCCAACGTGGGTGATACGAATGGACCCAGAGTATGTGTTGACCGCTTTTACCACAGGTTTAGGATCGATCAGTAAATTGAAATCGCATAATGTTGACTTAGATGCGCCAGAATCCAGGATCAGAGTAGTGTTTTTGGGAGCTGAAGAGATTCCGTTAACATTTAACTTGTCTAGAAGCATAAATCCAGATTTGTTGGGGTCATCCTCATAGATGTCTTCAGACTCTTGAACTGCATCAGCAACATCATCATCCTCTTGTTCAACAAGGTTCGCCTGATTTCCCATGAACTTCTTCATTTGGATTTTGAATAATCGCTCAAACTGATCGGATAGATCGGTGGAAGGAGTGGGGGCTGGTCGTGTTAGGGTTATGCCTCGAAAGTTCCCGCGAGAAGTGCCTCTTCCTTGATAATTTCCATGAGTAGATCCAGAGCCTCGAGCCGGAGCAGGATTGGACTGTTGATTCATAGGTTGCTTGGAGAGTTTTCGATTTTGCCCTGAATAATACGCCGATTCAGCTTCTACACTGGTTTGTTGAGTAGCTTCTATCAATAGTCAATCATATACTTTGTCAAAAGTCATTGGTTTAATGTCGTAAAGTGTTTGTACCAGTGAGGTCAGAGATTCATCTTGATGCAGACTGCGTAGTAATAAAGCAGCTGCGAGACCAGTCGAAATAGACATAAAGTCTGGATTGGCTTGAATGGACGTGATTAGGGCGGTATGGTGCTTCCAAAACGTCATGACATGTTCGGCTAGAGAACTACCTGGGGTGTACACAAAGTTGATTAATGAGAATAGTTTGTCGCAGAGTCGAAGAACAGATTTCTCTCCACAAGCAGACGCTAATGCTTCCATTGCTCCGTAGATATCGCCATCGTGAGCTGAGATAACTGGGTGTAGTTCTTCTTTCACTGCGCCATACAACTTGTTCATTGACCAGGCTGACATACGACGGTATTCTGGGGTCTTCTTGTTTTTCTTGACCCATTCAAGATCTAGCAGCTCCTCGTAGCCTTTTGCGACGACAACGTTCGTGAATCGATAACGCCATGTCGCCCAATTGTGACGGTTGAGTTTCTCAAAAGAAGATTGAGATTTACCACGGTTGTTGTCTGAACTATCGGATAAATTCCCCATGCTGTCGATGCCTGTATTGCGAGTTCTTTTCTAACTTTAGTCTTACTTTATGATTGCCAAGTGTCAACTCTCGCTACCATGTAGGAATTTGAGATTGAAACACTCTATTGCAGCTAATCAATAAATGCTAATAGTAGTAACTAGAAATAGAACACAAATAAAAGAAACAAAAGGAAATTTAATAAATAAGAAAACTTGATTGATCAATAGAAATGAGCGAAATTGAGCAATACCTTCTTATAGTTCAAAACCTAGCAATAACTTGAAATGAATATGTAAGAGACTGATAGGAATGTGAACAGTCAATAACAACAAGCCTGAATGAAAATAAAAAGAAAATTGATAAGGAGAAACAATAAGAAACAGAGGAGAAGTAAAGAAAAAGAGTTGGATAGATGAGAGGGGTGTTGGGTTATACCTCCACTTGAGTTATAGCCTAGCTCCTCCTGAGTCTCTTGATTCTAGGTCAAGTCGGGTTGATTGGTTTTGAGCGTGCAAGCAGGACGCAATACAACAGTGAATTGAGGGAGCGGATGTTTGACGGTATGGTTTTGATTGAGAATAGTCAGATCTTCTTCCTCTCTTTCATCCAAACTCAAGTCAACTTAGGCCTAGATCCTGGGTCAACCGAAAAATCTCACTCAATTTGCATATTGCATACCCACTTTCTCAACGCTCAGGATTACTAGTCAACAATGTTGGACAAGCCTGTCCAACAGGTTTGTCTGACATGGGATCGGACAATTCTGTCCAATCCCATGTCAAAAATACTTTGTTCAATGGGTTTGTCCAACATGGGATTGGACAATGGTGTCCAATCCCGTGTTGGACTCCTGTGTTCAATTGGTTTGTTTGAAATGGGATCGGACAGGTATTTTGATGCCATGTGGGACAGCATCTGTCCAATGAGTTTTGACTCACTGGACAGATTGTTTGATTGTTTTGATTATTTCAAACTCACTGTTTGATGCAGAAACCTTGTTCAATCAGAGTCAACATACCAAGCGGATGACGCTTTGGAATTATGGGGAGGTGAATGGGGTTTGACTGAGGCATTGATGAGTTGACAAGCGGCAATAAAGGATTCAAGGGCAGCAACGTGCTTCCCAGAGCCTTGATATGCTAGCTGAGCTTCAATGGGATTTGAAAATTGTTGGGAGAGCATTGAATGGCACGTTGGAAAGTATTGTTTGCAGCGGTAAATTTCCCTTTGCTTAGCTGAACTACTCTGGATGCCTTCTATGCCCAGACATGGTTCTGGTAACTTGCAAAATTGTTTCTTGGTTCATCTTCTTCAGCAACTGGTCAAATCTTTTCAATGGCCCAGATCAAACATTGTGTTCAAGGGAGCTGGAAATTAATTGAACAGTAAGTTCAAGCTCCCCCAAACTCATTGGACAGTGAGTTTGACACATCTAAAGCAATCAAACAATCTGTCTGATGAGTCAAAATCCATTGGACAGACATTGTCCAACATGGGATCAAACAACCTGTCCGATCCCATGTCAAACAAACCAATTGAACATGGGGGTCCAACATGGGATTGGACACCACTGTCCAATCCCATGTTGGACAAACCCATTGAGCAGAATGTGTTCAACGTGGGATTGGACAGAATTGTCCAATCCCATGTTGGAAAAACCTGTTGGACAGGCTTGTCCAACATAGCGTCGGACAATCATGTCCAACACCGTATTGGACACGCCCTCTGGATAGGTTTTTTTAGCGGTGAATCAGTGGTCCTGGTGGCCCTTGCCAACATGTGCATTTGGGAGCATGTCATGAAAAATGACGCGGGTCTGTTTTCATGGCATAGTGCTGTGGCCTCTAACAACCTCTGCCTTTGGGAACATGTCATGAAAACAGACGCGCATCTGTTTTCATGACATGGTGCTGCAGTTAAGGCGTGTTTGCCAAGATCAACAGTGCTCACACCAGAGGGCAAAGAGAGAAATTGAGCATAGATTGAATCAATTCAAAAAAAGATACAGCGAAGTGAAATCTCATTGGCAGTCAATAATAACAGGGGAGAGAAATTGGAAAAACTGATTGACTGCCATAGTTTCATACACAGAAGGTCCAGATGGCTCATCACTCTCATCCCTTCCTTTAACTCAGTTCCACATATGTCTGCAACTTTCTTGTTCCTATCAAGCAGGCAAGACACAAGGAAAGCTGCTGAGGAGGAGGATGGAGATGATGAGGAGAAGAAGCAATGTGAATGGGGCCACCTGGACTAAATTGGATACTCAAACCAGCAGCTTCACCCCACAGACTTAATGCCTGCCCCTCCTGCTGTTTGTGGAATCATGGCCGCCTAAATTAGATGCTCAAGCTGGCACATAACCCTGGCTGAAGGGACAGAGGGGGTCAAGGGAGAGCAAACAGGGAAGGAGGATAGACACTGACAGATGCCTGTCATTTGAATTCTTAGAAGACTTGGTGTAAAAGACATCAGAAAAGCCAATGGGTGTGGATCCGCGGAAGCATCCCCAAGCAGCATGAATGAAACTATATCAGGAAGGTAAGGTTCATCATCAATTTTTTCATTTATGGTATACCTGGCAGTATATTTGAAGCTCTGGAGATTCAATATGGTCCAGTATGTTTAATTAACTAAGCTGAACACATTGGGTATATCACAGGCAAGATGGGCAGGTAGACTGGCAGTGTATTAGGATCAGGTTGAAGAAAACAATCAGTTGTGGAAGCATGACAGAGGAAAACTCACCTGTTGCTAGGCTAGTTGTATATAGTGATATCAACAAACTCAATCAAATCCTCAATCATTTGGAAAAAATAAATCAATCTCAGGCAACACACCACAAGACAATTTCTGTGAAGAATAAAGTTTATGGATGGTCAGCCTGTAATCATAGCAATTTTGGTAGTGGGACAATAGGGGCTTTGCCGCATTGCCAATAAATTGCTACAATCAACGCTGCAACAAATATGGTATTTGCAATGTATTGGCATGTATCTTTTCACATATCAGTGCCTTGAGAAAAATTATTTTATGGCCAATGTGATTCCCTTGGGCTCCTCTACCAGTAAATATGGTTTTTAGTGATTTTTGTTGATACAAATCCTTGTGATACAAACTGCGTATTGTATTGGTTGCAGTGTTGCTACAATGGAATTGCCTTCTGGAAAGACCTTAGTAAGTTTGAGCAAGATACTAAATTGACTGTGCCACCTGCTAGCATTTGAAAAATTTCCAAAAACTTGAGTAAGATGTGTGGGAAGACCAGAGTGGCTATACAAATGGGATTGGTTGATCATGGGGGAAGCGTCACCGCCCAATGAACACAATCATACATTTAAGATCCAAAAGGATGAAGGCTTCTGCTCTTTTGGCCTCCTAATCATTGTCAGCCCCACCAGATAAATCCTCTACCAATCAACAAAACCTCTCTACTGACAATGGTGATCCCAATCTTCCTGCCAACAACACCAGTCCCACTGCCAACAACAATACCCATCTCTCCCCCAAGGACAATGATGCTTCTCATGAGCCTCTGCCTCCTTATAAAAAGCTTTGCAGAACCTACAGTCCTACTTTTATCAAGTCCTGCCAAAGCACCAACAAAATCACTTCCCCACAGAAATGATCACCTTGCAAATATCTAACCTTCAGTACCACCACTGGCTTTACCATGGCACATGTGTAATCTCCCCCTGCCAGCAGCCAGCTTTTGGTCCATTCCAGTTCAATTCTTTCAAAAACATGCCAGGTGTTATCAAGCTTGTCTGGGAGCTCCTTTTCTTTCACTTCCTCCTACAATCCAATTATGTGAATAATGTTCAAAAAAATGCTCTCACATAGGGGTGGGATGTTTCCTGATGGATGGAAAATTTCCTCTAGTGGAGGTGAAGATTTTGGGATGTATTCTTGCAGAAATAAATTGAGTAAGATGATGGCTCTGGCACAGTATAATTGGAAAACCAAGCAGACAACAACAGAGAGGCCAACAACTTCATCTCTACTCAACTAAAACAACTCACACCTAGTGTCTTTGAAGCCTACTGTGAAGACCTTATGAAGTAACAATTGCCTTTGATGGCCCATATGGAGTACCCCTCTCCCTACTCTCCTTTTGACTTTGCCTCCTTCCTAAACTCCACCATCTCCAACTTCTTCAATGCACTGCACTGCAATGGAGGTACAAAAATCTGTACTCTGGTATGCTGGATTCCTATCTTCCATCCACTCAACTCACCAGAAGACTCTCCCATTCTGGCCAATGACGGGTTTGATATGGTAGGATTTCATTTTACTTTCAGGGATTCCCAAGTATATTTAGACTTGAATCATGAGGTGCAACGCTGCAACCAATACAATACGCAGTTTGTATCACAAGAATTTGTATCAGCAAAAATTGCTAAAAACCATATTTACTGGTAGAGGAGCCTAAGGAAATCACATTGGCCATGAAATAATTTTTCTCAAGGCACTGATATGTGAAACAATACACGCCAATACATTGCAAATACCGTATTGGTTGCAGCGTTGTGAGGCGGGTGTTAACTTGTATGTTTTTAGGTCTACAGACCATCAATACCATACTTTACACAATGGTTGTTTATCTCAACAGTACACCAGGATTGGCTTCTCTTGCCATGCAAAAAGCCTGTGAGGATGACCAAGGTTGTCCTTGATTATCTTAATGAAACCTCTGGAAATTGTGTTATAGGAGGCCAAAAAGTCCAAATCAAAAATGCTCAGTCTTAATTCAAACTACCTATGCCTACCCCCTCTCATTGTTTTCTTCTTTTTGAAAGGATCTTTTTTCTTTCTTTTCTTTCTGCTTGTCCAAGATGATAATTACTAATTTTTAATCATTCACTACAAGAAAATCTGCTTCAACTGCCACCAGTTAACATGCAGTTACTTTGCTTTTACTTCTGCTGTTACACCAATCTTACTCAAAGAAAACTTTAAACCAACTTCAATGCACAGTCACTGTGCATTGTGCACAGTGACTGTGCAGAAAAGTTGTTTGGGATTAATTTGGAAGTAAAAGGGGTAGTAAGATGGGATTAGCCTGCATGTCAACTGATGGCAGTTGAAGCAGATTTTCTTGTAGTGATTCCTTGTCATGAATAACTGTAAAACTAAGATACCAGTCAGTTTTTATGTCATTAACTCCAGAATGTTTCCAAAGTGCATGATCATCATGATTAACTCTTCACAAACCATCAGTAAATTTCCTTTTCCACACCCTTTTATTGTGATCCATGTGGTTCAAATCCATATGGATCATCAGAAATAATGTGTAGTCACATATAATTCACAAAAGTGAGCTCTATTCCATAGCTGATATCAGCCATTTTCTAATGATTTTTCTTTTTCTCTGTGTCAAATGGTAATTTCTTGTGAAACAGCATTCTCAATGAACCATATTCTAAAAACAGTTTGCCATGTGTGTAACATGTTACATGCAGGAGAACAGAAGCTTTTGAAGTGGATAACAGATTGACACCTAACCAAATACATTATGCCCATCAGGATGAATGAAAAACTACTTTAGACACACAAACTGAGATATTTCTTTGTGTGTGTGCATGTGCAATATTCCTTACGGATTGTTCATCTGAAGATTATTTTCTGATCTTCATGGCACATTTACTGGTATTTTGCTGGTACTTCTTGATTCACTGGAACAGTGATGTGAAAGTGTGTTGGTAATTGTTTCTTCACTGTTGTGTAATGGATTGACAGTGGGGAGTTACACATCTACATAGAGGCATTTAGTGTTTCAAACATCAAGATAATTTTTTTTTTGCTGTCCAGAAAGGAGTGCAAAATGGCATCATCTTTAGATTTACATCTTCCAACCCTTTTGGCACAAACATCTGCCTTGCAGATACAACCTTCAAGAAAATATGAGTGACATCCAGTTCACAGCATTTTGCTGTTACGTGGTCAGACTCATGTCCCTGTCAATGTCTGGTTTTACATGCTTCACTTTTAAAACACATTACCCACTTTGAGATCACCGGAGGTGCTTGTTCAATTATCAATCCCAAGAACCTGAAACTGTGCCTGGTTGATTTCTTTTCTGCTATTTCTTGTTGATCCACATTTTTTAATTTGATTATAATTGGCCAAGTTGGATTCAAAATAACCATTGGTAATTTTTATTAAAAATTCACCCAAAACATGCTGGGTGTTTTGAGAAGAAATTCATTTATTTCATTTTGACCACAGGCAAGTTACACACAATTTGAAACTCACATCAACTGAAGTTGTGCTAGACTTGTAATCAAACTAAAATAAAGTTGAACATCTCTTCAACACTATATTGTGTAAGTAATTGCAACTGAGTTGGAACCAACTTATGACAGAGTTACAGAAGGTTGGGCTTGAGTTACGGATAAAACATACGGTAAAGCACTTGCTAGCAAGTGCCATGGAATCATTCCTGGTGTTATTTCAGTCAAAGGAGCAGTCTGATAACCTGTGGAATTAAATTGCTTGATCTCCAAGTTGCTTGATTTTAGCGAGAAAATGAACAACCTGAAGCTTCTTAAAGCAAGACCAGAAGCAAAAATTATTATCATGAAACTCCCTAGTAAGCATCTGCCAGAGAGAAATTTAGTGCTTGCTGGAAATGCTCAAGTCAATACACATTGCCTCTTTGCCTCACATCAAGAAGGTGTGATCAATCAAGTCAAGTGTTTCTGAGTCTTCAGACTCCAGTTAAGAAAACAGGTTCAGTGCACCAGTTGACATGGATGATACTCTCATCTTAGACCATCTGCACCGGTTGCGCAGGATTAGCCTAGTTTATTCTAACAAGTTAGGCCTGACTAACCCAAGTTGGGTGGTGCAGCCACATTAGTTTGAGTTTAGAGAGGTGTAAATGAGGTGTTGTGTGATGCCTAATCCATATGTCAGTGTGGAATGCATACTTTTGTGTGCAGGTGATGTGTGAGAGTGAAATAAATGCATATGAATATGCAATTACGGGTTTATCCCAGGAATAGTGGGGGATAAATCTATCCCCCAGGATTCCAAAAACAAGCTCAGGGATAGGATAATCCTTCCTTATTCCAAGCCGGTGCGGGTACAATTGGGGAATAAGTGTGCTAATCCAAGCTAAACCCCTGACCAGTGCAGCTTTTCTTGATACCTCTTTTACTCCAAAGTTAATCCAAACTAACTTTCCTTGCACAGTCACAGTGCAACATGCACAGTGATGGTGCCACATGCACAGTGAGTCACTGTGCCTGTTGACTGAGTCACTGTGCCTGTTGACTGAGTCACTGTGCATATTGCATAGTGACTGTGCAACATGCACAGTGACTGTGCAACATGCACAGTGACTGTGCAACATGCACAGTGACTGTGCAACATGCACAGTGACTGTGCAACATGCACAGTCACTGTGCAATATGCACAGTGACTGTGCAATATGCACAGTGACTGTGCAATATGCACAGTGACTGTGCAATATGCACAGTGACTGTGCAATATGCACAGTAGTGACTGTGCAATATGCACAGTGGTGACTGTGCAATCTGCACAGTAGTGACTGTGCAATATGCACAGTAGTGACTGTGCAATATGCACAGTAGTGACTGTGCAATATGCACAGTAGTGACTGGGCAATATGCACAGTGGTGACTGGGCAATATGCACAGTGTGAGGCTGTGCCTCTTGTGTGGCAACAGAAAACAAGAAAGAATAAGCTTTGCTGAAGCTTGTGAATCCAAGGATGGGACTCCAAGGGCTCAATCTTGAATACCAAGATGTTGATTGCAAAGCTTATTAGCAATTCAATAGTGAATTGTTTCAATTCAAGAATCCTTTTGTGCAGCCACACATTAGATAATTGAAGTTGTATCAAAGAAAACATCCTCATCAAGTTTTGCTTCCTTGAGCAAATGTTTGGTCAACTGATAGGTTCCAGAAAAATCAACAGGCAGTGTTAAGAATGGGTCTTTGAGGCCTTGTAGTAGAGTAAAAAGGGAGTACAATGACTCCAGCAGACAGTTTATGAAGCGCTAATGTCACATGGCTTGGAGGGTTTGCACTGGTTCAAGTGTTCTATGTGATGGAAAGGAAATGAGGAGGCTCAAATTTCCTCAAGGCACCAATTTAAGATAGAACCATTAATGGTTTTGCTTTGCTGTAATTCTAAGGCTTTTATAGGAGATCATAAGATGACTTGCTTGGGTGAACAACAGCATGAGAACATTCAACAAAAAATGGAATGACAAGCAGTGACATTCAAGTGATACCTCAGGTGGGAAGGATCACAGGCTTTAACCTCAAGATCAAATCTTTCTTTTGGGGTTGATGGTTGCAAACCCATGGTAGCTTTCTCTTTGAGATGATGTGAAACAGCTTTCTTAGGAAGGAGACTCAGGAGACACAAAACCACACACACACTGACACATGTATAGAGAGATAAGCACAATAAATATTGGATGTACAGGTATCTTTATGATCCAATCACATGGACAAAATCAACCACATATTAGGGAACTTAGCATCAGCAGATTCCTCAAGTGTGAACCTCTCAAGCCAGATTCTAAACCTTGTAGGCTGGGGATTGAGCCGCAAGAATTTGTCTGACTCATCAGCAAGACATATCAGCCCGGTTCACATAAGGTCATCATCAGTAAAATTTAACTGACATCAGCAAATGTTTTTAAGTTTTCCCACCCAAATCACGCCAAATTACACCATCAGTAAACAAGGTCTGGCATCAGCATCAGTAAAATAATAAGCTAATGTGAACCCCCCTATTGCATAATCCCAAAAAACAAAGATCACAACAAGCTAATTGAACAAAAATTTCCAAGAAAAAGACCACAACAAAATAAATAAAGAAAGCTATACAACAGCTGTACCGGATCAGGTAACCCAATGCGGGACAACAAGTTGGTCAACTGAGAGAAGAGAAGCAAGATGGATAGACACGTGGAACCATACGGCAGAGATTGTATTAGAATTTAATTTAGACAAGATGCTGGTCACTATGAGTATATACATATCTGGCTCAGAAGCAACCCCTGGAATCAAATTCAGGATCACTTCAATTTCCATACGTTAATGCGAGATGATGAAAAGGATAGAGCTGAGGAACAAAAAAATAGTGATGCAAGTTTCTAGATGGTCTAGACTTCAAGTCACTGCGATCGTCGTGTCTGAGTCAGCGGATAGAGTATTACTGGTACTTGTATCTGCTTGCAGATGATTCACATCTCTAGCAGCTGATTCGAGAGGGGGTGGATCGGAGGCGGCGGATTCGAGAGGAGGTGGACTTGAGGCTTTCAAGGGCACGAGGTGGGAGGCTGGTTCGCCAAGGTGATCCGTGGCTTGATTGTCCGAATGGTCTCGTACCGCTCCACTAGTACTTGGATTGAGGTCAGGATGGTTTTCATTTCCTGTAGCTGGTTTAAGTTGGGTAAGAGGAGGATGTGAGGATTGACGTTCACCAATTTTCGGGGATGAAACGCGAGTTGTGCTTGGAGTAACTTCGGAGGTATGATCTGTGCTTGGAGCAACTTCTGAGGTATGATCTAGCTCAGAGGGTACGAGTTTACTGGTACTTGCATCGGGCGCAGGGTCGCGTCCATCTGTTGTAGTCGGTTCGAAAACAGAGTCTGAGACGTGAGGGGCGACAAGCTTCTGGGTAGATTGGAGAGACTTCGAGGCCTGCTGGATCAGCGAGGCGAATTGATGGTGGTTAGCCTTCAGATAGCGGGCCTGGTTACTGAAGATTTTCTCGCGATTTTTATCGAGCCTGAGGTTCTCCGACTCTTGGAGAGATTCCCATTGCTCAAGCTCCTCCCTAAGAGATTCGAGCGACTTTTGGTGCAGCGGATTCGCGTCCAGATTCGCATTGAAGAGCGTAATGTATTTACTCAGTCTGCGCGTCTGCATGCTCGTCGTTCCATTCGAGCTTAGCCCATGCTTCGATAGCTCCGCCTTGATGTCTTTGGTCTTGAGACTCGCAAAGTGTGGCAGTGGGATCCGTGTTTGAGGTGGCTTTGTGCCTCCCCGGTGCGACGTCTTGATCTTCTTCGCTGGCCCGGATGACGGGGCTTGATTCTTCTTCTTCCCACTGAGACACGCAGTAATGTGCTCATCCATCTTGGAGTTGAGCATCTGAGTCGAACATACTGGACACCTCACTGGGGCGGCGGCTGAGGATGAGGAAAGGATGGACGCTCAAAGATCAATTCTCTATCCGGAGTAAACCCTTCGCGTCTACAAGATAATTCTCAGGTAATCGCGTGAAATGAGGGGCTTACGATCAGTGGGATTATAAGACAGCATTTCAATCTCATGATCAGATTCGTCTCCCTTCGTGGATTGATGTTGAGGTTTCCGCTTGGGAGGGGCAGCCAGCTGGGCTTTTTTTTGAGCCCTGGTTTTGGGCTCAGGGAGGCTGCGAGTTTCTTCCGCTTTCTGCTTGCTGTGCGCGTGACTATTTTCCTTAGATTTCCTAGTCGCGTCCTCCAACGGGGTTCTGTTTTTTGTGGTGTTTCTTGAGAAGGGATTTACAGACGTAGATTGGATCTGTTTCAGTTGAGATTCGGATGCCTGGGCGCGTGCGATGAGCTTGAAGATTTCTTCGCGCGCATCCTCCCAACAGATCACGGCAGACTCCAGCGTGGGGACGGGCTTGATTTTCTCTTCCTGGGCCTCTACTTTGCATATCGGACAGCGCTGGCTATTGCCTACACCGCCTAATCCCGTCGCGCCTATCTTGTGATTATTCGAGTTGTTATTAAAACACGTCCGTATACAGGATGAGCAGAACGTGTGGCAGCATTTCTGGATGTGAATGATAACCGGCGCCTGGTATAATTCTTTGCAGACCTGCACGTCAAGGAGGAGAGGACAGATGAGCGCGATGCAGAGCAAGATGTTTGCAGGATGGAGAGAAAGAGCTTACTGGACATCTCAGCATGGAATCAAGTGTGCTGAGTGCACGCAGTTCGGGAGGAAAGTCTTGTGGTGCTACGAGGGAGAGTTGGTACTGGAGTGAGTTCTTGTTTGTCTTGGAGGACATCGTTTGAGATGGGATGGATGCGGTTACGCGTCGGAGTCGGAGTCGGAGTCGGAGAAGGAGAAAAGGAGAAGGAGAAGGAGAAGGAGAAGGAGAAAAGGAGCGTCCTTCACAGTCACTGCTTTGACTCTGAGTGAGCATACCCAGCTGCCCCGGGGGCATGAGGGGGCCATCCGGGAATCCCCGAAACCCTCTACAGACAGGGCCGCATTTGGCTCTGAGCATCACGGGTCTCTTTATCTGATCAGATCTTCATCATCAAAACAATCTCAAACTTCCATAGCAAAAAAATAAAATAAAAAACTATATTGGAATTGATACTATAGATTTCAACTTTATGTACATACATAATACATATTGATCTGATTGCAGAGAGAAAAGGCACACATACAAAATGGTCCATGAAAGTATTTCCAGAAGTTTCTCTGATCCACAGACCAAGCCTATTCTGTTTGGACAGCTAATCTCTCTTAAAACACCAGTCCACTTCTCAAAAACAGCTCACTCTTCAAAAACAGCTCACTCTTAAAAAACAGCTCACTCTTAAAAACAGCTCACTCTAGTTAACAAACAGTCTCTACGCAGTAGAAATGTTGCTCAAAGTATCATATGAGAAGTGAGCCAAGTTGTTTGGCTAAATTCAATGATACATACATAAAGACATAAATAAATACATTCCTCTCATGAAAGTTACCATGGAAATCTGAAAAATGTGTGTATGGCTCGAGTGAGAGTCCCATTGCCAACCCTGACCATACATAGCCAACCCTGACCATACATAGCCAGCTATACAACAACAAGAGTCCACCTCATATTTCCACATTCCAATTATCTGTCACTCCCAACAAGAGTTGTCCACTTTCTATTTATATTTGGATGACAGAAAATTGCCCATTGCCTCACTCAAAGACTGTCAAGTTTGTATATACAAAACATCTACTGCCGCCGGACTTTCATGCATCCGATGAGACAGGGCACAGCAGCAGCGGACGGGGCAGTGTGGTGCAGGGGAGCAGGACAACGAAGGGGGCGGGGCAGAGAAGCTGCAAGATCCCTTAAGCCAACCGGCGGTGGGTGCTGATCATGCATCTACACCGCCAAAACAAACCCATCCGGTGGGCTTGTTCAACATGGCATCAAACATCATTGTCCGATGCTATATCGGACAAGCCTGTCCGACAGGTTTGTCGGACAAGGGATCGAACAGCCTGTCCGATGCCATATTGAACAAGCCCACCGGATGGGTTTGTCCGACATGGGATTGGACAATGGTGTCCGATCCCGTGTCAAACCCCCATGTTTGAGGGGTTTGTTTGACATGGGATTGGACAGAATTGTTTGATCCCATGTCAGACAACATTTGTCCGATGAGTAACAACCCATCGGACAGATTGTTTGATTCTTTTGAATCTGTCGCCGAGCCTTGCTTGGCGAGCTCTTCGCCAAGTAGGCCAATGACCTGCTCAGTGAGTTTTTTGCCGAGCAGGCCAATGACCTGTTTGCGTAGAGCAGGCCGGCCTGCTTTGTGTCTGCAAGCCCAATGACAAGCTCTTCACCGAGCAGGCCAATGACCTGCTCGGCAAAGAGCTCGCCGAACAGGTCAATGATCTGCTCATGAAGAGAAGGCGGGCCTAGAGCAGACCGGTGGCCTGCTCGGCAAGATCTCTGCTGAGCAGGCCAATGACCTGCTCTGAGCTCGCCGAGCAGGTCATGGACCAACTCTTCGCGAGCAGGTCAAATGACCTGCTCGGCAAAGAGGTCGCTGAGCAGGCCAATGACCTGCTCAGAGCTCGCCGGGCAGGTCAACAGGCAGGCCTACTCTGAGCTCGCCGAGCAGACCACTAACCTACTCGCGGTGGCCTGCCTGGCGAGATATTTGCCGAGAAGGCCAACGACCTCCTCGGCAAAGAGCTCGCTGAGCTGGTCAACGACTTGCTCGGCAAAGAGCTGGCTGAGCAGGTCAATGACCTGATCTGAGCTCGCCGAGCAGGCCAATGACCTGCTCGCGAAGAGCAGTGCTCTGAGCTCGCCGACCAGGTCATGGACCCAATCTTCGCGAGCAGGCCATTTGCCTGCTCGGCGAAGATCTCGCCGAGCAGGTCATTTGCCTGCTCGGCGAAGATCTCGCCGAGCAGGTCATTTGCCTGCTCGGCGAAGATCTTGCCAAGCAGGTCATTTGCCTGCTCGGCGAAGATCTTGCCAAGCAGGTCATTTGCCTGCTCGGCGAAGATCTCGCCGAGCAGGTCATTGGCCTGCTCGCCGAGCTCAGTGCAGGCGGGCAGGCTCTTCGTCATGAGCAGGTCATTGACCTGTTCGGCGAGCTCTTCGCCAAGCAGGTGATTGGCCTGCTCGGCAAAGGGCTCATCATTGGACTGCTTGCTGAGCTCAAAACAGGCCGGCCTGCGCTCCGCGAGCAGGTCATTGACCTTCTTCGCGAGTTCTTTGCCAAGCAGGTCATTGGCCTGCTTGGCGAAGAGCTTTCCGAGCAAGTCATTGTTCTGCTTGGCAATATGTAGATTCAAAAGAATCGAACAATCTGTCCAATGGGTTGTTACTCATCGGACAGATGTTGTCCGACATGGGATCAAACAACCTGTCCGATCCCATGTCAAACTAACCCCTCGAACATGGGGGTTCGACACGGGATCGGACACCATTGTCCAATCCCATGTTGGACAAACCCATCCGGTGGGCTTGTTCAATATGGCATCGGACAGAATTGTCCGATCCCATGTCCGACAAACCTGTGGGACAGGCTTGTCCGATATAGCATCGGACAATGATGTTCGATGCCATGTCGAACAAGCCCACCGGATGGGTTTGTTTTGGCGATGAGCTGATCGCAGCGACAGCCAGAGGCCCAGCCCAACGTCCGTCGCTTCCGGACGAGCGCCCACAAGAGAGCAACCAGCATCATCATGCATATACATATACCATAAAGAAAGAAAGAAACCGCCCACTCGAAACAAAAAAAAAAAAAAAAAACAGGGGGAAATGAAGAACCGGAAAGTGCTCGGGCCAACAAAAGAGAAACAAAGGTGCAGACGGAGAGACGACAGCTGGGCGCGAGCGAGAGCCCACAACAAAAGAACAAGGTGGTACTGGTAGTGGTAGTAATAGTAGTAGGTACATCATGGCGACAAACAAGGGCAGAAGCAAAGCCGGGATAAATAGAGAGAGAGAGAGGCGCATAGACATTTTGTGTGTGTGTAAGACGCGCATGGCAGGCTGGCCAGCATATCAGAGCGGGGATGGGGAGCAAGGATTAAGTACATGTATGCATAAGTGTAAGTATACGGATTCGGTCCGCGAGACTGGCGAGCTCAGAGCTGGAGGGCCCCCAGGAGGAACCCAGCGGCGGGGGGACCCACCCACGATTGGCGGCGAGAAAAGAAAACGCCGGGGGAGGGGAGGGTCAAGTCAAACCAAATTTTTAACATTTGGACAAGGCGAGGCGGAGAGAAGGCACAGAGGGAGGGAGGGGGGGGGGGGGGGGGGGGGAAGAGGAGCAAGGCGAGAGCTGGCGCCCCAGGGTGCATGTATATATGTATTGTGTGGCGCACGCGCGGCTCGTCTGGACGGCTGAAACTTGAGGCGGATGCGGAGGACTGAAGAGCGGGGAAGACGGGGACGGCAAGGCGTTGGGTTACGATAAGCAGGGCCAAAGAAAAAACAACAAGGCCCATGATGTTTGCTGGACTAAATATGAGGGAAGCATATAAGAAGGGGAAGTGCGAGATGAAGGGAGAGCTTGGGCGGGCCGGGATCAGTCGTAGTCGAACGGCGCGTCCATCGGCTCGTCGTCGTACCAGCGGTCCGGGTCCAGCCAGTCGGCCGCATCCGGCCTGTACTGCAAGTCGTCCCCGGACGCCGTCGACGATTCCGCCGCCCCCGCCGTTGCCGCCCCACGCTCCCCACCTCCTTCCCGTTGCTCTCCCGCATGATCACCATGGGCGTCTTCGTTGTTGACAAGCGAGTATCGGCTGCGTATGTGCAACATTCACAATCATCATCAGGAATGTTATTCGTACAACAACAGGTCCTCTCTGGCTCGCCTCATGCGGGAATGTGGTGACTTACCAAACTGGACACGAGCCGTTCTGCTTCAGCCATAGCACGATGCAGTCCTCGTCGTGGAAGAAATGTTTGCAGGGCAACTCCATACACGCATCGCCGGCCGCAAAGGTATCTTTACAGATAGCACATTCGACGGGATCCTCTTGACCTGAAGAGAAACAGAGAAAAAAAAAAAAAAAAACCTGCCCCGCATTAGGAAATTAAATCTACATGAAGTACAATGGACGGGTTGGCGGCTCACCCATGGAAGCCGGGTCGAACTTGAAAGTCCTCAAGGATTTGATGGTAGATTCGGAAGCGGGGGTAGGATTGTGGCCGCCGTTGACGCCGGTCATGTTGATGAGCTGGTTCAAGATATCCTGCATGGCCGAGTCGGAGGCGACGTAGTCGCCGAGGTTCTGGCCGAAGGTTCCGCCGCCGTTTTGGTCCATGTCCAGATGGGTGGTCGTGAACCCGAACCCGCCGCCACCAGTGCCGTTCGCGAACCCGAACCCGCCGACGAACCCGTTCACTTCGTTCCCACTCATCGTAGCTTCCGACGACTGCTGGTTTAGCGAGTTGAGGATGTTAATGAACTGGCGCAGCGGATGCGACTCCTCCAGATTAACCCGGGGCGATCGCGGCGTATGACGAGGCTGAATTCGGGGTGCACTTTCTCCAGGTCGGTCTTCAGATGGTGAAGCAGCTCGAGGTTCTGTCGATCCTGAGGGGGAGGGGGGCTGATCCTCCGAAGCAGCAGCCTCGGGCGCTGGGGTGTTGTGAGTATGGTTCTCTGCCGCCCGACGTTCATTTTCTGGCGCCGGACTGTTAGAAGGCATCAAGCCAAAGGCAGACTGAAGTAAACTAGACAGAGAGAAGATTGAATTCAATTCGCTTGAAAGATGGTATACAAGGGGGTGTTGTGTAAGTAAGTCACTTACGATAAAATTCCATTCATGGGTTGTGCGGGTGGAGTGGGGGGAGTTCCGAGTGTAGAGCGATCCTCGTTCGGAGTTCCCTCATCCGCTGACGGTCTTGCTGGGTCTGCCGAAAGTCTCCGCTGAGCGGAGGGAGGCTGAGAATTGTTGTGGATTGGGTTGGAGTTGCGGGATCCAAAAGTGAACGAGAAAGCGCCCTGAGCAGGTTGGGCAGGGGTAAGAATGAAAGGATTGGAGCTGTTTTCACTATTGTGGCTGTTATTGTTGTTGTTGTTGCCACTCTCGTTAGTCTGGTCTGATCGGTTTGCAGGAGGGGTGGGAGCATTGGAAAATGTTTGGGGAGAGTAATGTTGGGCAAGGAAGTCGCCTATACTGGTGAGCGCATGGGGTCCAGATCGAGGTGGAGGGGTGGCTAGAAGCAGATCCTCAAAGCAGAGGTAAGTCTTTCTATGGCACCTTTTGTAAGATTGGGTACTTACGATGAGAGGAAGAGGGCAGGTGATCAGGATCGGGCGGATCGGGGATGGAAGGGGCTGAGAGGATGTTGATGAGGGGGTCGATGAAGTTGATGAAGGGAGGCTGACGATGAGGTTGAGCATGTTGGTTCTGTTGTTGTTGCTCGTACCTTTGCCTTGTACTCGGGATGGGTGGGCTATCTGAGTCGTGGAATGGATGTGCAAACTGTCGTGGATAACGGTTTCCGTTGGGTTGGGATTGATTTGGGATGGGCATCTCTTCGACGAAGCTCGAGTAGCAGCTGAAGCATCGTGGTTCCTCTGGGTTATCTGGCTGTGGGAAGTAGTTCTCGCAAGCCTGAGGATGCAGAAGAATAAGAGTCAGTCAGTATGCGATACTTGGAGTGTAAGATTAGTTAGTTAGTTAATGAGTGAGTGAGTTAGTTTAGTTACATGGCAGAACCAGCGTGGGATGGTACTAGTGGAGTGAACACTCATTCTTTATAAAAAAGTTGTTTGTTTGTTTTTTTTTTTGAAGTGGTTTCTTAAAAAAAAGAGGAAAAAAGAAAAATAGAAATATTTAGCCACGCATTTTTTAATTTGATTTGGCTCAGACTCAGGGGGAGGAACACCCCGAGACTACCCCGGGGGAACCCACCCCCACCCCTAAACACACACACACCATCACAACTTATTTACATTAATCACATTCCTCCGTCTTCCGCTCACTTCGATCACACCCCAAAATATAATATATTCACACTATTTAGTGCAAGTCAGCACAGTGTATCTACATACATACAAAAAAAATATGTACCAAGCTGGAGCAGGCGCAACACAAGGTTTCAACTAAGAAGAAAGAAAACAAGAACCCAAGCAGGAAAGGGTGTTGCTGGAAAACATTCACAGAGAATCATGGATTCACAATGCAGAATTGACAACATCATGAACACGAATTGGCCATATCCGGCTGAGGGCGATGGAAAGGAGAGTTGAGATGGCTTCATTTCCATATATATATATTGCAGCAGCGGGAGTGGTCATTCTCGTAAGAATCTTTCAACACATTCTCAAAAAACCACCTGATACGTGAAAGAATTATGTACCAAGAGTACTAGTGATGGTGTGGACGAGATAACAATCATTTTCTTGTTCATAAATCTATTAAAGGATTCCAAAAAAAAAAAAAAAAGATGATCACAAAGCTAAACATGGCTTTCCTATCAATCAACTAATTTAGTTTATTCATTTACGAGCAGATATCTGTTGATCAAAGGAAAAAAAAAAATTGCACGAAAACACATCCAGAATGATGTTCTATGTATCTGCTCACTCACTACATGCAACAGCCGGATGTGGAAATCTGGATTCCATTTCTGTTCAATGTTTTCTGATCTGTCCCAGAATCAATGTATCATTTTCATTATTTCTTCTCTTTTTCTATCGCATCTGGTAAATTGTCAAGTTATTTACAGGAGATTTCCGTCGGGTCAAGGAAAGTGTGTACATAACTGGATGGTCTTTTGTCAAAACTCGTGGATGTTTTTTTTTTTTTTTTCAAACTCAGCTTCTCGTCATCTTGATGAGCATCCTTCTTGTACCAAACGCGGCCTTACAACATGCATCAAAATCTAAATCCGAATACATATTGTTCGGGTTCGAGCTCGGGTGGAGGTTCCCACGGGGGGTGGTGTTTTTGGCCAGCGGGTGATGAGCATCGGGGGATTTCGGATGCGGGGAATGGATTGCCGGAGTCATTAGCACCGCCAACAGCAACAGATTCCTGCCAACAACCAACCCACTCGCACCGCTTTCCTATAATTAGTCCAAACGCATGGCGGCACTCTTATCAACCCCACGAAGAAGAAGGAAGAACAGGTCTTGCCATTTCTGCGGCGCGGGAAAACAGACAGATTGTCTTTGTGGAGGTTGGGCGCGCACGGATGAGGTGAGTCTTGTATCAACACTGTTCAGTTGGATCAAGTTTGTCAATTCGATGGATCCATTCATGGCAACAGAAACAAAAAATAAATAAATAATGAACTATCTTGGTGGATTGGTGCCTCGTTTTAGAATGGAAATCTTATCGATTATCTCCCGCAAATGTCGGATCCCAATTTGAACCCCACACCTCATCCCGCCTTTTCAATTCCACGCATCATGACCGTATCCAAGATGCCCGAAAGTTTTAAGAATGCCGCTTCCTCGCCCGATTCCCCGTCATCCCCCTTCTGCTCAACATGTCTCGCGAATCAAAACCTACACCTCAACCTGTTGGCCAACTACCTTCCCGGCGACGCGGATCTACAAAACCCTCATACCCGAGCGGATCTAACAACCTCCACAAGAGTGAGCCTTCAAAAATAATGCAGTATCAATGTTGGGATTTTCTAAATAAAACAAAGCCTTGCATCACAAAATATATACCAACGGAGCATCATTGAGAAGCTAACCGCCCCCCCTTGGATTGTTGACTTGAACCTTACAGGAATTGCTGAATAATTTACCCGCTTACAGGGCATCGTTGGAGGCGCGTTATCCCATACTTTGCTCTGCCTGTTCGCTGAAAGCATCCGAAATTATCAAAGAACGGAATTACAAAGTGAAAGCGTTTTCGCTTAACGAGTCCGTCAAGCGTCTCGTGGAGCCCTTCCAATCTCGCCTTAATCCCACAGGCCTCTCAAGCCAGAACCCTCCGCTTCACATCTCTGGCATGGGCGGCTCGCTCTGGACCCTCCAGGAATGGATGTGGAGATTCCAAGGGGTCGGGTGGCTTTCTTGTTACCTTGCTAGCATCTCCGTGGCTCTCTATTGTCGGTCAAGGTTTCTTTGGAATATTTATACTTTAATTTTGACTGGAGTCGCGACTGGATATTCATCCTGATACAACCGCTTTTCTTCTTCTTCTTCTTCTTCGCTTTTATGCTCCCCTGTCTCGAATCGCTTCTTTTTCGCCTTGAGAGAAGCTTCTTTTATCTACCCCAGAAAACTGCAGATCCTCACTCCTGAATCTGCTCCAAGTCCCACGTTTCTGGGGCTTCCTATGGTGTTAACTTATTGCATGCTGGAACTTGGATGTACTTTGTTTGATTTCACCTGGGCCCGCGTGCGCAAGAACCGGGCGCAGGGTATTCGGACCAAAGTCATTGGAAAACGCTGGTTTGTGGTGAGTTTGATTTCCCTCCCTTCGCCTTTTTCTGTGTTTTGAACTGTGCAGTCCGAATCTGACTGGTTGACTAGCTGTCATGGATACCAGTGCTTGAACGTTGTTGCATGTCTCCTTCGTCTATTCCTCTGGTTCTATGTATGTGGCACAGGAACTAACGAGCATGCAGTCGAGCACATCTTTGATGGATCAGATTCATCCGGCAGCCTGATCTTTGGTTGCATCGCAGCGGCTTTGATTGCAGTTGAGTATCTAGAAAGTAGTATGAAGCGATTTGTTTTCAGCAGGAAGCAGGCCGACTGAATTAATGCAATTGCCTCTCTAGCTGCTCGTAGCTTCACTCAACGTGCTCCATACCGATTCGCCGATTGGGATGAAGTCCCTGCCTCATTCGAAAGCTCGGAGCTTGGCTCAGTCGACGCTCAAGCCGACGCCAGGCCTTGCGGAGCATGAGCTGTTCTCTACATTATCCCTGGCTCGCCCACCCTCAAGTTACTCGACTCAGATAGTGAACCTTCAGAATGCTGAAAACGAAGCAGAGTCACACACAGGCCGCGTATCAGCAGAGCCCAAGTTCGGGGAACTCACATCCCTTCAAACCCCCTTCAACGAGTCTAGTCAAGCGTCGAACGCTCTATCCAGGAGTACGATCGAAGAAGGCAGGGATACCCCGATGGACTGGGAGCCCAGTCCAGACCCCGATTTCCACTCGAATAATATCCTCTTGCGCCCACAAACGTTCCCTCACTTTCGAGAAGAAACGGGGATCGAGGACCTCTTTCAGACTAAAGCTAAGTTGGTCGAGAGTGATGATTCTGATACAAGGCCAGCGGGATGGTTCAAGAACCTCCTTTCCCTCAAGTCAGCCATCAAAAAGGAGTAATTTCTTGATCTGGAATGCGTCTCCATCTCTTTTTTTTTTTTTTTTTCTCTCTCTCTGTCTTGCTGAGCAATCGTTTCTGTGAAATTATTTATGTCCCTTTCTTCTTTGTTGTCTTGGCTGTGATTGATCGTCTTTATATGCGTTTTGAAGTTCTTCATGTTCGTCATCTCCTCACTTAGTACTTACGTCAAACTACGGAGGTTGGTATATATTTCTGCGGTCTTTTGGGGTTGAAAAAGGAGCAGGATATGCCTGCTTTCATTCCACACCTCCTTGTGAAGTCTTTCAAAATTTTCATGTTTCTTCTAGGCGACGGGAATCTTGTACCAATAACAATCTAGTGAGAACAGGACGGCATCAGGCCCTCTGCATAAGTTAATGCCCGAGTCAAGTCTCACGAGTCGTTGTGCCTATCATGCATTAATCTTCCAGTTTATCACTGATTAGCGAATACGCCAGACAACATCCCCGATATCTTCACCAAGCCCTCTGGTAGGTTGCGTTCTCAAGCGATCGCCCCTATGGCGATCAATCAGCTCACAATCTGGACATGATCTCGGTGGAAGTATTTTAGTCACTCCGATTACTACCAGATTGCGGTGCCTGACGCCGAACCCATAAAGAGTGTGCTCATACAAATAATAATACCGTCAAGATCGTCGTATTTATAAGAAGAGAAATGCACCACTTACGCGGTGAATACTTATGAATCACCGAGTAGCGAGCTCCTCATGGGGGAAGTTTAAGGTACACACGACAGGAGTACCTCAGAGAGCGAGCTACGTAGAAGGATTCGCTTCAGTAGGAAAGCTCCTTCTCCAGCCTGGAGATGGAGCTTTGAGATGGAGATCATAGTAGATGTGAAGCGCTCCAGTGATCTTTCCTTCCTGAAAGTTTGCCCATCCCCACCTGGATGCGCCTGGATAAACATGGATAGACACCCTTAGACACCACTAGTGAAGGAGTCCACTGCAACCTTAAATGTCCCTCGTCATTATGTAAATCTTCTGACTCAGTCATGACTTATGAGCCTCTCCCGAAGGACCATCTTCGCTATCTTCAGTTCTTATCAGTACATAAATGTGTACTCAGCTTCGCTTTATCTATCAGCAAAAGAAGTTGGGACATCTTCTTTCGCATCTTTTTCACTTCTTGATTAGAATCTATTCTTAAGCGATACGTGCTGTTACTGCTTTTAGCTCTACTATCGGAATTGTACATATCATTTCAAATACACTGCAGAGAGGGTACCACCACATCTCAGTATCCAAGTTCCTCTTCCAAGAATTACATTGCACGCCAAATATTCGTATCTTCACCAAGGACCCGATTTTTAAAACTACAGCTATTACGCACACCAAAAACCATCCGATTTCCGATTCCAAAGATAGCCAAGCGAAGATGAGGGATAATCTGAGGAAACTGTTAACGTCCTACCGGTACAACAACTGTTATCCGCCCTCCGATCTCGCCATCCAATCCTCGTTCGAACAGCCCTACCTCAGCTTCGATAGTTCTACGAACCGATTCAGCCATTCAGCGACGGCCGGCGATAAACTCTCATCCCCCGCGAAATCCTGCACTGATGATACGAAACCACCACCGCGAATCATCATCTACATGATCCCGGGGAACCCAGGGTTGGTAGAGTTCTATGAAAAATTCATATCGCTGCTATGCACTTCCTTGGATCGGATGGTGGGCGGATGTGAGGTCGTTTGCGGATCCCATCTCGGCCATTCCTTGCGACATAACCATAACACGGATTTCCGATTTTTGGAAAACTTCAAGATTTGGAACAACTGGTCTCCCTCCATTTCCACTTCTAATTTACAACAAAGTGACTCGTTGGTGGATCAAGTAGAGTATCATTCTCAGATTGTCGGTAAAATTATAAACGAAGGTATCCATCGTCCAGATCACACCAAGCTTATCATCATGGGTCATAGTGTGGGGGGATACATTGCAACAAAGGTAAGACGCGTCGCTTTACATCGCAGAGCGAAAAGAAAAATTATATCTTATCTTGGAAGCGTTTTTCTTTCATTCCGTTCAAGCTTCTTTCTATCCTTCTCTTATTCACTTTCATTACCTGGCAAATTTGTTAAAACGCGTCTTTCTTGGCAATAGCCTATGCAAGACTTGTTGAATTTTTCTCTTCGCATCGGAATACAAAAAAAAAAAAAATCTTTTTGAGGGATTATTAGCAGAAGAATGATCAAGAGAATCCTTCACTAATGATCATGTTTCCTCCTTTTTTTTTTTTTGAATCCATCTTCATCAGATACTCGAAAGATACCCGACCCAAATCACGCATGTCATAGGCTTATTCCCCACGATTTCTCATATAGCTCGATCACCGAATGGACGCAGATTGTCACCACTATTCTCGCCTATCTTGCTTCCTTTCATCAACTTGCTGCAATTATTTGTTTGCTTCATCTTGCCCAAGACAATTATCTATCGACTGATCACCTTGGTCTATAATCCGATCAGTGGTACTCGTCAAATCAATTCCAAATCAGCGACTCAAGAAGAGCAAGAACACATCACAATGAAAGAAGAAGAAAAGCCCGACAAAACCACCGCCGCTTCTATATCAGAACACAACTTATTAATTATGTTCAATTTTATCTTGAATATCAATTCAGTCTCAGCTGTTTTAAAAATGGCAAGATCAGAAATGGAATCGATTCGCGATTTGAATTTACAATTAATTACTAGATTCAAACAACAGTTAACATTTATATGGACTAGTTCTGAAGCAGATGAATGGGTAGGCGAGACAGAAATTACAGAAATTATCGACACTTTAAATTCAGACCATCATCAAGCGGACTCTATCTCTGAGAAGGAGGCAGAGCAACAACGCGTTACTACTACAGAATTCACAGATCCAGCTACTTCCACTAGTAACGACCCCGAGTCTTCTACACTTTTCCGAGACCAGCCAAACCACTCCTCGTCAATGGTCAAACATACCGAGCAAGTCCCGTCGTGGAAGAGAATGCATGAAGGAGTACCACATGCTTTCTGCTTGAGTAAGTCTTCATAACAGCACCGTGACTCTTATGTGTTCTTTTACTCTCTCTCTCTCTCGTTCGGTATTATTCCTCAAACCCGGACAGATTCATGATTGATATCATGCTGACGAGATTTACTTACTGACATTTTTTCCTTCTTCTCTCAACTATTCTCTTTTTTTTTGTCAGAGGATAACGAAGTCATGGCGAAAGAATGTAGTGTCCTTATTCAGAACAAATTATCACACTTCTTGGACTCTTAAAGAGGAAGCTCTTATTTCAGTAAAAGTTTGACGTGTAATTGTTTGTTTGAAGAAAAGAAGAAAATGCCTCATCAAATACTAACACTTAAATTTGATGTGCGTGTGGATATGAGGGAAGAAATAGAAACTGATTGTTTATTCTTGTAATCTCATGTAACATTATCATTGTAAATCATTTTTGTCTCCTGATCTCCAACAGCATGCTCTACCCCTTCTAGTGGAAGTGATAATTTTGTGCGCAACCAGGGTATAACATTTCAGGGAGTGCTGAATGTTTAGAACATTGCAAGCTAAAGAGCAGTTTTAATTTGTGACAAGAAAAGAACCCAAGATGGTACAACATGGTTTGTTAGGTGCTCAAAAGACAAGCCGTCATTGCTAACTTGCTGTGGTGGTTGTACTTATCTACCACAAGGACCATTGGCTTTACAAGCTTTTCAGCTTCAACATGGTTGCCAAGGCAAGATGTGAGATGGTAGCCCTCATGTCATTCAACCCTTCTTTCCATCAACTTGTGACAGTTGGAGGGGGTCAGAGACAATATGAGTTCAGTTTTGCCCCTCTAGGGTGTATCTTGGATACACACTTCAACCATTCAGAAAGACACACCAGGGGAGATTTCATGGCACCCGTTGACGGGTGCCATTGCACAACTCTTTACCCTCTGGTGGTTTGAAGTGTGTTTGCAGGTAGTCACATGTAAACTGCATGTTCAGCTGGAATTCAGTTTGAACTCATGGGTAATTTCATAGCATGTGTTGCTTGATATGTGGTGATTTTATGTTGAGCTCAAGTGGAAAACTTGAGGCATGCAAACCTGAACTGATACTCAAAAAACCAGGGTTCTGAATTTATCATTATTTTAAAGATATACTTTCCTTTTGATCATTACATTTCAAAAAATTGCCTTATTTTTTTCTTTTTTTTGAGCCAAAAAAACTTGAATGTAATGTGTTTTTTTGAAAGGAATGAATTCACCATCTTCTATTTTGGAGATGCCACAATTCATTGTAGTTGGTCCTGCATTTTTTAGGCATTTTAAAATCTTGATCTTTGGCTCTTTACTTACCCCCATATGCACATGTTATGCCTTGGACCAAACTTTCCAGCAAAGGATTGTTTACATTTTCAACCATGTTGTCCCATTTTAACCTGTGTCTGGTCAAAACCGCAAAAACAGCCTTTGAAACCTTTCACACACCTGGAAACCATTGTGAAATCTGAATTGGTACTCTGCTGCACAATTGTGCACCGGAGTACAAATTCAAATGTCACAAAAATGTAACAAGCATACACCAAGCACCACAAAAAAACAAAAAAGTGACTGATGGGAGTTGGTCTTTGGCAAATCTGGCACAACTTTTGACCCAACTTCAAAAAAAAAAAGCAAATATGACACACATTCAATGCACAGTCACTGTGCAAAATGCACAGTGACTGCGCAAAATTATCTGGGAAAAAATCAAAGTGGAGCATTTTGGAGGTCAGCAGTAAGCAGGAATCCTGCTCATTTTTTGGCAAGTTTTGAAATTCAGTTGTCATAGGAAAAAAATGGATGTCACAATTTTTGAAATTTTCATATTTTTTTTTGTAAACATCAGGACTTAACAAAATCTGCGGACCAAGGAACATTTAATTTGCATATATAATTATGAAACTTTAGCTTCTGAAGGAAATTTGAGTTCCAATTTAGCTCTACATGTGCTAAATATATGATTAGAATGCTTTTAGTACAATTTATTTTTTAATAATCTAGGGGTACAGAAGATATTTTTAAGAGTTTTAGATGGAAATTGCCTTGAAAAATCCTTGAAATTATTCATGATGGTTGGTATGGACTTGTTCATCAGCTTATTTCTTTGTACACAATGAATGGGAAGACTTTTTTATGTTTATTCAAGATGGTTTTTTGAAATGGCCCAATGATGATTGGACCATATGAAAACTCAGAAAGTCAGAAGATTGACCAAAGTTCTGCCTGAGTTTTACATAATTTGTGGATTCATTCATCATAAAGTTACAATTTTGATCATTTTAACATCAGCCTGCTTTGTGGTTCACTTGAGAAGATGTTGCCCAATTATCTTAGCCCACATCAACATCATTTCAGGTTCATATGGAACTGACACATATGATCATTGGCACCGGGTTCCAGTAAAAACACATGGAGTGGCACTGGCATGCCAGTGCCATAAATTCTCCCCTGATGACACTTCCCCATGCCCCTTTTTCAGGGTTATACCTAGAGCCAGCAAACCACGCTGATGGAGAAGGCCACACTTATTAGGAAGGTTTATGTTGGAATGTTTGAGCCGGTTCTTAACCCACTTAACGCGTAAAATTTGATCAGATTTTCATACCTCAATAAGGGGTATCAAATATAGGCAAATCCACACTTATGTAATTGACTGGTTTTCAAAAAACCACCATTTTTAAAACCTGTTGGTTGCTCATCAAGGACCATTTTGGATGCAGCAATGAAGAAAAAGATTTTTGGATAAGGGAATTGAATTGCCAACCCCTGTTATTTGAAGGGATGACCCCCATTTCTTCCGGGATGTCGTGACGACCAGTGTTAGACGTCCCAGGATGGTCCAGAAATGGTATTTCTGGTCCGGGACATAACAGGGGGTTGCAGATCCAATTTAGTTCCGCAGACTGGGGGTCGTCTGTTCAAATTTTCCCGCGCCCGGTGTGGTGTTCCAAATATGACACAAATTTTCAATTTTTTCCTTCTCAGTTTTCTCATCAATTTTCTTTTATATTTCTCTTATTTCTTTTCTATCTCTTTTCCCTTTCTCATTTTTTCTCTTATATCCACTCAGAAATCCTCAGATATTATTGAAGAATCAGAATCTACGGCAAAATTCACTCTAGAACACAACTCACGGATTTATCACCACTCAACCGGATCTCAAAGTATCAACAAATCAACATACTCCGTCACCTAAACCTTAATCCCTACTACAGCCGTCAAAATACAAAACCCTCAAAATCCCATAGATTCTTCTAGAAACACATTCTTCAGGCAAAATGATCCTAGGGAACAACTCACGGAATCTCTGTTAGATGCTTGGATCAATAGTTATGGCCATTATTAGTTCCTAGACCCGAGTTTATTCCAGTTTCCCACAGTTACACGGCACTTTCACAGGGTAGTCACACAAAAACCACAACCACAACTCAACCACTAGGCACTGGTAACCCCTTTTTCTAGGATATTCCACCCAACTTAGGCCCATAGTAGTATGGAAAGTTCCATCAGGTTCAGAATCACAAGTCACACACATTTCACTTGTTCCATTGTTCCATTTGTTTCCATCAACCACATGTCAGCTGTGATTAGTCATCATTTGTTGTTCCACTGTGTTCCATGACCAATTGTTCCAACCACAAGTTGACCACCCCCCATTTGTCAGGATTTCGATATAAAAGAGGCTCTCCTCCAGGTGTTTCCCCCCCCCCCTTCCTCACCAGGTTCTACCATCAGAATATATCATCACTTCACTCATCATCCACAGATATTGTTCACTATCCCCCATAGTATAATAACACTGGTCACTCCTCATTATAAGCCACCCAATATTGAGGTTTTAAGGAATCATCATCAACAATAACAACATCATCATTTACCCAAAACTCATTACCTTCATCATCATCCATCCTTGGTAGTAGCGTCAGCTCCCAAAACTCATTACCTTCATCATCATCCATCCTTGGTAGTAGCGTCAGCTCCCAAAACTCATTACCTTCATCATCATCCATCCTTGGTAGTAGCATCAGCTCCCAACCCTTGTCATCTTAACACATCTCCATCACACACATACACCCTTGACATCCACCATTGTCATCATCACCTATCATCACCTACCATCACCTCTTATCACCATCACCTACTTGCATTAACAATCATAACCCTTAACACTCATCCATTACCCGTATACACCTAGTAACGACGTCATCACATACTTACCTCAGATACATACCTGTGTCACATAACAACATCATCAGTCATAGTTAACATCATCTAGTATCATCAACAACATCCATCAGCAACCATATACATACCTTACATTCCGCAGTCATCTGAACCAGACAAGTCCTATCACTATAAATAACCTGCCAAGCGATCTTGGTGGTCTTGTTGTTCTGATAGTATAGAAGGGCAGAGCTTGCACCTCAATATTCCCCTTCTCCATTCAGCAAAAGGTATTAACTTACACTTTTGAGTCTTACAAGGGAGTCCCCAACGTGATAGGATCCTGCGGAAGAGAATCGAAGACGTAACCAACCAATACAAGTATTATAAGAAGAAAACTTAGCCATAGGAACGACACTTGTCGAGGACAAGGAACACTAAGAACAAATTAACCATACCGAGCATTGAACAGAAAACGCACCAGCACTATATCAATTTTTGAAAATTAACCAAGAAGTACAACTTGTCAGCACAACTAACATAGGGAAAACGAACTACGAAACTCCGGCTAGTAGGATTGGAAAGAAGTAACTCGAAGTAGGCGGCCAGTTGTAACATTGCGATATCCCCCGGAAGAGTACTGTATCTTGAAGTAGGCGGCCAGTTATAAAGAATAATTGCGATATCCGCCGGAAGAGAACAGCGACTTGAAGTAGGCAGCCAGTATACAATTGCGATATCCCCCGGAAGAGTACAATTGAAGACCACTAGTTTAACAAATCAGAATTGAAACCCCCCAACTTGCCCTGGAAAAAAGTCCAGAGACCCAATAAGAATAAATTACAAGTGGAGATAAGTAGTTTCCACACCCAAAAAAATAGTTTAACTGACAAACATACCTTTTAGGAAGATCAACAGAATGGAACAAGGACTACCGCTGTTTAGTGAAGTGCCCGGAGATTTGGAAGGAGGAGGCTTTAGCGGTTTCAACACCCCGTCAAGGAACAGACAGATGGCATCCGGATCAACTCTTAATACAAATAAAGGACCGACCACGCCGTTACCACCACCACCAAAAGGGGATAAAGGGAAGCGTAATGATCGATATCACACTACCATTGAAGAATTAAACGAGGACGATGACGAGGAGCAGCAACATCAGCAGCTACATCGGAACCCAGCTCAATTTCGAGCAGAACAAAACCTACTTTTGAAAGAACCTATGCAGTATACAGATGAACAAACACCCCAGCCGCAGCACCACCAGCAGCCTTATCAGAGCACTCCATACCCGACCGGATTTCAACGTCCAGGCATACAGCAGGGGTACGGGCTTCGAATGGGCGACAACTCGTTGGCAGATATCCCCAGGAAGAGCATGAAGATAATCAAAAATCCCACGTTAATGTTTGACGGCAATAATTTCACGGCCTTCTTGAAGCGATATGAACGAGAAGCCAGGGTGTTTGAACTAGACGAATACGCTATGGCCATGCAGATTGGACGCTTTGTGAAAACCGAGGAACTGAAACAAGAGTTAGAAGCCATGGATGCCTATGATGACGCCCAATGGGACATATTGCGGCCAGCTATGATGGAACTTTGGGGAGAAAGGGACAACACAATTCTTCATACCCAACAGGACCTGATTGACCTCAGCGGGAAATTAGCAAAGAAAGGAGGATTAGCAACAGTCCAAGAATATAAAACATACTTAGGGAAATTTTCAGCCATCCTCACGTACCTCATAAAGAATGAGCAGCTCCGAGCCAGAGAAGACGCCTCATATCAATTCCTAACAGCATTTTCACCAACAAGTCAGAAGAACATTAAGTGAGCCCTAGTCATGCAAAAACA
This sequence comes from Puccinia coronata f. sp. avenae, assembly GCA_002873125.1. Taxonomy (NCBI): domain Eukaryota; kingdom Fungi; phylum Basidiomycota; class Pucciniomycetes; order Pucciniales; family Pucciniaceae; genus Puccinia; species Puccinia coronata. The sequence continues at coordinate 29,350 of PGCI01000082.1, read as the reverse complement.
GTTACCCAAGGGACCGGACGGAAGCAGTAAGCCCCCTAAATGGGAACACGTGATAGCAGCTGCCGAAGCCGAGATACGAGTTGAAGAACCAGGATTCTCCAACATCAGTGGATTTGCGGAGTCTAATCAGGTAATGCAAAAAACTTTAGACGTGCAGAAGGGGGACGGTAAACGGCGAGAAAAAATGTTAGAAGAAATACCCAATCAAGCGGCGTTACAGAAGAAAATAGTGGACATGGAGAAAGAAATAGCTAGCCTCAAGAATCAAAGAAACGAGTTCTCACGAGGTGATCCAAGACCCACGGGCAAGCTTTACGAACCCAAAGCATGTTATTACTGCCATAAGGAAGGACATAACACCTTCAAATGTCCAGAAGCACTTAAAGATGAACAACAAGGTTTAGTTAGACGAAACGGGAACGACTGGTTCTTACCTAGTGGCCAGCAAATCCCATGGAACCCTAACAGACCCATTCGACACGTGGTTGCCACCGAATCTGCTAAAACTCCACAAAAAACACCTGTTGCCGCAGCTTTTCAGGCAGATCACCCATCAGTATTTCAAATTCCACAAGCAGATCAAGAAACTCTGGACATGACATCAGCCGTAAACCAAATTTATTGGGAGCCACCTGCATTAGGAGCGGCCAACTTTGAGCGAGTACAAATGGAAGCTAATGGAGCCACAACACGAGCAGAAGCACTGCACGGGCAAAGAAAGGTTCAGGGGGAAGAAACGGCAATGGACATAGACCAAGGAGGGCCAATTGAGGAAGTAATCGCGGAAGTACCGGCAGCGAGAAGGACCCCGGGGAAAATCTTAGAGGCCCCTCGGGCACAAAAGGACAAGCAATCAGCCGAATCAGCCTTGCTGGCGGAATTGGATAACCTCAAGATACCCACCACTTTCTCACAGCTCACTGCCATTTTGCCAACGTATGTTGAAGAACTTATTGGCAAGCTTCAAGCCAGGGTCCACGGGCCGAAGAGCACAAAACTATCCTATGTAAAAGAAATCAAATCAAAGAGCCATAAGGTAGCAGGAGCAATGATCAACCAAGAAGATGAAGAAGAAAAAGACTTCAACTGTTTTTATAGTTGTGCCCTTGGATACATCGAAACAAGAATTATGGATCAATGTGTACCCTTCATGATCAATTCAGGGTCAATGGTCAATGTCATCCCGGCCAAGCTAGCAGTCGATCTGGAGTTAGAAATAGTAGAAGTGGAGATTCCAATGAGAGGCGTTGGGGGAGAACGATGTGACATAAAAGGAGTAGTCGAAAATTGTAATCTCACTATTGGACGCTTTACGGGACCCGTGCACCTATTTGTGGCACCTCAAGCCCAAGAATGCATTTTAGGACGACCTTTCTTATTTGACTACGATTGTACATTGGACTACCCGGGAGATGGTGAATACCTGCAGTTTCAAGGGGACGTTGGACGACGAATCACTGTACCCATTGCCAGAATAGGGAAAGGAACAGGGTGGAATCAGTTTAAGCACCTCAACGGAAAAGCAGAAAACATTTCAGCCAACCAGCATTTTTTATAAATTCAGGCGTTCTGACCAAGGAATTGCGAGTGGGCCCAGTAACAACCGCCAATTCTAGAATGCCTGAAGACGAAAAGATCTGGGTAATCAAAATATTAGCTTTTATAAGTTGGATCTATTTAGTTTCCCTTAGAATCTTTTTTATCTCCTCTATTTACTCCCTTTCCATTTCAGAAGGCATCTTATCAAAAACCTACCAATAAACACAGGAAAAGATCAAAAACAGAGAAAAATTAGTAAAACCCAAAAATAGGACCTTTCAGCTCATATCCAACAAATTTAGCGGTTGGACAGCAGGCACTTTCCATTGGGATAAAGATATCATGATAAGCAACTTACTCGCAAAAGGACTAGGGGCGAGGATTCAGGACGACCTTTGCAAGAACTGGAAAGAAGATAATCTGTGGTGTATGACCAAATACAAGCCAGTAGGGAAGAAGGTCAGGCCCGTAAATCAAGCAATGCCTCAGTCTATCAATCCACCTCTTCAGAGAGCACCAATATCTAGAGACCCCTACAAAACCCCACTCACTCCACACCCACCAGAATTTCAACCAACATGGAAGGTAACAAAGGAGCGTTTAGGCGTTATAAGTTTTGGCCCGGAAGGATGGTTGCAACCTGAAGAACTAAAGTTATTCAAGCATATCATAGTTCTCAGACAGGGGGCTTTGGCTTTCTGTCCAGCTGAACGAGGATTATCAAAACACTCTTATGGCTTGCCCTACGTCATTCCAGTCATTGATCATGAACCTTGGCAGAAGAAACCAATCCCAATACCTGCGGCCATCAAAGACGAATACATTGAATTGGTCAGAGAACGGGTCAGAACAAAATTATACGAACAATCAACTTCAAGCTATTCTAGTCCAGTATTCTGTGTCAAGAAGCATGATGGGAAACTACGGATAGTGCACGATCTACAGGAAATGAACAGGGTTACAATTAGGGATGCCGGACTGCCACCTGCAACGGAGGAATTTATCGAAGCTTTTGCTGGACGTTCTTGCTATGGGTTAGGTGACATCATGGGCGGCTACGACGAAAGGGAGTTAGCAGAAGAGTCAAGACCATTAACAACATTCGATACACCATTAGGAAGATTTCAACTCACTCGATTACCTCAAGGAGCCACAAATTCAGTAGCGGTATATCAAGCCCAGATGATGTGGATTCTTCAGGACGAAATACCGGAACACGTAGGTGTATTCATTGACGATGGAGGAATCAAAGGACCACGATCAACATATAATGGAGAGGTACTAAAAGAAAATTGCGGAATCAGAAAGTTCATTTGGGAATATGCCGTCACTCTGGAGAGAATACTTTTTAGGATTGAAGAAGCTGGACTCACAATTTCGGGCAAAAAGTTTGCGTGTTGCGTCCCAGCTTTGGATATTGTAGGTCACGTGGTCTCGAAAGAAGGAAGACGGGTATCTAAGCAGAAGAAGAACAAGATAACAACATGGCCAACACCAGCAGATGTCACCGAGCTGAGAGGATTCCTAGGATTAGTCACTTACGTGCGAATATTCATAGAGAACCTATCAGAGAAAGCAGCACCCCTCAGACAACTTACCAGGAAAGAAGCAGAATGGAAATGGAGTGAGGACTGCGAGGAGGCATTCAAACGACTGAAGCAAATTATTGGGGAAGATATTGTTCTAAAAAGCATTGACTACTCACCGTAGGCGGGTACTATTAGGCTGGCAGTGGATTCAAGCTTCATAGCTGCTGGAGCAGTATTATCCCAGCAAGAACTGGACACTGGACTAGATAGGCCTGTACTTTACAAATCAATAGTATTTTCGCCTGTGGAATCAAGATATTCTCAGCCAAAGCTAGAATTATGCGGAGTAGCTAGAATCATGAAGAAATTACAGACATACCTTTGGGGCCAACATTTCGAACTCCAAGTGGATGCAAAGTTGCTGATTCAGATGATCAACTCTCCCTCACTACCAAATGCCCCGATGACCAGATGGGTGGCATTCATTCAGCTGTTCTCGTTTGACATAGTACACAAGCCAGGAAAAACTTTCACATTACCAGATGCACTCTCGCGGAGGCCAATCTCTAGTGAGGAAGAAGAATTCTACGAGGACCAACCAGACTTTGACAAAGAAGAGCCCCTGATCAAACCATGTTATCAGTACCGGATCTGCTCTCTGAAAACAGACAAGGAAGAAAACGAATGGGAAGCCCCTGGATATTGGCAACACCTCAGGCACTACCTAGAAACGCTAGAAAAACCCCCGGAGATGGATCGAGAAGACTTTGCAAAATTACAACGTAACTCAGCCAGGTTTTTTAGCATTGAAGGGAGACTAATGAGAAAACACTCACCGGCACCACAGATTGTGATTTCCAAGGAGGCCTACGAAGACAAATTGCTCAGGAAGGTCCACAAAGATTTAGGACACCGTGGAATTGAGGAAACCTATCAACGACTAGTAACACGATTCTGGTGGCCAAGTCTAAAGAAGAAAGTGAGATTATGGATTCATAGCTGCGAAGCTTGTCAGAAAAGAGATCCCCTAGTGCCTCGAGAAATTCGAAATCCTACCGGTACTAGCAGTCTGTTTGGACGAGTGGCACTGGATGCTTGTCATATCAAAGCTGGGCAATATAAGTATCTAATAGTGGCCAGGGATGATTTATCTGGATGGGTAGAAGCCGCTCCGCTGGTCAAACTCACATCTAGTAACGTGGCCAAGTTCCTCCTGGAATACTGGGTCTACCGATACGGATCTATCAAAACAGTCACTACAGATAATGGAGCCGAGTTTGAGAAGGAATTTGTGAAAGCAGTTCAGGGTCAGTCTGGAGGAAAATGGAGGGAGTACTTACCTTTGGTCCTATTCTCAGACAGAATATCAACAAAAAGAACCACAGGGTACACACCTTACGAGATTATCTTTGGGAAACTACCTGTGCTTCCTGTGGATTTAGAAATGGACACCTATCTAGGCGTTGATTGGCTGGGTATCAGTACCACCAAAGAACTTCTTGAAGCTCAGACAAAGCAACTGGCCAGAAAAGACGAAATCATAAAGGAAGCTCACCGGAAATTGCTTAAAACACGGGAGGCCTCAGTAAGATATTGGGACAGAAAAATGGCAGCCAGATTACGTGAACCGTTGGACCCAGGTGATTTAGTTCTAGTTTACAACAAAAGCTTGGAAGATCAGTGGGGGAAACTCTTTGCCAACAGGTGGAATGGACCGTTTAAAGTAAAGGAGCACTTACCCAAAGGATCCTACTTGCTGGAGGAATTGGACGGGACGGAGCTGAAGAGGACGTACGCGGCATCACACATCAAAAGATTTTTCCCTCGAGGACAAAACCTTGAGGACATACAACAAGAGGAGGCGGACTCAGAAGAACATGGCCTCTCAGACCAATCACAACGGTCAGAAGCAGAGGAAGAAGACCTCATGGATGAATCTGACTAGGCTTACCTCCTGGATACAAGACTAAACTGTTCACATCCAACGCTTACAAGTTATCAATTAGCAATATCTCTAGCTCAAAAACGGGTCAAAATTTCCCTTTTAGTTGATATATTCATTTTCCAAGACTCATAAATGCTGAACTCACTTTGGCACTTCTCACTAAAGGACATGGCAAGGTTGGGGACAACCTCATTTAAGTTGGGGGAGGGGTATGGTTAGATCTTATTTCAGGAAAACATAAAAACAAAAATGAAAATAAAAATAAAAATAGAAACTAATAAATAAAGCTACGATACACGATTTTTTTTGGATTTTTTTTGAAGTTTGTTCTTTTTTTTGGATTGCGCGGTTATAACGTTCGATTTTTTTGGATTTTTTCAAGATATTTCACCCCTGGGAGCTTATAACGTATAGCTCGTGGTACAAGACCGGTTTGATGGCATACTAAGGTAAAAAAAAAAAAAAAAAAAAGAAGATAATCAGAAACACCACCAAGGGGTAAGAGAAGAAGGAAAGCATAAACAAACTCACCTTAGCCTAGCGACAGCGCATAACGCGGTCCAACAAGTGGTAGCGGCGAGTGATAAACTTGAAGGTCTCCACACGGTCGGAACATTCGGCGCCATTGCGAGGAGGAAAGCGGGTATAGTTTGAGACCAGAGCGGACATAGCCGACTGGTAAAGGTCCGTGAGCTGCTGAGGACCAAAAGCGTAGCGGTCAAAGCGGCCAGGCTCATGATCACGCCGAAGGAGGTCGTGGATCTGGTTGTCGTCTAGTCGGTGATAATCGTTGGGATCAAAGAACCCGGGAGGGTTTGGAGTCGTAGGGCGCGAGAAGTTGGTGAACGGATAGGTGACCAAAACGGGGTCACCCTGATCATTAGTCAGCAAGGGCTCGGACTGGGTGTCAGCCGGCTCAGAGTTGGTCTCGATGGGATCGGTGGTCGGGGCTCGAGGCTCAGAAGCGGGTCGAGGATGCAGGGGCGCCCCAACATCGTAATTTTGATGGACAAAGAGGTCGTGCGCTTGGTTATACATGCGGGTAGCCTCAGCAATTCAAGCCGGGTCACCAGTGAGCCGACCACGAGTTTCCGAGGCAGGCCGCATCTGGTAAACGAGGACGCAAGTGAGAAATCCAAGAAGATACGAAAAAAAAGACTTACTTGCGCGTCGCCGGACGAGTCGACAGCACTGTTATTAGCAGCTGGGGCCTGGCCATTATGGTGGAGGTGCTCCACGAGACTCTCAAGGCCGGGTGGGACTGGACCTCTTGGATAAGTCGGAACAGCCTGAAGCACGTAAAATGAAGGGTCGTCAGCAACTCAAGAAAGGAGAGAGCAAGACCAAGCAGGAACCCTACTTACAGCGGCGTCGGACCTAGATTCGATGAAAGCCGGGAGGGGATCGAAGAACGGCGGCGCAATCCAATGGGCGTGCTGGCCAATTACCGCTCTATTGGTGCGGAGTACCTGGAGGATCAAGGACGGTTAGCTGCTAGGAAAGAAGAGAGAAAAAAGGGGAAAGAAACTCACCGAGGTTTCCGGATCGACAAAGGTGGGGCGAAAGACCGGTAAAGGACGCTCGGCTATAGGGCGACGAATGATGGAGCCGTGTTGATTGACGATGGCGACGCCATTGCGGAAGAGGACTCCATTGGAGTCGAAATAGATGTCCTCGAGGACAGGGGCCAGAGCAGCAGCGGTAAGGGATAAAGAAGGAGTTGGAAGCCCACCCACATCAAAATGATGATGGGTGGGCATACGGAATGGAGGAGCGGACGTAGGCGGAGCAACGGCGGGAGCAGTAGGCGCATGCGCAGCGGAGGAATTAGCATAGGAGGAAATAACGGGTTTAACGTCTGGGGAAGCATTCATACTGGAGGCGGCGCGACTTCGGCGGCGATAGGATTGGCTAAGGGTCGATTGATAAGGATAAGGTTTTCTAACGGCTTTAGTGGCACGGATAACGGTCATACGACGGGAGGCAGGAAGCTGCTGAAGGAAGGCAGGGAATACGGCGTTTCGGCCAATACTTATACCCGATCGATATTGCGGGTAGAAGCGGGGAAGAGCAGGTTGAACTGAGGATGGGAGAGGCCAAGTACTGAAGGGGCCAATGCCTGTACGCGGGAATCGACCGACTCCAGACGCAATGAATGGGCCGAGAACTTGGTGTTTGGCCGCTGAAGAGGTCGACCGATCGGATCAACACCCAAGAAGAAGACAAGACATGATGGTACGGCTGTCATTCGGAAGAAAAATAAACTGGGAATCAGTGGAAAATCCCATGTGGAAACAAGAAAGAGATGAGAAGAAGAAAAGACTTACCAGATCTGAGGAGTGTAGCCGGTCGAGTGCGCCAATGGGTCGATTCGAAGACGACTGAAGGGGATATCCCGGCAGTTGACAGCTGACAGGCCGCTCCAGAGCCGCAGGAGAGCTCAAGTCCGGACCGGAGGGCACACATAAGTGGGGGGTTGCGGCGCAGCGACGTTCTACCCGCGTCCACCCGAATCTAACCCCGACACCCACCATACTCAAGCGCACCTGGGCCGGCAGACCAATAAAAGCCCAAGGCCCGTCCACAAAAACAAGGACTGGGCCCAACCAAATCAAGCTACGCAGCGCACTGCGGCATACGCAGGCGGACCAAGGCATGGACCAGCGTCACGTCGGTGCGACGTCAACAGCTGCGGACTACTGCGGACTGCGCGCAGCACCCCAGAACCCCCGAAAAACCCAAAACCCCCGAAAGACTCAAAAATATTAGAAAGTTTGAAAAATCCTAAAAATAAGGTTTGAAGGTCAACAATCACAGAATTTGACTAAAACTCACAACTTTTAAGTTGGGGGAGGATACTCCACCCCGTGACAGATAAAACTTGTCCTGAACCACCGTCAAGACCTCTGGGTATTAGCATACAAAAACCCTAACCAAAACTCATTTAAAAGAAGTTGGGGGAGGGACCCCCAAAGCTGTACCGCATGTCAATAAACTAGCTCAGGCGCACAATACTCAGCATACACAGGCAATTCACTAGGCTTCAGGCTTCCACTTATCACTTTCTGGATCAGTATCAACCTACAAACTCATAAAAACCCTGAAAACAGTCAGATACAAAAGACAACAAAACATCAAGAAACTCAGTAAACCATCAAAAACACCCAGAAAATCAGTAAACCACAAAAACAGGGACTGCGGAAACTCTTCTCCAACTGTACTAATAGTTTCATCAAGACTCAAGATTTGGCCACACTCAGGATGGATTGTCTGGGGACAGACAATAAGTTGGGGGAGGATGTGGTGTTCCAAATATGACACAAATTTTCAATTTTTTCCTTCTCAGTTTTCTCATCAATTTTCTTTTATATTTCTCTTATTTCTTTTCTATCTCTTTTCCCTTTCTCATTTTTTCTCTTATATCCACTCAGAAATCCTCAGATATTATTGAAGAATCAGAATCTACGGCAAAATTCACTCTAGAACACAACTCACGGATTTATCACCACTCAACCGGATCTCAAAGTATCAACAAATCAACATACTCCGTCACCTAAACCTTAATCCCTACTACAGCCGTCAAAATACAAAACCCTCAAAATCCCATAGATTCTTCTAGAAACACATTCTTCAGGCAAAATGATCCTAGGGAACAACTCACGGAATCTCTGTTAGATGCTTGGATCAATAGTTATGGCCATTATTAGTTCCTAGACCCGAGTTTATTCCAGTTTCCCACAGTTACACGGCACTTTCACAGGGTAGTCACACAAAAACCACAACCACAACTCAACCACTAGGCACTGGTAACCCCTTTTTCTAGGATATTCCACCCAACTTAGGCCCATAGTAGTATGGAAAGTTCCATCAGGTTCAGAATCACAAGTCACACACATTTCACTTGTTCCATTGTTCCATTTGTTTCCATCAACCACATGTCAGCTGTGATTAGTCATCATTTGTTGTTCCACTGTGTTCCATGACCAATTGTTCCAACCACAAGTTGACCACCCCCCATTTGTCAGGATTTCGATATAAAAGAGGCTCTCCTCCAGGTGTTTCCCCTCCCCCCCTTCCTCACCAGATTCTACCATCAGAATATATCATCACTTCACTCATCATCCACAGATATTGTTCACTATTCCCCATAGTATAATAACACTGGTCACTCCTCATCATAAGCCACCCAATATTGAGGTTTTAAGGAATCATCATCAACAATAACAACATCATCATTTACCCAAAACTCATTACCTTCATCATCATCCATCCTTGGTAGTAGCGTCAGCTCCCAAAACTCATTACCTTCATCATCATCCATCCTTGGTAGTAGCGTCAGCTCCCAAAACTCATTACCTTCATCATCATCCATCCTTGGTAGTAGCGTCAGCTCCCAACCCTCGTCATCTTAACACATCTCCATCACACACATACACCCTTGACATCCACCATTGTCATCATCACCTATCATCACCTACCATCACCTACTTGCATTAACAATCATAACCCTTAACACTCATCCATTACCCGTATACACCTAGTAACAACGTCATCACATACTTACCTCAGATACATACCTGTGTCACATAACAACATCATCAGTCATAGTTAACATCATCTAGTATCATCAACAACCATATACATACCTTACATTCCGCAGTCATCTGAACCAGACAAGTCCTATCACTATAAATAACCTGCCAAGCGATCTTGGTGGTCTTGTTGTTCTGATAGTATAGAAGGGCAGAGCTTGCACCTCAATATTCCCCTTCTCCATTCAGCAAAAGGTATTAACTTACACTTTTGAGTCTTACACCGGGTTTTCATACAATGCCTGCTTTCCCCGGGGGCCACAGCTTGACTTGCAGGTTCTGTTGCGGCTTGCAAACAACCCCCTATCCTGCATCTCAAGACACCTTAGGTTGGAAAGATAAATGTGATGCTTGTTTTAAATTGACTCAACAATTAAAGAAGAATACTAGATCCAACAGAATGGTTAATTAGCTCACATTTTTCTTTTTTTACTTTTCTTGTTTTCTTTTTCTACTTCTTCCTGCTATAAAATGTGATGATTTTTTTTGCTTTTGCATTGGAAATATGAGATTGGTTTTGGTTTGTTTGGGACCCAAATCATGAAGCAGAAGAAAATGGAAAAGGGGAGTTATTTTCTGATTGAAAAGTAAATGTAAGGGATATGTTGTGTCTGATAAAAAATTAGAATAAATTTAATGAAAATGAACTCAAATGTAAACTAAGTATGTGCTGTGGAAGATGTTTGAAAAATGAGGAAAACAAGATGGTTGACTTCTTGAAATGAGGGTTTTTGAGCAAGGGAAATGTAAAATGTAATTTCCTTATTCAGGAATGTGTGGAACAATTTATCTCACCAGGGGAGAGGAGGGGGCACTCCCCAGGGAGTGCCATAGCTTAAGTTGACCCTTGTTTTGGTCTGAACTCTGTCAAAAGTCAATCAAAAATTGTTGATGAACTATTCCTTTCAATAATGTGAAATGGAGGTGAAATAATGATGAAGTGATGTGCTAAACACAACAAAAAATTATGCAATCACCCCAGAGATATTTCAAATATTTTTGGGGGTGAATTTTAATATTGTTTTCACAAAAAAATGAAAAATTTCTTTCCTTTCATTTCTTTCATTTCTTTCTTTTGTTTCATTTCTTTCATTTCTTTCTTTTGTTTCATTTCTTTCATTTCTTTCTTTTTGCTATTTTTGCTCTTTTCTTTCTTTTCTTTCTTTTCTTTTCTTTCTTTTCTTTCTTTTCCTTCTTTTATTTCTTTTATTTCTTTTATTTCTTTTCTTTCTTTTGTTTCTTCTTGTTCTTTTCTTTCTTTTTGAAAGTCAAAGTCAATTTTTTTGGGGCATGAGGAGGACAGATTTCCAGAATTTTGGATAGACAGTTTTTTTTCTCACAATACAATCTCTGAATTTTGAAAACCAAAAAAAAAAAAGAAAAAACAGCTAAAGACTCTGGGATGCAGGTGGTGATTACATTTTCACCAGTCACCACCAAAGCCTGCAGATTTTCTCAGTCCAAGCTGGGCTGCTGAATCATAAGTCCCACTCCCTGTGGCTGTGGTACCATGAAAAACATGGTGAACAAGAAGGAAGTTGAACTTTGATAAGTTTTCCCTAAGGTACTGGTGGAGCGACTTGGGTATGTAGGTGTATCTGCATTCAATCAAGGCTCACACTGTTAGGATTTCTGGCTTGAAGCTTGAGGGAAACTGAGAGGCTGATAAATGGACTGGGGAAGGGAGGGAAAGGGGAGCTCTTGGGGTACATAGTGATCTGTCTGCAGGGATGAGGTTGGGATGATAAACTGGAACAGCAGAGAGATGATGATGGGCGTGGAAGGATAATCATTGCATCAGAAAAGGAAACAGAAAACAAGGAGAAAGGAAAGAGAAAAGAGAAACAAAAAGACACTCACCTGGAACAGCAGAGAGATGATGATGGTCGTGGAAGGATGAGGAAAGAGCCTTCCACGTCTGCTGCCCCAGGTGACTACAAAGAGGAAATGTCACAAGCAGTGAAATGTACATGACAGGTTTGAAGCAGAGAAACAAAGGAAAAGGAAACACAACACCACACAACCTTAACAGATGAATCCTTGTTACCAGCTCAGTATGCAGATTGTCCTGCCAGCTGAGCTGTTACCAGCTCAGCATGCAGGCTGACCTGCCAGCTGAGCTGTTACCAGCTCAGCATGCAGGCTGACCTGCCAGCTGAGCTGTTACCAGCTCAGCATGCAGGCTGACCTGCCAGCTGAGCTGTTACCAGCTCAGCATGCAGGCTGACCTGCCAGCTGAGCTGTTACCAGCTCAGCATGCAGGCTGACCTGCCAGCTGAGCTGTTACCAGCTCAGCATGCAGGCTGACCTGCCAGCTGAGCTGTTACCAGCTCAGCATGCAGGCTGACCTGCCAGCTGAGCTGTTACCAGCTCAGCATGCAGGCTGACCTGCCAGCTGAGCTGTTACCAGCTCAGAATGCAGGCTGACCTGCCAGCTGAGCTGTTACCAGCTCAGCATGCAGGCTGACCTGCCAGCTGAGCTGTTACCAGCTCAGCATGCAGGCTGACCTGCCAGCTGAGCTGTTACCAGCTCAGCATGCAGGCTGACCTGCCAGCTGAGCTGTTACCAGCTCAGCATGCAGGCTGACCTGCCAGCTGAGCTGTTACCAGCTCAGCATGCAGGCTGACCTGCCAGCTGAGCTGTTACCAGCTCAGCATGCAGGCTGACCTGCCAGCTGAGCTGTTACCAGCTCAGCATGCAGGCTGACCTGCCAGCTGAGCTGTTACCAGCTCAGCATGCAGGCTGACCTGCCAGCTGAGCTGTTACCAGCTCAGCATGCAGGCTGACCTGCCAGCTGAGCTGTTACCAGCTCAGCATGCAGGCTGACCTGCCAGCTGAGCTGTTACCAGCTCAGCATGCAGGCTGACCTGCCAGCTGAGCTGTTACCAGCTCAGCATGCAGGCTGACCTGCCAGCTGAGCTGTTACCAGCTCAGCATGCAGGCTGACCTGCCAGCTGACCTGTTACCAGCTCAGCATGCAGGCTGACCTGCCAGCTGAGCTGTTACAAGCTCAGCATGCAGGCTGACCTGCCAGCTGAGCTGTTACAAGCTCAGCATGCAGGCTGACCTGCCAGCTGAGCTGTTACAAGCTCAGCATGCAGGCTGACCTGCCAGCTGAGCTGTTACCAGCTCAGCATGCAGGCTGACCTGCCAGCTGAGCTGTTACCAGCTCAGCATGCAGGCTGACCTGCCAGCTGAGCTGTTACCAGCTCAGCATGCAGGCTGACCTGCCAGCTGAGCTGTTACCAGCTCAGCATGCAGGCTGACCTGCCAGCTGAGCTGTTACCAGCTCAGCATGCAGGCTGACCTGCCAGCTGAGCTGTTACCAGCTCAGCATGCAGGCTGACCTGCCAGCTGAGCTGTTACCAGCTCAGAATGCAGGCTGACTTGCCAGTTGAGCTGAAGAAAGAAAAGAAAGAAAAGAAAGAAAAGAAAGAAAAGGAAGAAAAGAAAGAAAAGAAAGAAAAGAAAGAAAAGAAAGAAAAGAAAGAAAAGAAAGAAAAGAAAGAAAAGAAAGAAAAGAAAGAAAAGAAAGAAAAGAAAGAAAAGAAAGAAAAGAAAGAAAAGAAAGAAAAGAAAGAAAAGAAAGAAAAGAAAGAAAAGAAAGAAAAGAAAGAAAAGAAAGAAAAGAAAGAAAAGAAAGAAAAGAAAGAAAAGAAAGAAAAGATTTTATTTTTTTTGTGAAAAAAAAAAAAAAAAATTCACCCCCAAAAATATTTCAAATATCCCTGGGGTGATTGCATAATTTTTTGTTGTGTAAACATTGTGAAATTATCAACAACTTTTGTTGAATGTATTTTGAATTCTAGCTCAACTTAATCATGACTATGGACTACAATTGCTCAATAAATGCATATTACACAGACATACTGGTCAACAGGCTGGGCCTCTCACAGATGATTACTAGTTTTTGTTGGTTATGGGGTATGAAACCAATTTTCAACAATGTCCACCTATCCTGCTCAAGCGGGATAGGGAGACATTGTCAAAATTCCCTCTCACAAAAAACAGAAATGGAACATGAAGCTTAGAATATATAAATAAATGAAAAGCCCCTCTTACCACAAAGTGTGTGTCAATGCAACATGATGTTCAGCTGAAACCTAACACTCCCCAGATTGACTTCAATCAGTTTTTGGACTGAGAGGGCTACCTTTTTGTCACATGTTGTGGTAAAATTGCAGCAAATTGTTGCTAATGTCAGGGCAAATTCTTATATTTATTCGGATGCAGAAGGTAAAGAATTCTATAGTATAATACAATTATTAACCAATTTTTTCAAAGAAGATCTTGGCCATGATGATCTGTTGGAACATTATCATCCTTCTTGAATAATTTCTTGTACACTACTAAAATTTCAATCAAACAGTCTGGATTGTCACCAGAATCATTTTATCAATTGAAGAACAATTCAACTTGAATTACATATTTGTTTTGAGCATCTTTTTTATACGGATTAAACTAAATTCCAGTCAAATTCCTGATGAGTTCAACATGGGTTAACCAATACTTTGTGAAGTTCAAAGAAAGATGTAGGGGAGACATCCACCAGAGTTACAGAAAAAAGTTAAGCTATGGCACTCCCTGGGCAGTGCCCCCTCCTCTCCCCTGGTTTCTGATGTAGAAACAGTGATTTAGATTGTAAGGGAATGATGGGCTATGGAAGATAGCTGAAGCAGAAGAAAAGGATGACTTTAAAGCTCATCAAAATTGGTTGTTTATATCAAGGGGATGTGTCAGATTCAAAGCTGTAAATCTGCCACAGAATTTCATTTTGAATTTGTACTGTGTATGGGAAGTGATATGAAACATAAATTAATAAGAGGCTATGGAAAATAATTATAAAAGAGGAAAAATGTGGTGTTTACCTTTTGAGTTCATCATTTTCAAATATGGGTCATGTCACATTAAAGAGTAACAACCAGCAACTTGTCAAAATACTTCATTTTCCATTATAGCATGCTGCATGGTCAACTTATTTGAATCTTGATGTTACATATTTTTTTAATGCTCTGTTTGCATTTTTTATGATATAATTTATGTGTTTTAATGATGTTTATAACTGGTGGAGTGATGGTTTAGACACTGAATCTCTGGAGGTGGCATTTCAGCCAAATTGAATTGACGACCCCCTGCGCGCGGGTCAAAATTGTATCAGCGACCCCCATTTAGGGGGTCGGACCAATTTACCAAATTTGGACCAGTTTCAGACATTGAAAGTTGGTCGTCACGACGTCCCAACATAACTGGGGGATGTTCCTTCAAATAACAGGGGTCGGCAATTCAATTCCCTTTGGATAATTGACTGGTTTCTAACTGTGGATTTGGTATATTTGATACCCCCTAATATCAACTAGGGTCCAGGGCGGCTGCGCCGCCCCACCCTCAGTGGGCTTGCGAAGATCCACAGGGAATAAGTTTTTAGCATTGTGTTGAACCCTCCCCTTCAACAAGACATCTTTCAGGTCAAGAGGAGCTTCAACACCACCCTACTCAAAGTTCAGCCCAAACTATCACCAAAGCGCATGCAACATTGTTACAATTGAAAGAGAAAATGAGCATATTAGCAAAGACCAGATTGAGGGAAAACAACTATTTTATGTATTATTCAATCTCATTGGGATTCTTCCTGTTCTTTTATTGAGAACTCCAGTGTATTATAATTCACAAAAACACATGACTCCCCAGGTGGTCTGCAAGAGTAAAGAGGGTGGGAATGAAATTCCACAGGATAGCTCTCAAGCTGATTTGCCCACATTGAGCAGGGAGTTGCAGAGGCATATGAATTGCTCAGGCTGGTATTGTTTGTTGTTGCACTTCCTGACAATCTCTTGGACATCCATCCCCATGGGTCCTGCCAGCCTTGAAACCTTGGGAATACGTCCATGCTGCCAGGGGGACAAGGGGTGTGGGGCTGTGAGGGTCACTCATGTGGACATAGGGAAAGTGGGGAGGGCAATGAAGTTTAATGGGTTTGGTGCCCACAAGCCAAGAGCAGTCAATGAGTGGCCTGCCCCAAATAAAGATGTCACCAGATACCTCCTTCCTGGTACCTTGTGTCCATGGGCAGGTAGCTGCCTGTGTCTAGTCAGGGACCTGCCAGCGGGAGTCTGGCTTATGGAGCTACAGGTACCCGCAGGTACTCCCCTATACATAACTGCCCTGAAGGCTCCTGGAGGACCAGACATACACCATGAAAAAACAATTGTCACTTGATATCAAGTGAAATTACTCAACTTTGGTTGCAGCTTCAAAGCTACTCCATTCCTACTCTCAATTTATTTTTGGTTTTCTTGATTTTAATTTTGAAAAAATTCAGCAAAAAATGAGCATCAGCTCAGTGCTTACTGCAGTAAATCTCAGCCTGCTCAGCAGTTCAGCTCATAGTCAACTTTGGTGCAACTCAGGGCTCAGGGTGGCCAGGAGCTCAGCATTTACTGTGGCATTGCTCAGCTCCCATTGTACAAAAGCTCAGGGATACCCATGAAATAGCTCAGTTCTCATTGATACTGAGCAAGATTCATTCTACATAGTTTTAGGAAAAGAAAAGGTCTGGATAGATTGTGGATAGCTGGCTGGAGTTGGCCAGATGTCACTTGATATCAAGTGACAATTGTTTTTTCATGGTGATATATGTATGTATTTATATCTATTATTGAAAGCTGGCCCCAGCAAACCCCCTGAAAGTCTCTATCTGCTTGCAGGTACCCGGCGTCTGCTGGAGGGAACTTGCCAGCGTGCGCGGGCCTGCTTACCGAGCAGGCTATATACAACCTGCTCAGCAAGTAGGCTGCAACCTTCTTGGCAAGCAGGTAGCAGGTTGCAGCCTGCTCCCCAAGCAGGGCGCAGGTTGCTTTCTGCAGCCTGCTCCCCGAGCAGGGCGCAGGTTGCTTTCTGAAGCCTGCTCCCCGAGAAGGGCGCAGGTTGCTTTCTGCAGCCTGCTCCCCGAGCAGGGCGCAGGTTGCTTTCTGCAGCCTGCTCCCTGTGAGAACTCATTCCTTATGCCTATTCTGGACGTACCTCCGAGCACCGTACTTACACTATCTAATCTATCTCTACCCTAACAGCCGCTCCCGGAAGAGACTCACTACCTATACTAACCGCTCCCGGTATTCCTTCAGTCTTGTTCCTCCAAGACCACTTCAGTACCTTCCCTTTCTCATCATAGAACATGTACATTAGATCATCACCACTCGAGCCGTCCTTGTACTAAGCCCGGCTCTCTGATTATATCCCTATTCTTCTCTTTGTATCACTCATTACCCAAGCTCGGCTCCCTAGCCGTGTACATCCTGTATTGCTGTGCTCTATTACGACCGGTCTTAGCCAAGACCGGCTCATCTCTATTGTCTCCATCAGTCGGTCCCTATCGACTCCCCTTGTATCTTATTGTCTTTCCTCTCGAGCCATCACGGGCTCTCCTTGTAGATCTCTCGGTTCCCTACGGAACCTCTCGCCTATAAAAGGTGCTCCTTCCTGCAGCAATACATTCCCAACTTAGTTCGCTCGTATCTTCAGAGACCCAAAGACCGGCGAGCATTCACAGAATTAATTCTGTGAGTCAAAATTTTTTTTCTTTTAAAACCGTTCTCCGATACAACCTTAGAAATCCTTAGAAGAAAAATCACCAAACTCACCCGTTTTTAAAAAAAAAACACCTACCAACCAACAAATCACCACCTCTCCCTTGCCAGACTCGCAACCCGGTAAGTAACACCTCACACCTTTCTCTAGAAATCATCCTCCAATAGCTATCCGGGACCGTTATAAGTCATTTAGACAACTTCTCTTAAACTCAGAACACCTGCCGAAAAATTATACTAGTATCCGTTGAATCAACTAATTACGTGTGTTAAAAAAAAAAATTAGAAATCATTACCCTCTAGAACCACCAAATATGGACGCACAAATGGAGGATGCCAGAATAAACACCGCAAGAGACGAGATGCTCCATACGCTGCAGCAACAGGTCCAACAGTTGGCTGCAAGCAATGCTAATTATCAGAACCAGCTGACTCACCAAAACGAACAGCTCCGACAAGCCTTACAAGACCGACATCAGGAGCGACACAAGCACAAACCACGTGCTGAGAGCGCTAAACTTCCCGAGTTTAATGGCGAAGGAGATGTGTACTTGTGGATCCAAAAATTTGAAGCAATCCTTAGGAATCAACGCTATACTGAAGATCGATGGACGGATACTGCCATAGAGTGTCTTAAGGATGGCGCCGAAGCCGTCTGGTATAATCTAGCAAATGAGATGGGTACTGATAAAATTCCCTGGGCCACATTCAAGAAAAAGCTCACTGAACAGTTCGACTATGCGCACCACCAATACGATGCATGAGTTGCCATCCGTTTTCTAAAGTACAACACCGCAGACGACTACATCAACAAATTCAAACGGTTAGCCTTTAAGTTGCCAAAGATGGGAGAAGAAGACAAAAAGTTCGATTTCTTGATGAATTTACCTGGACATCTGCGACAAAAAATCTTAGGCGAAAAATGTAAGACCCTCGACGACATGTGTTTATTACTTCGAGAATATGAACAAGTCGCCAAGAGTTCCCATCATAAGGCACAATCGGTGCAATCCTTCCTGTCCTTTCAATCTGGTTTCCACCATAACAATAATCAGTTGCATCAACATCGGCGGTCCTCTTCAGTCTCACACATTGCAAAAAGCACCGGCCCGAACCCAATGGACCTTGATGCGGTAGATGTAAGCAAGGCCCGCTGTTACAACTGTAACAAAATAGGGCACTTATCTAAAGATTGTCAGCTTGCTACTATGACAGAGCCAAACTGACAAAGGTAACATAAATAGAGACATTATTACTACAATATTAAGACCCATTTATATGACTAATAATGTACAAAAAACTCAGTTTACTTATTTTTATCCAATGAGCTTAGCAAAGTCCTGGCACCATAAAAATAAGTAATAAATTAAAATAACAACTACTTTTTACAAAAATACTAAATAACTTCTAAACCTTGAGGATAACTTGAAATATTATGTCATATTCTGAATCCTCATGCATATTAATGTAGGGTCCCTCACTGGAAGTCCCCCAATATTCCTACTCCTTCACCTTGAACCAATTACCCGTAAGAATTGGCCACAAACATATGTCACACGGACATTACACGCGTATGTACTTGTTATATATGCATACTATATGTGAAATGACCAATTATGGACTTATAATTGAGGTATTGTGTATAGTTTGGGAGTTAGGCCCAATTGGGGTTTAAACCTCCAACCCCGCGCGTGGATTATATAATCCAATTGGAAATTGGCCAAATGCGTGGAAATAGCTAATCCCCTAGTTACCACATATGTACAAGTGTAACTAGGGTAAAAGTAGATTCTACATGGTTTATTTACAAGGTTTTATTAATAAAAATCTTAAATACATAAGAGTAACATAGCCAGCGTGGCCTTTAATGATTGGCCTTAGCCATTTGTGGCCCATTTGCGTCATTTGTGGACCATTTCAGATACATTCACACATCAGTGTTGCTATGTACCTTATTTACAATGACTAAATAATTTATTAAAGTCATGGAAAGCACTTGTGACGCAGAATTAATGACCAGTAGTGTCATTGGGATGAGCCTTGTTAGTGCCAATCTCCCAAATTGGCCACATTGCACTGAAAACCAGTTACTATACGCACACAGGCAGAAAGGTCCTCCACTATGAGTGAAATTAGTATATATAGAGCCCTCTTTCCACGCCAAAAGTTGTGAATCATCATCATTTATTATTACAGTCAATCAGTTACGCCGTGTCCTGTCCTTATTTCAGTTACTCTGCCCTGTTTTACCTGTTTTATCCGTGGTGTTCTCATTAAATCATCCATCCTACGTGTCCAGCTCCTGCGCACAAACCCTTCAATCTACCCAGCAGCTCTACTTCACCCCCCTACGTGGCTTTTTGGCTTGAAAGAAGCAATAGTGAGTACTTCTTTCATCCTTCTGTCCCCATTCTGGTTCCTTAATTGGAAAAGCACTTTGGTACCACCTTCTGTTACGCAGAAACCCATTGTTTGCTTAATCAGATACCACCCTGCTTAGCAGATCTCTGATTTAGAGGGCACCTACAAACACCCCTGCACCAGCAGGCCCCTCTATAAAAGAATTATATTCTTTTATATCTTCTTTTTACTACTTTTCTACGTGAAAATACCCCACTCTACCCATCATTTGCACTCTTATCACCATGTGTAGCTAAAAGGTACTAGCCCTTGGCATCACAGAGGCTGACAAAGATTGCCCTTCCCTGCAAAAGATAAAGTTTAAAAATGATAAAAACCAATCTAGGCCAATGTTGAACTTGCTAGACCTGGAGATTCCCGAGACCTCTGAAATAGACGAAGCAAAGGACTTGTTTTACATGAGACCTGTGACGGAGATGGAAGCTCAGATCGGAGAAAACTTGCAGAAGATCAAACGCAATATGGAAGAGAAGTTTGATCAGACAATCGCAAACATGAATCAACACCTCTGGAACACGGTCCAAAGGGAAAACAAGAACCACTTACTCTGCAAAAGAGTGGAATCAACACTGAACCCACAAGCCATCCATTTTGTTCCCGGCGCAAGGTTACACGGTATCACTAAAGAGCTAGAACTGAACTATGTGGAAAATGAAGGACCAAACAAGCGGAAGATGGTTGAGTTGGCCGACACCCCAAACAAAAAACTCAAATGTTCAGATGCTGATTACATAGAGTGGCTTCTACTCAGTTCAGACTCCGAATCATACAATGACGAGATTGAATCAATTAGTGACCAGTCAAGCATCATTTGGATGGGCGACTCACCCAGAGAACTAAAAGAAGCAAATGATTTAACTCTCTATCACTACAAACATTTGCAACTCTGCCCAAAAAGAAAATGTAAAATTGGGATGGGCAAAACATATACCCAATTTTACAGAAAATGGTCAGAAGTGAAAAATAAGCTTTACTGAGCATGCTCAGCAATTTTTTTTTTTTTTTAGAAACTAAGCAGAAATGATTTTTATTCATTATGGCAACTTTGGGGGATTTTGCTGAGCATGCTCAGTTTTGCTCAATTTTTATTACTAAGCCATTTTGTTGAAAAAAGTTAACATTTTGCTTAACCCAAACAGTAGTTTTTTCTTTAGGTGAAATTACAAATGTTTGTAGTGTATAATGTGGGTCCTCTCAAATCCCTGCCTAGGTATGAGTTTGGCATTGGCGGAGTAATATGCGACACAATCATTGACTCAGGCGCTGGAGCCATCTACCTAGATCTACAGGTGGCACTGGAACTGTACGAGAGACGAGAAATAGAATTGATTCAAATTGCTTTGCAAAACGTACGATTAGCCAATGGTACAGTCGAACAGGTAAAATACATCGGCCGTTTCCACCTCTGCATTGATAACAATCGAATGGAAATTGAAGCATTCTTGATTTGCTTGCCCGAAATGGACCTAATACTTGGTCTGCCTTGGCTCTGCTTAACCAAAGCGGTACCAGATTATGACGACATGAGCTACAGTTTCATAGACGACATGGGCAAGGTGGTGTACGTAAAGCCACATAATGGGACGTGCAAGATCCGGAACGGCTTGAATTCGATGGCGGTCAATAGTAAAGTGTTTGAAAACAAATATCACAAGTTGGCGTACAAAACTGCGCCGGAGTGTTTCCAAGAAATTGTCGGACTACCTAAGGACAAGGAGTTCCAGCACACCATTGACACAGGGAACAGCGCACCGGCAAAGGTTCATGGGAGGCCATATTCACCGCACAAACACCAACTAATTGATACATTTATCAAGGAAGCTCTAAAAGATGGAATAATCAGACCGTCAAAGTCCCCGTGGTCAGCTCCACTCATTCTAATCAAGAAACCGGACGGATCAACTAGGGTATGCGTGGACTATAGGAAACTCAACGCGCTGACTATTATAGATTCGTTTCCGTTACCAAGGATTGATGACGCTTATCAGTTCTTGGTGGGTGCACAAATTTTCTCAAGTATCGACCTAAAATCAGGATTCTGGCAAGTACGATTAACAGAAACCTCAATCCCGAAAACAGCATTCGCAACACGGAACGGGGCGTATGAATTCTTGGTAATGCCATTCGGCCTGTGCAACGCACCGGCCACATTTCAGCACATGATGAATGTAATCCTGCAAGAATGTCTAGGAAAGTTTGCGTTAGTATATTTAGATGACGTGATAATCTGTTCGAAGAACAAGGCGGAGCACAAAGAACACGTCAAGAAAGTGTTTGAACTGCTAAAGAAATTTGACCTTGTTGTCTTGGACAAAAAGTGCGAGTGGGGAAAATCCAACCTTGTGTTCCTTGGACACGTGGTTAGCAGTGACGGAATCAAAGTAGAGAACAAGAAGATCAATAAAATATTGGACTGGCCGACACCAGTTAACATCACGGAGGTACAAGGCTTCCTGAACCTTTCAACGTACTACAAAAGGTTCATTAAGGACTTCTCTAAAATAGCGACGCCACTATATCAGCTAACGCAGGGGTCGCCAAAGAAAGGGGCCTCAATTTCGTGGGGGAAGGAACAGGATCATGCCTTCAGAGAACTCAAACAACACCTAGCAGTAACAATTCCTCTGAAACACCCAACCCCATTTGCACCCTTTGTACTAGACACCGACGCCTTGGGACAGAACCTGGGGGCAGTATGACAACAAGACCCCAAAGCTGAACTTATATCAAAAGATTTCTCTCTAGAAGAATACAGCAAAAGAGTTAAAACAAAGGACCTCAGACCCATTGCCTACAAATCGCGAAAATTATCCAAGACCGAACAAAATTAGTCTGCCCAAGAACGAGAGCTGCTCGCAATTGTACATGCACTCAAACATTTTAGAGGATATGTCGAAGGCTCTCCTGTGCTGGTTAGAACGGATCATGAGTCCCTTAAGTACTTCAAAACTCAGAGACATGTGAACCAACGCCTGGCCAGGTTTGTAGATGAGATAGAATTCTTCAACGTACACATCATATACCGTCCCGGCCCGGAACAAATGGCCGAAGACGCCTTGTCCAGAAAACCCGATGACCATCTGGACAGCAGCTACCCGCCGCCTGAGGAGGCAGAATCACTGTTCACGTTAGAACCAATGGTAGAAGCGGCCTTCACCAAGCTCAGGAACCTACAGGACAATCATCCGGAAGAACTGACTAAGAAGGGATTTGAAGTTGACCACAAGACTCTCTATCACACAAATCATAGAGGACAAAAAGTAAGGATCATTACCGACCCAACAGAGGCAATGAGGGCCGCCAAAGAAACCCACATACGGCTCGGACATCGCAACCTCAAAGACACGTTATTCCAGCTGTGAAACGAGTGATTTTTCCCTTGTATGCAAACCCTGGTTGAAAAGGTGATCAATCAATGCATCTCTTGCCAATTTTGTGCCAACAACACTGACAAGAACAAGATGCCCATGCAGGTGATTGAACGAAAAGGCCCCTTTGTCATGTGGGGCATGGATTTCGTAGGACCGCTGTGTAAGTCCACACAAGGCAACCAATACCTTGCAACAGCAATAGATTATGGCACCGGCTGGGCCTATGCGTTACCACTCAAAGCACGGTCTGGCTTAGCGGCAGTCAAATTGGTCAAGCTGATAATAGAAAATCATGGCTTTCCGCACTCCATCACCACAGACAACGGATCCGAGTTCGAGAGCCATGTATTTCAAGGCTTCCTTTTGGAAAATAAGATCATACAGAACCAAATCTCGCCTTACCACCCTCAATCCAATGGCCTGGTAGAAAGGTTTCATGGTACGCTTATTGGTAGCCTAAGAAAATTGTGTGTACCCGATTGACAGACTGATTGGGATAAATACCTTGGCATAGCCCTTTTTGGATACCAAACGTCCAAGACAAGCGGGTTGGAAAGATCTCCTTTCTACATGTGTTACGGCTTGGAACCGCGTTTGTCCATACACAGTAACCCTCACCGACTGGAAGATCAACCGGCTGTAGCCAAGAATTTTACACAAGACCGGATGGATCAAATAGACAATATCAACCGGAAAGCAAAGACGCGTGCGGCGATGGCTGAAGACAGATACACCGAAAGAAATCTTCAACCTGGCGACCGGGTGCTGAGACTATTTGACGGACGCCCCAGCAAGTTACACCCAAAATGGGACGGCCCCTTTGTGATCCATAGCTCGAATCCTAATGGGAGCTTCAAGCTAAAAACCCCAAATGGCCACCTATTGAAGCTTACTGTTAATGGCGACCGCTTAAAAAACTACAACAACCACCCGAACCATCTACATTTCAATAATAATGTAGCAAAGGCTACTGGGATGATGCCACAACGTTACAATAACGCGAAAGCCAACCTCCATAAAAAACGCTAAACAATCCGGAGGCTTGAATTTCGGAGGGGATGATGTGAGAACTCATTCCTTATGCCTTTTCCGGACGTACCTCCGAGAACCGTACTTACACTATCTAATCTATCTCTACCCTAACAGCCGCTCCCGGAAGAGACTCACTACCTATACTAACCGCTCCTGGTATTCCTTCAGTCTTGTTCCTCCAAGACCACTTCAGTACCTTCCCTTTCTCATCATAGAACATGTACATTAGATCATCACCACTCGAGCCGTCCTTATACTAAGCCCGGCTCTCTGATTATATCCCTATTCTTCTCTTTGTATCACTCATTACCCAAGCTCGGCTCCCTAGCCGTGTACATCCTGTATTGCTGTGCTCTGTTACGACCGGTCTTAGCCAAGACCGGCTCATCTCTATTGTCTCCATCAGTCGGTCCCTACCGACTCCCCTTGTATCTTATTGTCTTTCCTCTCGAGCCATCACGGGCTCTCCTTGTAGATCTCTCGGTTCCCTACGGAACCTCTTGCCTATAAAAGGTGCTCCTTCCTGCAGCAATACATCCCCAACTTAGTTCGCTCGTATCTTCAGAGACGCAAAGACCGGCGAGCATTCACATCCCCGAGCAGGGCGCAGGTTGCTTTCTGCAGCCTGCTCCCCGAGCAGGGCGCAGGTTGCTTTCTGCAGCCTGCTCCCCGAGCAGGGCGCAGGTTTCTTTCTGCAGCCTGCTCCCCGAGCAGGGCGCAGGTTGCTTTCTGCAGCCTGCTCGCCGAGCAGGGAGCAGGTTGCAGCCCGTTACCTGCTCGCTGAGCAGGGAGCAGGTTGTAGCCCGTTACCTGCTCGCCGAGCAGGTTGCAGGCTGCTACCTGTCCGGCGAGCAGGTAGCCTGAAACCTGCTTGGCAAGCAAGTAGCCTGCAACCTGCTCGGCGAGCAAGTAGCCTGCAACCTGCTCGGCGAGCAAGTAGCCTGCAACCTGCTCGGCGAGCAAGTAGCCTGCAACCTGCTCGGCGAGCAAGTAGCCTGCAACCTGCTCGGCGAGCAAGTAGCCTGCAACCTGCTCGGCGAGCAAGTAGCCTGCAACCTGCTCGGCGAGCAAGTAGCCTGCAACCTGCTTGGCGAGCAGGTAGCCTGCAACAACCTGCTCGGCGAGCAGGTAGCCTGCAGCCTGCTTGGCGAGCAGGTAGCTTGCAACCTGCTCGGCGAGAGCAGGTAGCCTGCAACCTGCTGGGCGAGCAGGTTCGGGCTGTGACCTATTCAGCGAGCAGTTTGCAGGCTACCTGCTCGCCGAACAGGTTGCAGGCTGCAGCAACCTGCTCGGCGAGCAGGTGACAGCCTGCATCATGCTCGGGGAGCAGGTTGCAGCCGGCCAGCTGCTCGGCGAGCAGGTTGCAGCCCGTTCCCTGCTCGCCGAGCAGCTGGCCGGCTCCAACCTGCTCGCCAAGCAGTCGCAACCTGCTCCCCGAGCATCTGGCCGGCTGCAAGCTGCTCCCCGAGCAGGTTGCACTAAGGCCGACCTTCGCGAGACGACGCCCAACCCATGGTTCGCCCACTGCTGAGTGGGTCATCAGATCCTCTTGGCCATCATGATCCAAGCCGCCCGTGGTATGTTTTGACGTGGCGCGGAGTTTGCTGGGCGGCAATGCGGCCAGGCAGATGATATATCCATTTGCCTTGAGTGTTGGCTTGTCGTCCTTTGTTCAGTTCCCGCTCTGGGTGCACATTTTCACGGGTGAAGAGTCCTCTGACCATGGCGGGGAACGGGCACGATTGACGTGTGGGCCTGCTTGTGGCGCAGGCAAAGGCTTGCGCGGTCGGTGTGGGCCCAGTTGGCATGGGCCAAGTGGATCAAGGTTCCGTTCAGGCTGGTCCAAGTGGCATGGTGTAACTTGGGAAACTACCTTGACAACAAATAGGGAGGAAGTAATATCAGGCCCAATGCGTATTTGCTGTGTGTAAGGCCATGTCATGCAAATCAACCTTGCCATCGTACACTTAATGGCAGCAAATTCCAAATTGCAAATGGTGACAAGGCGGCAGCAACAAACAGCTGTTGGTATGGGTCCAAAATGGAGGAAACCAAACAGAGACACCAAGTCAGTGGATGGTGCGGATGATTATAAAAAGGACCAGAGTTGCAGACATCAAAACTCACACTCCCCCCTACGACCCTCGGCGAGAGCGGTTAGGGGAGTGTCTCGGGTCAGGCAGCCTCCACGCTTGTGGAGATGCTAGGTCCCGGCGGGTGATCCGGTTTGACTTCAGAGTTGGTCAACTGGGGATCTTGGCAACTGGTGAGGTCGTGTGTTGAGTTGATGTTGATGGCCCCGGGTTCAGCCCAGTCCTCCACAACTGCAGCCATGGCCAGGGGAGTAATTTGGGAACACATCACAGGCCAAACCTGTGATCTGGTTTTTGTGAAAGTGTGGGTTTATTAGACTTGGATGTTTTGGAAGATTTGGAGAAGGTCAAATTTTGAATGAGAATTTTATGACAAGTGTACGGAAGCCCAGAGGGGACACAATTGTGTCACCCCATTTTCATTTCTTTTTTCTCTCAACATTTCCAATCTTTTTTTCCAAATTTTCAGATTCCGTTTGAAACAAACTTCTCAATGGCTTTCCCACCCAGCTGTACCAACCACTGGCTCGGGCATTGATCAGCCGTACTGCCTGATGGTAAGAATGTGGTACAGCTACATTGAGTTTGTCCAACTTGATGACCAGCTTGGTCATCAAGTTTGTTTGGGTCAATGACCTACCCGGTCACCAACATGATACTACAGTGACCCCACAATGTAAGCATGCACGTTGTATGCATACCTTGCTGTATGCATACTTTTTTTTGGAACTGTTTTTGGTTACCCCAAAATTGTTGTTTTTTGAGCATAATGCGTAATGCATAAAAATTTGAGGAAAAAAATTGAAAATATGCTTATATAGGACAGCAAAAGCCCATCAGAGAGTACAAAATAAGTATGATCTCTGGCATTTTTCTCCTCCGGTGATGCAGGAATGTTTAGCCTGTGGACGGATGTCCATGTGCAGGTCATAAAACTTAGCTTCCCAGTGGCCTAAAACAAGAATTGACTTTTTCTTCCTATTAATAGGACAGTTCACATTGGATATTTTTATCCAATCTGTAACCACACTTCAGAAAGCATCCCATCCCAAATTGGCAGGAGCGTGTGGTTAAATGCTTGCTGATGGGTTACGGATTTAGGCCCAATGTGAACCATCCTACTATTCTCCAAAATCAAACCACATGTAAGCATAAAATAGCAGGCATACATGTGTTGCTTATATCTGTTAGTCCTACGTAAGCATATGCTTGCTTTTATAAGAAGCATACCGCAATTTAAGCATAAGAATTGTTTCCGCCATTGTTATGCTTACATTGCGGGGTCACTGTACTACAACTCAATGGCTGGGCGCAGGCAGCCATAAACCTCCAATATCCAGGAAGCCATACAGCTTGATGGCCGGGCGCAGCCATCAAGTTGGTAAAATCACTACATATCACCAATCCAGACCACTTCAGATGGACTTGAAACAAGCTTGCTCAACATTGGAAGAGGTAGCTTAGTCATTGATTGAAAGAATTTTGTTTCAGATTCATGTATTATGTAATTCTCACATGAAACAAGATGATGACTCCAAGCTGGCTCTATTGTCATATGTTTTGTTGTATTTCTTAGGTGTCATCAAGTTGGTCCAGTCAAGAATCAAAAATGCCATCCAATGACATAAAAAAATTCTCAAATATGTTTTCAATATTCTGAAATTCAAAATCACAATTTTGAAAAAGGAAAACAGGGTGACACAATTGTGTCCCCTTGGAGCTTCAAATTTACATAACATGATGTAAGGGTTCCGGGGCAATGTGCTCCCAATTTCATATCTGGGACTTCTAGACATGGTAGTCTAGCGG
Source organism: Puccinia coronata f. sp. avenae (assembly GCA_002873125.1). Taxonomy (NCBI): domain Eukaryota; kingdom Fungi; phylum Basidiomycota; class Pucciniomycetes; order Pucciniales; family Pucciniaceae; genus Puccinia; species Puccinia coronata. The sequence goes on along the minus strand of PGCI01000082.1, from coordinate 1,435 downwards.
TTAGGCAACACAACTAGCATGGTGTTTATGCCTGTTTGAGTCCAGCCCATGTCACATTTTATGCACACTCTTACACAGCAGGACAAATTCCAAGCTCAGGTGTGTGAGGCCGAGCTATAGGGGTTTTGGGTTTTTCCCCCGGAGAGACGGAAAGCTACAGAATTTCTAACAGAATTTCCGGACCTGATGTTTAGGTCTAATATCAAGCACTGCCAAGATGATTGTATCGGATGGCAACATCCGCGGTTACATCGGACGGTTTGAACCGATGTTACATTGGTACAAGTGTCTGATGTAACTATTGTGCGATTTTACATCGGCAGTGGCAGATTTTACATCGACAGGGTCCGATGTGATATGGCCCGCTGGAGATGTTACATTGCCCGCTACCCCACCGACGCAACCCTTTGCCGATGTTGTGTCGACCGGGGTGTGAACCGATGCAACAGCCCCCCGACTCAACATCCGCCTAGGCTGACTTTGCATCCGCCATCACCGACGGAATGGTCGACACAAAATCGCGTTACGCCGATTTTGGATCGGCAGTCGCGACATCTCATCGGTATGGCTTGACGCGACCTCGGCTTTGGTCGACACAACACAGGTTTTGCTCGATACAAACCCGGTCCTGGTCAATATAGTCTTGGTCATCGTCAATGCAATCCCGGCCATCCTCAATGCAATATCGGTCAGAGGATCTGATGCAATCTCGTTCATAGCACCCGATGCAATCCCATTTCCTGCAATAATGGTGAGTGATCCATCTTTGCCTGCCATTTTTTTTCTTTCATGACGAGCTTGGAACACACAAGAAGTCATGTTGATTTTTATTTTTCTTCTAGCTGCCGACGGCTGGGTTTTTGGTACTCCCGCTCATGTTGCTTCGCACACCACATCATTCAAAAAACGCTTGACGCAACTTTGGGCCCTTCTGGGATAGACACGGTCATCCTCGTCCGGTAATTGCTCCCAAGATTATCACCAATTTCTCACCATGTTTGCTCAACATCGGGGTAGGATCTTCTGACTGCTTTCTTTGCCACTACCAACCATCCTAAAGATCACCCATCCGGACCAATGCCACAAGGTGCAAGTACCTCAAGTCTCATATACAATCTAGCAATGAAGGCAACCGCCAAGTCAGCTTTTCTTCACACTTCACTCTGGAATTAAGAATGACTCATCTAAATCTTGCTCTTGTTTCAATCTCCCGACACAATTTCCGCAGAAGTGGTTGGTTCCAAAGATGAGACTACATACTAGTCCTCTGGGTGAAGATCCTGAAGACAAGATGAGTTAATTGCAGTTGTCCAGCTCAAATCCACCTGCTTATAGTTGGCATAGCCAACATGAAGCATCACCGCCCAAGGGAATCCAGGGACTTGATACAACTCCAATCATCTCCCCGCGCAAGCAGGTGCACATCTCTTTCTCT